>JALIZF010001474.1:112500-342354 GCA_029948255.1 Telmatactis stephensoni | reverse complement strand
CTACTCCCTCAATCACTCCAGACTTATTTTGGACACCACTCTCAATCTGAAATCCAAGAAACTCATTCTCATCGTCACTTTCACCAAACAAAGCACTCCATTCTGCCTTTCTAACATCTATCAACTCCTGTCCCTCACTGTCCATCATTCTAATCTCATCTTTGACCATCTTCTCAATCTCATCCCTCTCCATCATTGTCAGCAGCCCCTTCTCAACACTCTTCAGTTGCGACAACAAACTTGGTACTCTCACACTCAATCCTCTTTCGTCCCACAAAGCCTTCACCTTCTTTATATATCCACCTGACCTCTTCCCACCACTTCTAACAAAACATTCCCACAAGAACTTCCTCTCCTCATGCGTCCACCAATCTTTGCACTTTCCTCTTTTTCCACTCTTGCGAAGTCCAACAACTGAACCTCTTGTCACAAAATCAATGGCCTGCCCCTGATTAGCCTCTAGAAGAGGCCTTTCAAAATGTCTGCTTTTTGCCCCTCAGTAGCTTCCAAAGAAGCTCTTTCAAGATCATTGGGATTGGAAAAATCAACCCCAGGCTTGTCCGCCCCACCGGAACCTAGCCTGTCATCACAGCAATGCAACATGCTAATAAAATCTCCAGTAACACTCAGTGTTAAAATCTCTGGGTCGTATGTTCAGTTCTCCCTCTCAAGGGATATCCAGCGGCACCACTAGGAGGAATACGATCACCATAATAATAATAATAATAATAATAATAATAATAATAATAATAATAATAATAATAATAATAATAATAATAATAATAATAATAATAATAATAATAATAATAATAATAATAATAATAATAATAATAATAATAATATAATAATAATAATAATAATAATAATAATAATAATAATAATAATAATAATAATAATAATAATAATAATAATAATAATAATAATAATAATAATAATAATAATAATAATAATAATAATAATAATAATAATAATAATAATAATAATAATAATAATAATAATAATAATAATAATAATAATAATAATAATAATAATAATAATAATAATAATAATAATAATAATAATAATAATAATAATAATAATAATAATAATATAATAATAATAATAATAATAATAATAATAATAATAATAATAATAATAATAATAATAATAATAATAATAATAATAATAATAATAATAATAATAATAATAATAATAATAATAATAATAATAATAATAATAATAATAATAATAATAATAATAATAATAATAATAAGGAATTTCTATAGATAGACAACCTGGGTGGAGGTTTTATTCACACTACAGGTGTTTAATAATAATAATAATAATAATAATAATAATAATAATAATAATAATAATAATAATAATAATAATAATAATAATAATAATAATAATAATAATGAAAACTTTATTCATATGTTTTATCTCATAAAATACAATTGTAAATCTCACTTAACAGGTAATTTACAACTGGCTACCAGAACTGACAATACTACTAAAAATACATATACATATATATAATATCTTTAAAGCTACATATTATATTTATATAGCAAGTTTAAAATTTCATCAGGTCGGGATTATCCCAATTCTTGTTTCTTTTACAAAATATGAAATAAGTAGATCTAATAGCAATGCTAATTATTTTTTTAACTATATACATTTGATGTTTTTTGTCTATTTTTAAACTTTTTAACATGTCTAAGAACGATGAACATTCATTTGAAAAGACTCCAAGTGCACTTATGGAAAGGTTAACAAATTTCACAGATTTATAGTGATTACGTAATCTTTCGGTAGTATTTTTGTATTTGTTTTCTTTTCGATTAACGTTATTCTCTAGATTAGACTCAAAACCAACAGTTAGTTCCAGTACATAAAGGCAATCTGGAGTAGACACCAGCAAGTCGGGACGATGTGTGTCACCAGTTATGATGGACGGGCTGTTGAAACCATCAATGTCAGCGTAGAGCAGCGAAGAACTGTTAAGTACGGGTTGCAGAGAGGAGGCGAGGAATTTGAGAACTGAATCGTGTCTCCAGGTGAAGCGATCGAGATAAGACTGACATCCTGCTACTACGTGACAAAGAGATTCTGGAGAGCAGCAAAACGAACAATCTGATGTGCCTAATAAGCCCCACTTGACAAGGTTTTTGCGTGTTGGCAGTGTGTTGTTAATGTATCGTATGGCGAAATTAAATATGTTTTTCGGCAGATTAGAGTGAACAATAGACCAAGTTGAGTGAAGTGATGACAAGGAGTACTTGGTGATGTTGGTAAAAAAGAAACCTTGTGATGGCAGATGATTAAGTAACTTATCTTCTTGACCTGCCTTAAAATTTTTAAGGACGTCCTTTGTTGATTTAAAGACATCATACTGAATGTTAGTGTTAGCGCTAGTCGACTTCCAGAGATCTTTAATTGAGGCATTACGAGAAGATTTTAAGGCCTTTCTAAGGACCGTTTGACAGTGTATAAACTTAATAGACGGGAGACAGATGTTGAGACCAAACTTGTTACGTGCAAGGAAAACATTACTCAGTGTACCTGATATGGGAATATCTAGCCATTTACGGATATAATTGCTCACTAGAGAATCAAGATTTTCTGTAATCCATGTTTTGGGAATGTCAGAAACAGTAAGGTGCCAAGACAGCTTAGACAGGACATAACGACTGTAAAGGAGAAGTTTATTTTTAGGATGTAGGGGTTTCATATCAATTGCAGACATCAGATCACAAACGATGGAGGTCAGCTCAGTTTTATGTTGTTGATTAGTCATGTCAAAGTCAAAGAATCTGCCCAAATAGCGAAATGATTCTCCAATTTTAACACAGGGTAAAAGGTCGCCGTTTATAATAATAATAATAATAATAATAATAATAATAATAATAATAATAATAATAATAATAATAATAATAATAATAATAATAATAATAATAATAATAATAATAATAATAATAATAATAATAATAATAATAATAATAATAATAATAATAATAATAATAATAATAATAATAATAATAATAATAATAATAATAATAATAATAATAATAATAATAATAATAATAATAATAATAAGGACTTTCTATAAATAGACAACCTGAGTGGAGATTCAATTTCACACTACAGGTGTAAAATACCACTTAGCCTCAACCCCATGACCTGGGGCTTAGAGACTAAGCACTCTCTGCAGAATGAGGGTGGTGCCAATGATTGCAGATGTCTGCATGCCACCCAGCACATCTGGAATACCGAGATCTTTCAAGTACCCCTCAAGATTGCTTGACACAACCCCTAAAGTGCCAACGACCAATGGAATCACCTTTGTTGATACCCGGTGCAACTTTCGTATCTCCTTTGCAAGAGGAGAATATTTGGCAATTTTCTCCTCTTCCTTCACCATCACATTGCGATCCCAAGGCACCGAGAAATCAACAAAGGTCCACTTATGAGCCGCCCGATTCAACACAGTAACATAATAATAATAATAATAATAATAATAATAATAATAATAATAATAATAATAATAATAATAATAATAATAATAATAATAATAATAATAATAATAACTCAATCCTCTTTCGTCCCACAAAGCCTTCACCTTCTTTATATATCCACCTGACCTCTTCCCACCACTTCTAACAAAACATTCCCACAAGAACTTCCTCTCCTCATGCGTCCACCAATCTTTGCACTTTCCTCTTTTTCCACTCTTGCGAAGTCCAACAACTGAACCTCTTGTCACAAAATCAATGGCCTGCCCCTGATTAGCCTCTAGAAGAGGCCTTTCAAAATGTCTGCTTTTTGCCCCTCAGTAGCTTCCAAAGAAGCTCTTTCAAGATCATTGGGATTGGAAAAATCAACCCCAGGCTTGTCCGCCCCACCGGAACCTAGCCTGTCATCACAGCAATGCAACATGCTAATAAAATCTCCAGTAACACTCAGTGTTAAAATCTCTGGGTCGTATGTTCAGTTCTCCCTCTCAAGGGATATCCAGCGGCACCACTAGGAGGAATACGATCACCATAATAATAATAATAATAAGGAATTTCTATAGATAGACAACCTGAGTGGAGGTTTTATTCACACTACAGGTGTAAGATACTGCTTAGCCTCGACCCCAAGACCTGGGGCTTAGAGACTAAGCACACTCTGCAGAATGAGGGTGGTCCCTATGACCGCAGACGTCTGCATACCACCCAGAACGTCTGGAATACCTAGATCTTTCAGGTACCCCTCAAGATTACTAGACACGACCCCTAGAGAACCAACAACCAACGGAACCACCTTTGTTGACACCCGGTGCAACTTTCGTATCTCCTTTGCAAGAGGAGAATATTTAGCAATTTTCTCCTCTTCCTTCACCACCACATTACGATCCCAAGGCACCGAGAAATCAACAAAGGTCCACTTACGAGCCGCTCGGTTCAACACAGTAACATCTGGACATAATAATAATAATAATAATTATAATAATTATAATAATAATAATAATAATAATAATAATAATAATAATAATAATAATAATAATAATAATAATAATGGAAACTTTATTTGCTTATGAATACAGTTGCAAATCTCACTACGTATAGGCAATAAACAACTGGCTACTTGAATTGATACATGAGTAATATATATAAATGTATATTTACAAGGAATCCAATTAAATGAAAAAAAAAAAAAAAATTAGGATTTTAATAGTTCTGGGTCATTCCAAATCTTATTTCTGCAGCAAAATATATAATATGTTGCTCTAATGGCAAGATTTATCATTTTTCTAATAATATAGAGTTGTTGTTTTTTATCAATACCAATGTCATTCATCATGTCTAGGAAGGTGGAGCATTCATCCGAGAAAACGCCAAGAGAACTCATGGAGAGGTTAACAAATTTAACACATCTGTGGTCACTGCTCAAGTCGTTAATCAAGTTCTTGTATTTTTCTCGTTTACGCATTGCATTTTTACAAAGGTTGGATTCGAACCCAACTGTAAGTTCTAGGACATACAAGCACTTGGAATGTATTAGAAAAAGAAGATCTGGACGGAAAGTGTCACCAGTTATAATTGAAGGACTCGAATAACCATTCACATCAGCATAGAGTGAAGAGCGATCATTAATTACAGGTTGAAGGGAAGTGGCGATGAAATTTAGAATTGAGTCGTGTCTCCAGGTAAAGCGTTCAAGGTAATGCTGGCAACCAGCGACAACATGGAGGAGTGATTCAGGATTAAGGCAGAAAGAGCAGTCAGGACTTTGTGACGATCCCCATCTGAACAGATTTTTACGTGTAGCGAGGGAGTTGTTTATGTAGCGAATGGTAAAGTTATAAATGTTCTTGGGAAGGTTAGACTGGACAGATGACCAAATAGAATGAACAGATGATAATGAAAACTTGATAACATTTGCGAAAAAGAAACCTTGAGATGTTAGGTGGTGTAGCAGTTTATCTTCTTGATTAGAACGGAAATCTTTAAGAACTTCTTTAGTAGATTTGTATACATCGTATTGGATGTTAGTGTGGCAGCTCGACGACTTCCAGAGATCTTTAATGGAATCATTACGGGACTTTTTTAAGGAATTACGGAGTACTGTTTGACATTGAATGAATTTGACAGAAGGAGGACAAATATTAAGACCAAATTTATTACGCTCAAGAAAAACGTTACTCAGTGTACCAGATATTGGGATATCAAGCCATTTACGAATGAATCCATTCACTATAGAATCAATGTTTTCTATTATCCAGGTTTTAGATATATCAGCTACAGTAAAATGCCAGGAAAGTTTAGATAAGACATAGCGGCTGTACAGGAGAAGTTTATTTTTAGGATGCAATGGCTTCATATCAATGTCATTCATCAGATCTTGAACAAGAGAGGTCAGTTCAGACATGTGTTGGTGGTTAGACATGTTGAAATCAAAGAAACGTCCTAAGTAGCGAAATGAATCACCCATTTTGACGTAAGGGACAAGAACTCCATTTATTAACAGTTTTGGCAAATATTGGACGGATTTAGTGTACAGTTTCTTGATACCAAAAGTAATGCACTTATCAACCCTTATTATCATGTCAGACCATTGACACCAGATTAATGAAACGATTAATTATGTGCTGATCTTCAGATTCTTGGCCACTTATGACGGCGGCTTCGTCAGCGAACTGAAACCAGTGGATGGGATTCAAGAACTTGAGGGAAAACCCAAATTGACGATACTTTTCAGATTTGATGTGCTGGAGAAACGTATTGAAGCAAAGGTTAAAAAAGAAGAGGGCTTAGGCAGTCACCTTGAAGTACACCACGTCCAATAGACACAATAAGGAGTACGAAAATCATTGGTAACTATTGAGGTTTTAAAATCAGTATACAGACTTTTGACCAGAAATTTGATATGATCAGGAATGTGGTGGTAATCAAGAACAGCTTGAATCAAGTTGTGATGAACTTCACCAAAGGCTCTTGATGTCAAGCAATGTAATGACCAGAGAACGTTGCTTTATGCGAGCTTTGTTTAACGATGTCAACGATTTGAGCTGTATGCTCAAAAGCTCAGGAGAGACCGGGGGTAAACCCTTTTCGAATTTTCATGTTCAACATAGCTATTGGCAGCAAGGAAGTTAAAAATGGCATTACGAAGACACGACGTTAAAACTTTCAAGGGAACCGATTGTAGGGTAATAGGACGAAAATTAGCAAGGTCATTGGTGTTTCCTTTTTTATGGATAAGGATTCTGGCAGGCTTTTTTTCCACTCGCTTGGACGGATTGAGTTAACCACGCTGTACGGATAATTTGAGAAAGATAAGTGCGAAGGAAAGGACATCTTTTAAAACAAATGATTGACAGTTGATCTAAGGGACAAGGAGAACCAGAAGCCTTCATCTTTCTAATGACAATTGATATCTGTTCGTACGTTGGAGGTTCAAGGTTAAACGGAATTACAGGATCAGACAAAGTTGGTATCCAACTTGGAAGGTTGAAAACTTTAGTCGGGTTAACTGATGAAAGAGTTCTTGCAAAGTAATTATAACACTCTTCCATGGAGAATGAGGGGAGGATCTCATCTTTTTTATTATCTTTTTTTATAATAATAATAATAATAATAATAATAATAATAATAATAATAATAATAATAATAATAATAATAATAATAATAATAATGGAAACTTTATTCTATATTTATACAACAATTACAAATCTCTCTACTTACAGGCAATTTGCAATTGACTACTCAAGTGATACATGCATTTATAAATGTAAACGACAAAATGATTTAGAAAATATATATACATATATATATATATCAAAATTTCAATAAGTCTGGGTTATTCCATTCTTTGTTTCGACAGCAGAAAAGGTAATACGTTGATCTGATTGTAATGTTGATAATTTTTTTTACAATATAGTTTTGTTGTTTCTTGTCCTCTAGGCCAAGTTCATTTAACATTTCGATGAAATCAGACGATTGATGGGAGAATACACCTAAAGTACTGATTGAAAGGTTTACAAATTTAACCTGCTGAAAATGATTCTTGTGGTCGATGACAGTCTCGTGATATTTACGTTGTTTCCGGTCTAAGTTGTTTTGTAGATTTGTTTCAAAGCCAACAGTTAACTCTAGAATATACAAGCACTTATTTGATATGGACAACACTATGTTGTCCATATGTTAATAATAATAATAATAATAATAATAATAATAATAATAATAATAATAATAATAATAATAATAATAATAATAATAATAATAATAATAATAATAATAATAATAATAATAATAATAATAATAATAATAATAATAATAATAATAATAATAATAATAATAATAATAATAATAATAATAATAATAATAATAATAATAATAATAATAATAATAATAATAATAATAATAATAATAATAATAATAATAATAATAATAATAATAATAATAATAATAATAATAATAATAATAATAATAATAATAATAATAATATAATAATAATAATAATAATAATAATAATAATAATAATAATAATAATAATAATAATAATAATAATAATAATAATAATAATAATAATAATAATAATAATAATAATAATAATAATAATAATAATAATAATAATAATAATAATAATAATAATAATAATAATAATAATAATAATAATAATAATAATAATAATAATAATAATAATAATAATAATAATATTAAGGAATTTCTATAGATAGACAACCTGAGTGGAGGTTTTATTCACACTACAGGTGTAAGATACTGCTTAGCCTCGACCCCAAGACCTGGGGCTTAGAGACTAAGCACACTCTGCAGAATGAGGGTGGTCCCTATGACCGCAGACGTCTGCATACCACCCAGAACGTCTGGAATACCTAGATCTTTCAGGTACCCCTCAAGATTACTAGACACGACCCCTAGAGAACCAACAACCAACGGAACCACCTTTGTTGACACCCGGTGCAACTTTCGTATCTCCTTTGCAAGAGGAGAATATTTAGCAATTTTCTCCTCTTCCTTCACCACCACATTACGATCCCAAGGCACCGAGAAATCAACAAAGGTCCACTTACGAGCCGCTCGGTTCAACACAGTAACATCTGGACGATTATGTTCCATCTTCTGTGTTGTCTCGACGCTCCTGTCCCACCAAATCTCTACTTCTCCATCATCCGAAATCCTAACCTCATCTGGAACCTCCTTATACCAAACATCAGCACATTTCACTCCATACTTCCGACACAGCTCCCAATACACCCTCAACCCCATCCGATCATGTCTCTTCTTATATTGCTTCTGGGCCAAAACACTACAACCACTTGCCAAATGGCCAACAGACTCCACCTCCTTCCCACAAACCCTACACTTTAATAATAATAATAATAATAATAATAATAATAATAATAATAATAATAATAATAATAATAATAACAACTTACAGCTTCAATATCATCAACTGGAAAATAGAAGAACTCAAGCGACTGGATAGAAAGACAAGAAAGCTTTTGACAATGGAAAAAATGCACCACCCTAAGGCTGACGTGGATAGACTCTACTTGCCAAGAACATCAGGTGGTAGAGGTCTTATTCAAATTGAGGCCTCTTACAAGACAACCACGATTGGCCTTGATACCTATCTTAATGACAAACAAGATCATCTACTGCAAATAGCAATTGACCATGACAAGGCAAAGAAGTTATTTTCCATTCACCGTGAAGCGACAAAGTTCAAAAGAGGTTTCAATCTACCAGAAATACCGAAAACAGCAAATGAACCAACCACTATCTATGCCCGGAGAACCAAAATCAAAGCAAAACATCATTCTGAAGAACAGCTTAAGAATTCCTGGGAAGAAAAACCACTTCATGGAAAGTATCCAAAACGCCTTAATGATAATGATGTTGATCACCTTCAGACTAACAAATGGCTCAAAACTTCTGGGTTAAAATCTCAAACTGAAGGCTTTATAATTGCTGCCCAAGATCAGTGCATTGCAACAAATTATTATAAAAACAAAATCCTAAAAGATGGTACTTGTCCTCTATGTAGAATTTGTAATCAACAACTTGAAACAATAGACCATATTGTATCGGGCTGCCCAGAGCTTGCTAAGACAGAATATATCAATCGACATAACAAAGCAGCCAAATATATCCATTGGAAAGTATGCAAACACTTCAATATAAATGTTAATGAGCGATATTATGAACACGAACCAACAACTGTGACTGAGAACGATCAAGTTACAATACTATGGGATATGGGGATACATACTGACAGAGAAATAACAGCCAATCGTCCAGACATTGTTGTGAAAGACAAAGAAAATAAAACATGTTTGCTAATAGACATGTCTGTTCCCACAGAGAAAAACATTTCAATAAAAACCACCGAAAAACTCTCAAAATATAAAGATCTTGAAATCGAAATCGAAAGAATGTGGGGCTTGAAAACAAGTACAATACCTGTGATAATTGGTGCTTTAGGACTTATTAAAAAAGGAATAGATAAATATATAAACCAAATTCCTGGAAATATAAAAATAGTAGAGCTACAGAAGATTGTACTTCTTGGTACAGCACATATACTAAGGAGAACACTATCCATCAAGTAATACCAATCACAACTATGTATGGAGTCCTTATGTTCAAGGGATGAACACGGACCTATATTTTGTAAAACTATGAAAAGGAAAAGAATACAGATAATAATAATAATAATAATAATAATAATAATAATAATTACAATGATTTATTTACAGCTTTCCAATTTTGAAATTGGCTCTTCATCTGTAAAACAGTACACATCAGAAATACAAAAATGTTATATATCACACACACTAAATCAATACAATACAATACAATACAATACAATACAATACGTTTATTAGTAATTCCCAAAAGGGATTTTCAATACTAATTTACAAAAATGGGTATATATATATAATATATAATATATAATATATAATTCTAATGAGAATACATTGTATGGTAAGAAATAAGTAATTTATCAAAAATATATGGACTATTAGGATTAAAACAGCAATTAATTATAGACGGGCCCACAATTCACTTCGGGCAGAACGTTTAAAACTAGTAATGTTTGTACTGTTTTTAGTATCGTCGCTTAAATTGTTCCATGAGGATATGGCGTGGTCAAAAAAGGACCTCTGAGCTGTTGATGTTCTTTTGAGTGTAATGTTTATGTTGTCCTTTTGCCTAGTATTGTAGTGGTGGATGGTAGAGCGCTTGACCAACTTGGTTTCGAGGTAATTTGGAACGAGGCCATGTAGATATTTGTAGACCATGGTGACATCTCTGAGCTGTAGCATTTCATTTATTGGTAACCAACTAAGTTCCTTAAGGGCTGGTGAGATATGGTCATACTTTCTTTTGCCAGTTAATATTCTAGCAGCAAAGTTCTGTAATAGCTGCAGCTTGCGAATGTTCTGTTGTGTTGTTCCCGACCACACGGTTGAACAATAAAATAACTTACTGAATACCAAAGAGTTCAGAATGACTAGAAGGACATCTTTCGTAAACAGGTGTCGGACTCTGTTGATTTGACACAGTTTACCTAACAGTGAAGATGATAGGTAATCTATGTGATCATTAAACGATAGGTAACTATCAAATATCACTCCCAAATCTTTGCAAGAGGGCGATGGAGATAACTCTTTACCAAGGAAGGGGATAGTTATACCACTCAATCTTCCAACCAACTGTCTTGTGCCAAAGAGCATGAACTTCGTTTTTTGAGGATTGATGAGTAGCCGATTAGTGCAGCACCACTCTGCTACTCTGTTCAGGTCTTGACCAATCAAACACATACCTTTGCTCACATGACAGACAATAGATATATATTTAAATTGTAATAATAAATAAAACTTGAACTTAAAGAGATTGATAAATATTTACATTTACACATTTAGATTTACGTTGCGTAAACATAATTTATTAAAAGTTCAACTATAATCTATCAGCAATCTTTTTGCTGAGTTTGTCAGAAATTTCTTGCACTCTCTGTTGAACACATTTCTACTTGTGCTGTTCCTTATATCTTTTGGTAAAGTATTGAAGAGAGTAGCACAGGCGTCTTCAAATGTACCAGATGTTAAAAGTACTTGAAGATGTACTCCATCAGATGACCGAAGTGTTCTGACTGGGATGTGGCACTCAAGTGGTAGGTAACTTGGCCATTCAGTGTTGTACAGTTATATGCCAAGTGTAGTATGCTATACTGTCGACGCTCCACGATGGGTAGCCAACCAAGCTTGACAATGTCTTCTTCTCTAGTTAATCTGTTGGTTACAAAAGCTGCGGCAGCAAGCTGAACTCTTGATAACCTTTTCACAAGATACATTGGAAGTGGGTCAGTAACAGCACTGCAGTATTCCAGCTTGACCAGTACGAGGCACTCGGCAAGATGTTTCTTGAGATAGAAAGGTGCAAGAGTTTTAAGCTTT
Source organism: Telmatactis stephensoni (assembly GCA_029948255.1). NCBI lineage: Eukaryota > Metazoa > Cnidaria > Anthozoa > Actiniaria > Isophelliidae > Telmatactis > Telmatactis stephensoni. Next base: position 330,401 of record JALIZF010001474.1, on the reverse strand, counting down.
CTCAATGCTGCTAGTGTTGCATAGCACGAAGAGATCATTTTCTAAAATCTTTTGATATATGGCCAATGTTCTTCGGTGCTGGAGGAATCCAGGTTAAAGCTTTTTTTTGGATGTCATTGAAAAAGGAGTTGAACATCATATCAAAGACTAAAACTGAATTTGTATTTAAGATCATTATTCCCCTGGAGGGCCACTATGCTGGCTAAGATCGTTACAGTGCTTGAGCATTAAAAGGATGTTCTGTGCATAACTTTCTATGCAGGCATCCTTTCTAGCAGAGCATGACATGACTTGGCACAAAACATTATGAGGTGGTTTTGTATTGTCTTTTCTTTTTGCAACAACTTCAGCTATGGAACAACAATTATTAATTGTCATAATGTGTTTATGTGAAGTTACTTGATAGAAACATAATTATGTACATGTAATAATGCATGAAATCTTAGAAACCAAATCTTATTGTCTTTGGCAATAAAATAATACATACTGCTGACCACTTTGACTTGTAGAGCTTGCAGAGGTAATTGCTACAGAGCTACTTGCAGAAGTACTTGCTGTACTTGACGTAGAGCAGATGGAATCCAATGTTTTCTGTTTCTAGAACAATAATATCTCAGTGGTTAGCTGCATGGTTTGTATAATATTATGTTACAAATATTATATTTTAAGTAGGAAATATATAAATAAATTATCAAAATTACAATTATTAGAATAAAAATTATTTGAAAATAAAGGAAACAGAGGACTTAATTGGTACATGTAATTATATGATTTTACTTTTACCTTTGCTGGCGGAGGGGGGGTCACCTGTTGTAGAATGGGTTTCTTGATGCTGATTTATTTCATTCATAGGAATGACCGCACCACAAATAAAACAATCAACTTTTAGAATATTTCATTCTCCTGTATTACCTGTTCCCTGTGTGGCGAGAAGAAGCAAAAGAATGGCATGATACATAATGCAAATGCACTGTTTCATCTAGCTATAATGATGATATACAAAATACATCAGAATCAAAAAAGGGATCTTTTACCTTAATATCCATTGATACAAGAGACACAATACCCTCAGGGTCGGGATCAATACTTCTTTGAATTGGCCTAATATATACATTGGATTGCCTAGCAATCTGTTTAATTCTTGAGGTGGGTTGATAACATGAAACCCACCTTCTTCCCCACAACCTCTCTGAAAAAGGCAAATTTCAAAACCACCAGCCTTGTTTAATGCAGGGAATGTCTTTAAAATTGTGTCATAAATAAGCTCGTCAGCTGGTGCTCTAATGGAGGCATCCCCTAAAGCAATGTTTGAAAGATATGTTCTTTCTTTGGCAGTTGTTGGTGGAGATACAGCATCCTTAGATGCTAAACACACTACTTTAATGGTACATGATGGCTGGATTTTCTTTCCATTTGCCCCTTTACCCTTTTTGCTTGACCGAGTATCAGCAGAGTATCCAAACAACTTTCTCTGTTCAGCAGCAACCGAACTTGTGGATGTCTGGGTATTATCTGATGACAGAGTTCAATTTCAATTTAAAACAATGAGAATAGAGCTTAGCATGCACTTAATCTCTGAAACATATATACTTCGAAATAGGTGTTAGATTATGCTATTTAAGTCCTTTGTTTGCTTTCGTCTAATCAATATTTACTTAATTAGCAATGGCTGAGGCCACACTGAGGGATTTAACTGAAGTTAAGCTGATTTTAACAGTTGTTTATTTCAAAATAAGTGTGACCGATCTTCTGTCAGTTTAACTAAAGTTTGTTGCTATGCTCGTTGTTATGGAAGGACAATCGAATTTAACAGAAGTTAAATTGAAGTGTAGTCCATGGTATAATCTCTGTTAGATGCAAACTGGCCAATAAGATTCGATTATTTTGTGTGGGGAAACAAATTTGATGCCGAAACGTCGTCCCGCACGCGAAAATGGCGGAGTGTCCTAAGGATCAGTCAACAAGGTGAGTTAAATATTTAAGCTTAAGACTTTAACCTCCATAGCATCAGTGTGATTGATGTTAAGAATTCTGTGAAAGTTCTCAGTTTATCGTTGTTCGCTTTTACACTGCTTTTCAATTACACGCGCGAAATGACCAAAAAGTCTTCCCAGCGAATTGGGTTTCGGTGGATGTCAATCAAACCGTTTCCATGACAATTATTCGAAGGCACTCGTAATTTTTAGCAAGCACGCTCTAGAACTAGCTGAATAAACTACATAAAATCAGCTATTAGGAGTCAAAATGACTAAAGCTTATTCCAGCAATCTACGATGGCGAGTAATACGATCCTTTCTGAAAGGTGAAAACCCGAAGCAGATATCGGAAAGACTTCTGGTAAGCGAGACATTTGTTCGAAAAATCCTTCGGCTTTACGAACAGACTGCTTCGGTCAACGATCTGCCACGCCGGAGAAAGGGAATAATTCGAATTATTACAGGTATGAAACTCAATGAAGAATACAATTTTCCTTCATATTTTTACAATAAATATTTACAGGCTAGGTATTCTTTTTTTTTAGCTGCAGAAAGACGTATAATAAAGCAGTTGGTAGAAAAGCAACCTGAACTTTACCTTGACGAAATCCAATCTTGGCTAGAACATTTGACTGGGGAGATGTACGGCCTATCGACCTTAAGTAGATGTCTTTCCCAAATGGGATTGACTCAAAAAAAGGCAAGATATTAAACTTTAAGTCTTTGTTGTTGTTGTGAATTCGAGCGAAGGCAGTAAGCTTATAAACTGAGTTACTGTATGTGGCATGCACCAGAACGACTTGAATCAATGTCAACGTACTGGAAAATTTTCAACAAAAATATGAATATTCCCCAGCTATTGACCCATTAGTTGTCAAGGGAAGAAGAAAAGAGAGAAAAAGAGGGAATAAACTCGACGGAAACTGAACTCAAACAAAAACCGGACATTGGGAATTACGGAATCCTACACAGGAAGCCCATCACAAATATAGACCTGAATTCAACTTTGTTACCCACACACTGCCTACTTACTATCAATAATAGTGCACAGTAGATGCACTGGATCTCTGGTTATGAATAAAAAATGTATATCATTGGGTAATATATCTACCATGGTAACCGATCAGGCCTGAATGACATTGTATCATGTTCATACATATATATGTAAACATGTGCATGTGTGTACATGTATGTATTTTTGGTTTGCATATCCTCTTTCATGTGTTAATGTATCTTATATTATGCACAAGAAAATTTGATTTGTAAATGAAATCTTACTGTTTTTATTGCAGATGCATATTATTGCACGTCAGCGGAATGAATATGACAGAGCTAGTTACAGGAGGTTTATATCTCAATTTCAGCATCAGCAGTTTTTGTTCCTTGATGAGTCCAGCAAAGATGATAGAACCATGCAGGTAATTATGTTAACATATAATATCTAACCCTTTTTCAAGTTTAATTCATATTTGATTTTCCTTTTCAGAGAAAGTTTGGACGTAGCCTTGTTAATACTAGACTACACAGAAAAGGGCACTATACACGTGGAGCTCGATACAGTGTACTTGCTGCAGTTTCATCGAGTGGTATAAAAGCAGCTCATTGTGTTGAAGGGGCATATGACAGAGATAATTTCGAGTTTGCTATGGAGCATTTTGTTCTTCCACATGTTGGCTCATTTGCTAATGCAGAGGAATGTTCAGTCATAGTATTAGACAACTGTAGGATTCACTATTCATCACATGTTGTCAACATGATTCATGCAAAAGGAGGGATAGTTGTCTTTCTACCGTAAGCAAGCAAAAAATATAAATGAATGAATAGTACATGAATAGGGAAATAAATGGATGAATGAATAAATTGGAAAATGAATAGATAAAGTAATGAAAAAGTATATTAAACAATTTAGATGAATTTGAATAAATAAATGTTGATTGTTTACTTCTCAGTCTTCCTTTAAGAAGTTAGAAGTAAGCTTTCATATTTCTTTAGGGCATACTCACCAGACCTCAACCCTGCTGAACAAACATTTAGCATTGCCAAGAAATGGCTAAAAAGGCACCCAGAAGTATGTGAAAAGTATCCCAAACGAAGCTTCGAGATTGCCTTGCAACAAGTAAGACTGCTCAGCTAAAGGGCATTAGACTAGCTGAAGGGTGGTGGACCTAATTGCTTGCATGCATGTGCTCGTAATTAATGTTGCACATTATCAAATATATATCGTGGCTGCTTGACAACTGCAGACAATTATTGTGATCATTACAAATAAATAAAAACAAATTTTGAGCTAACAATATTTATTATTTGATCAATGTGATGATCACAATGTATACCTATTTCAAAAAAGGTTGTCCTTGGTTTTGGTACATACTGCATAGTGAATACTGCATACCAAGACTGAAATGTATTATGGACAATTGTAATTGGGTAACAAGAGGCTTTACTTATGTTGATTCTCTGTTTCCTCTCAGGTTGAATCTAAGTGGACTTTTTCTGCAACTTTTCTACTTGTAAAAATTGTGAAAAATATCTGAAATTTGAAATCCACAATGCATTTCGGTCTTGGTATGCGGTATTCACTATGCAGTATGCATTAAAACTGAGGACAAACTTTTTTGAAATAGGTATATATAAAACTAGGGTATCTAGGTTCCTGTAAACTTGTATTATGATCATATTATCATCATTATTTCAACAAGTATCAAATTATTAATGCTGTTGTGGTTGAACTGTCCTTGTTGGTGTTCACTGTTTTTGATTGTTATCATTCTGTATCACCAGGTTAGTTCATCAGCCAATTTGATTTTTTTCCAGATACCAGTGCATTCTTGTGAACACTGTGTGAGTAATTGTGGCTATGTATAAAGACAAATGAAATGGTAATGACAAGATAATGGTGACATCTGAATTCCTTATAGGTCCCTTTTAATAATATTGAAAAATCTTATCAAAAAAGTCTATAGTATATGGTTTTGGACTTTACATAAAACATGATCTACATGACTGTTGAAAATAGTCTTTATTTTGAACTAAACAAGAATACAACATCTGAGTGTTTAATCAACACAACAATGATATAATAAATCAAGTTTTCTCCTTTATCTGCCTGTACTTCATTACTGTTATTCAACAGTAGCCCTAGCTAGGTGAAGGTGAAATTTTGGTTAGGTGGATGCTAATGATAATTAATTATTGATCAAAGCCTTGCCTTGTTTACACCTAGCTTTTTCTCTTAAAAATTTGTAAAAGTAGTAAACTTTCCCCAAATTCTGTCCAGACAACAATATGACTGACAGAGACTTTTCAAATGAACAAACAATATGTCTTTCTTGACCAATTGACAAATGAATATTAATATTATGTAACAAAAACACAACTAATATTTGTAATGGTTTCTATATGAATGTAATATACATAAATATCAAAATTATGTTTGCTTTAGTATTTTTTCTCTTTTTTTCAGGAGAAATCACAATTATAGTCTAATAATACTTCATTAAATTATGAATGAAATATAAAACTCAAAAAATGAACATGATGTAGGTCAAAACCTGAAGTTGTGGAAATTATATGCATCTGCTATTCCACTGAATGTATTTTTATGCTAATAGGAAATGGTTGATGACACACTATTATATCCACTGGATTTTAGCCTGTAGATTTCAGACAAGAGTACATGTCTATCTTTCTCATCATCAACCCCAAGAGATACCATTATCTGCTTTCCAAGATGGGGATTAGCAAGGGCATCTAGCATAGGACCATCAACCTTGTTAGATTTAAATGAGTTTTTGTACTTGTCCAATCCAATGCCATTGAGTACCTCTAAACATTCATCTGTGTTTAAGTCAGACAAGGCTGTGAAGAAGTGAAACATTACTTTACTGTCAACTTTATTTAGCTATTATTCTGACCAATCCCTGATAGTTATGATGAAAATGATGATGATAAAAGTGAAAAACAAATTATGTTCAGAAAATTACATATATACCACAATATTTACCTTAGTTATTTATACTAAACAATCAGCGATTGAACCACACCCTTCTCATGTATTATAGTGGCACCTCCATATTGGAGCCATAAAGCTAATCCTTGAAGTTGCATGCCACTAAATATTAACAGAAGTGAGGGTGTGTCAATTTATTTTAAGATACTTATTATTGGTCAAACCTTTATGAGACTGCTTTTGTTGCTGATGCCCACCATAAGATATAGGTGGTGTCTGGATCTTCCCTGGAATCTACATGTATTTAAAAATTCAAGCATTGGGAAAATTCAAATCAAGCAATTATACATAAAAGACACCGGCACAATCCATCACAAAGAATATTATAAGGAATTTTGCACATGCAGTGACTTAGAATAAATATAGTTACAGTACATATTCCATTTTCATGACATGCACTTTTTCACATACAGAACAATGGATGGTAAGTTCACTTTACCTGACTCAAACTGTAGTTGTTTGCCAACGTCAACATGGTTGTTTGTAGGAATTGTTGTTGCATCATCATCATTTCCATCATCCCCATGTTTGTTGTTGCACTTTTGCATGGAGACTTTGGGGGAGGGGGAGGTCGTTTGCTCTTTGGTGGTACAGACACCTGATCACAATGCTTTTCCCAACATGGTTCTTCATTAGAGCCACCAACATTGCCTTTCATGATTTCATCTGTCCAAAGTGTTAGATGTTGACTGCCATACCTCCAGAGTGTACCCCTTTTCTCCAAATCTTTTACTAGATTAACATGAATGTCATTCCACATTTCATTATCCTCTTTACTCCCTGTCTGTGAAAAGTCAAGCTTTCTTTTTCGTTTGGATGAATTTGACTCATTTGAACAATCTTCGCTGTCTACAATCGAAATTGATAATACTTTCATTTGATTATCTTTCTTATTTTGCATATAATTATTGTATTGAGCAATAATGTAGTAGAGAACACAATCATAATTATAGGTTAATTAGAACACTAATTAATAAAATAAAAAGCAGTGACCAACAATGATGCTTGCAGTTTTCTATATACCAATATAGCATGTACATGCACATGTCCATTAACAATTAAAATATACAATTGTGTATCAAACTTGAAGTCAAATGGACTACAAGTGTATGGTGGCCCATGGCTGCCACTACATTTTTAACCTTCTTTTGTTTAATTTTTGTTTGATTTTCATTATTTTTTTCATTTTAAAGTGAAAATAAAAGGAAAAACAAATACATTTTGAAAATAAAATCAAAAGTAAAATGAAAATGAAATGAAAAGTAAAAGTAAAATGAAAAGTAAAAGTAAAATGAAAAATAAAATGAAAATCAAAAGTAAAATGAAATGGAAATGGAAATGGAAATGAAAATCAAAATTAAAATTAAAATCAAAAGTAAAATTAAAATCAAAAGTAAAATCAAAATCAAAATCAAAAGTAAAATCAAAATCAAAAGTAAAATCAAAATCAAAAGTAAAATCAAAATCAAAAGTAAAATCAAAAGTAAAATCAAAATCAAAAGTAAAATCAAAATCAAAAGGAAAAGGAAAATTAAAATTAAAAGGAAAAGGAAAATGAAAGTCAAAAGTAAAATCAAAATCAAAAGTAAAATTAAAATCAAAAGTAAAATCAAAATCAAAATAAAAAGTTAAATGAAAATCAAAAGTAAAATCAAAATCAAAATCAAAAGTAAAATCAAAATCAAAAGTAAAATCAAAATCAAAAGTAAAATCAAAATCAAAAGTAAAATCAAAATCAAAAGTAAAATCAAAATCAAAAGTAAAATCAAAATCAAAAGTAAAATCAAAATCAAAAGTAAAAGTAAATTCACTTTAGCGACGTGGCCCATGGCTGCCACGGACCGTGGCTGCCACTACCATAGTCCTTTGCGGCTCGTGCTGTGTTAAACAAATAATTATGGCGGACAACAGCACGGAGAAGTGAGAGGCATATCCATTCTATATTTAATCTGATTTTGCTGGATATCCCTAAAGAATGAACCTCTGAACCATTTCTAAATAAGCCACAGCAACAAGTCAGTTCAGGGTATTGGCTGCAATTGGAAATAAGCTTAACTCAAAGTTATAGCGGACGACGTCAGACTAAGCTTATTAGATAAATTTAGCTACAGAGGAAAGACAGATGGATATAAGCTAACGGTCTGGATAACTTACTTATAAAGCTATATTTGCATTATGCCGGACATATACCCGGACATATGCTGTAAACCACAAACTGTTATGGTTGAGGGCCTTTAATAGTGTCGAACTACGATCAGAATTTGATTGGTTGCAAGTACAAACGAGTTCTAGCCAGATCTAGAAGGATTTTATCGATGCAGTTCTTCTGAGTCAACTGTACCACGGTCATCAAGCTTGAGGTTTTAGGCTGACACCACAATGGTCAATGTAACTAGACACTAATAGACTCTGCACCCATTGTTTTCTTTTGTTGCAATACAACTATTAGGCACTATTAAACAGTGACCATTAGTAATTGTTTCACAGTCCGATGAAAATCACTCTATGGCTTGCAATCTCTTTTCAGAATTATAGATCATATTTAAGACAATTTTGGGTAAAATGTATACCCTGTTAAAGACAGCAGGGCCAAAACCATACCCTATCCAGCAGCACATACCCGTATAGCAAATATATGGGAGCCCCCCCCCCCCCCCCCTCACCCCCTGGTATAGTGGACATGGAGTAAAATGGCATTTTTTTTAATGAGAGGGGGCATTAAAGGGAACTGGTATATTGGGGTAGGGATGCTCATCAAAAATGCTATGTTGAACACTGCCAGAGCCTTCTTTAGGTGGCTGTGGTCAAAGGGTTTTGCCCAGGTACCACTCAATCTTTGTTTCCAGTATGTAAGATAAAAAGTAAGGATCCTAAAAAGTACAAGCTTGTCTCTGAAAGTACCAGCTCTCTGATTTTCACACCAGCATCATAATCATAAGCAAGAAACAAAACATCCTTTATCCCCTGAGGGGTTTACCTGGCAATACAAAGACTGAGGTGTTTTCCTTTCTTCTGAAATTGTCTTTTAGTAGCTAGCATGTTTTCTTTTCAAATTGCTTGTTTTGCAAATAATTATGACGCCATGTGAACTAGACTTGAAATGTATGAGGAGCATCCCCACCATCTAAAATACAAGAGTCCCCAACCCCAAGGAATTGGGCACTATTTTGAAATGTTAATGTTATTGTTCTATTTACATTTTTGCATTTAACTAAAACATATGATTGAAACAGATGAGAATGAATTTGATGTGCTTTAATATGCTTCAACATTTAAATTATTAAGCAAGTGGCCTTGCTTGAATTAGCTGTAATGTAACAGAAATGATTATTTTGAATTTTGTACTAAGATACAACAGACAGAAGGGCAGAAGATGTGTTTGCTCTAACCTAGACTTACTTTTAACTTTTAGTACTATAAATCAATCTAAGCAAACCATCTCAGGATTCAAGATGTAAATACAGTGAGACCTCTATTAAGTGGCCACCCTTGGGCCTTGTAAAATAGCTGCTGTTAAATAGAGGTTGCCTACATATATTTTGGGAAGTTTGAAAAGTGGCCGCTGAATAGAGGGTGGTTGCTTAATAGGTGACCACCTTGATGGTCATTATTATATATAAAATTATTTTATATAAAACTTTGAATAGGAAAAATATTTTTTCACAATTGACTTTTTAAATAAATAAATAAATGCACTTCAACAATATCTTCTCTATCTGGTATTATGCCTTTGCATTTTGTTCTTGATTAGGCTCCACTTCAAGTGTGTACTTTTCAGTTTTATTCTGCACTTATCGCTTATGGATTGGTGGTGGTGTAATATGTGTTTAGACCACAGCTCAAAAATTGAGAATTGACCAAATGAAAAAAAAAGCCTACCCTCATTGGGTTAAACACATCATTTTACCAAGCCATAGTAGAGAACAAAGCTACAGTTTTACAGAGCAACGTGTTCCTAATATCACATGGTAAGATATCATCTGGCTCTTCCAGCATACCTGTCTCCATAGCAACTGTTTCCAACTGCTCAAGATTTAGTTACTGGGAAGCCTGGGAGTGGAGAAAAATGTTAAATTGACTACAATGTTGTGGTGTCAGCCTAAAACCTCAAGCTTAATGATCGTGGTACAGTTGACTCAGAAGAACTGCATCGATAAAATCCTTCTAGATCTGGCTAGAACTCGTTTGTACTTGCAACCAATCAAATTCTGATCGTAGTTCGACACTATTAAAGTCCCTCGATCAACCATAACAGTTTGTGGTTTGCAGCATATGTCCGGGTATATGTCCGGCATAATGCAAATATAGCTTTATAAGTAAGTTATCCAGACCGTTAGCTTATATCCATCTGTCTTTCCTCTGTAGCTAAATTTATCTAATAAGCTTAGTCTGACGTCGTCCGCTATAACTTTGAGTTAAGCTTATTTCCAATTGCAGCCAATACCCTGAACTGACTTGTTGCTGTGGCTTATTTAGAAATGGTTCAGAGGTTCATTCTTTAGGGATATCCAGCAAAATCAGATTAAATATAGAATGGATATGCCTCTCACTTCTCCGTGCTGTTGTCCGCCATATTTGTTTAACACAGCACGAGCCGCAAAGGACTATGGTAGTGGCAGCCACGGTCCGTGGCAGCCATGGGCCACGTCGCTAAAGTGAATTTACTTTTACTTTTGATTTTGATTTTACTTTTGATTTTGATTTTACTTTTGATTTTGATTTTACTTTTGATTTTGATTTTACTTTTGATTTTGATTTTACTTTTGATTTTGATTTTACTTTTGATTTTGATTTTACTTTTGATTTTGATTTAACTTTTGATTTTGATTTTGATTTTGATTTTACTTTTGATTTTGATTTTACTTTTGATTTTGATTTTACTTTTGATTTTGATTTTACTTTTGATTTTGATTTTACTTTTGATTTTCATTTAACTTTTTATTTTGATTTTGATTTTACTTTTGATTTTGATTTTACTTTTGATTTCAATTTTCCTTTTGATTTTGATTTTCCTTTTGATTTTCATTTAACTTTTCATTTTGATTTTACTTTTGATTTTGATTTTGATTTTACTTTTGATTTTAATTTTACTTTTGATTTTAATTTTACTTTTGATTTTCATTTCCATTTCCATTTCATTTTCATTTTACTTTTGATTTTCATTTTATTTTTCATTTTACTTTTACTTTTCATTTTACTTTTACTTTTCATTTCATTTTCATTTTACTTTTGATTTTATTTTCAAAATGTATTTGTTTTTCCTTTTATTTTCACTTTAAAATGAAAAAAATAATGAAAATCAAACAAAAATTAAACAAAAGAAGGTTAAAAATGTAGTGGCAGCCATGGGCCACCATACAAGTGAATAGCCGACTTGTAGTCCATTATGCCAAGACGTCTGGTAATACATGCTGTGGTACCCATCAACCTATGAGTCAAACTTCCAAACCTGTGCTTTTTCTCAAACATTGGTTTAGTATCATGAATAATAGTCCATAAGTTGTAGATACTTATAGCTGTGAACTTAACAAACCTTTGATGTAGACAGCATGACATGCCAGCCTGATGCACACTTGCTTATACTCATTCATGCATTTTGATAAATCCTCTTGATTTTTTAAGCTGACTAATTGTTTGGATCCTTTTCTTAGCCAGTAAAGCCCCTTTGAAGGTGTATAAATCTTTTCATCACTGCTGTAGGTCTTCAACAAAGTACTGATTTCTTGGATGGTTGAATCAATACTAACTTTATGTAAAACATCTGAATTGGAGGAGACTTTCATGTCTTTTGATAGCTCGAAGACAAATATGTCCATTGTGTTTTTTGTGAGTAGTCGTGGAGATCGACGAGGAGTAGATTCAACTGAATAACACAGATGAGAATAAAAAACAATCAACTGATATCATGAATGCATTATAATCATTATTTATTATGGAAAACTGTTATGAACACAGAACGGCATATGATTTACTACAAGGTAATCAGTAAAGGGGGGATCAGACACTACATCCTTGACATTTTCTATTCTTTCAGTCAGAGCACATTCTATTGTAATTTGCAGAATTTTTTAAGGAGATTTTTTAACCCATTTTGCATGGGAGTCACCCCTCCCCCTTACAATTGAGAGTGTGAAAAAGAGAGAAAATAGACACGAGTAGAAATTCACTGAAAAATATCAACATGCAATATAAATTTAAATAATATTTACCTTTTTTGAGATCAACTGCCATATACATGATCGCGCTTTTTCTTTTCCCGTTCCGATAACAGAGGGGATATTCTTTCATCATGGCTGGTATGTCTCCATCATTATTTATCTTTACAACAGTCTTTCCCTTTGATTTCTTGTAATACATCCGCTCTACAACTGCATCTGGCTGATTGGTTGTTCGTCTTATGTAATCCTGTACGCATCCTAACAAGGTATTGTACGTCCATCTTCTCGGAAGTATGAAGGGCGTACATTCTGCACCTTCCACGCGGCCATTCTTCGTGCTCAAATAAAGAACGACTTCGCGCTGAAATTTCCAAAACTCGCATCAAAGAATATCCGTATATTCTGAAAATAATTACTTAGACTCAACTAGTAATCTAAAGCAGTGTAAACGACAACATGCACAGCATAATATGGTGCGATACAATATATTTTGTCTTACCAAGTCTACTTCATTGTTTATAATAGTTGTCTCGGGCTATCAGTCTACTTACGTCTTCGTTTTCTTGATCCACTATTTGCGTCTCTTGGCTATCAGGTAGATATGGCGCTTCAAGAGTACTGTATTCAGATTCATTTATGTCGACGTCAAACGCGAAATCATGCAAGAACTGCTGAAACGCCATTTTGTCGAGAGAGAAGGACAGAGGCTAGGACAAACCACGTGCGCCAGTAAAATCACTTGAGATTGCCATGGAAACGCTTTGATTGACATCCACCGAAACCCAATTCGCCTGGGAAAACTTTTTGGTTATTTCGCGCGTGTAATTGAAAAGCAGTGTAAAAGGCTTTCAGCGATATAATTTGCAGAAAAGATCGATCGATCAAGTGAGCACGTGCTTGATCGACTCGATAGACTAACGTCGTTTCTGAAAATACCCGATAAAAAACGCATCTTGTAACAATTTTTAAGCTCTGTAGCTCTGTTTGTTACTATATTAGTTAAATTTGACCTGAGTTGCACTTTCTTGGGCTCAACTTATACGAAAAGATTTTTATGTCTTCGTTTGTTTGGGAATTTTTTGTCAGTTTATTTATGTACGTTTTATCTGGTTGTAGGTCAGAGGTGTCTACCAACAACTCATTACAATTCGTACCATCTATTGGTTGTAGTTATAACCCAGCAGCCACTAGCCCAGCAGCCAGGTCTACTAATGCTACACCACTGCAGTTTGCACCATCTGGTGTCCAGAGCTATCAACCAACATCTCCCATTACAACTGCTCCCTTCCAGTTTATACCATCTGATACTAGAGCAACATTCACAAATAGTAACCACTACCAGTTTGTTCCATCTGCTAGACCACCAACATCCACTTATAGTAACCACTTCCCATTTGTACCATCTGTTGGTGCTGGTATCAACAATACAGGCAGCACTGGGTTTAGTCAGCTTGGGTCTAGCTATAATTCAAGTAATACCACTACTTTACGTTTTGTTCCATCTGGAGAAAAACCATCATGTTCTATGGACTTTGATCCGTCAGGTAGTTCAACAACAAAGCCTAAAGCCAAGAGAAGAACATGGACAGCTGTAGAGACTACAGTGTTTTTAGAGATATATGAAGAGTTTTATATAAATGGTACTCTTTCAAGCAAAACATCCAAAGAAAATGGACCAGGATGGGACGATCTTCATAAACAAATGAAAAAAGCTTTTGCAGAAAGAAACATAGCTCCACGTTCTATAAATCAATTGAAAGAGAAAATAAATAATGTGAAAGCAGAGTACAAGAGGATCCAGGACAAAGAAACCCAGACTGGTGAGGGGACTCAGGCTAAGCCTGATTGGTTTCATATTGTTGACAGGGTGTTTGGAAACAAGGATGAAATATCTCTACCACATATACTAGACACCAGCAAAAAGAGGGAATCACGTCAAGTTTCTCCATTACCTGTCTCCCCTTCTTATTCAAATTCTACTGATGATGCTGATGACCTAGATGAAGCAGGGCCAAGTAGGAAAAAGAGAAAAACAGATACAAAGGCAAAACAAAAGAATAAAGATGTTGAACTTGTGGCCATTTTGGAAAAACAAGTTCAGCTTATGGAGCAAGCCCAAGAAAAAGAAGAAAGGATGATTAGCACCCTTCTTGAAATGGAGCAAAAATCAGAAGACAGACAAAAAGCTATCCTGATGGCTTTAATTGAAAAACTATAATCCAGACTTCTGAAAATGATATATATGTGTGGAGTTGTTGTTATTAGAGTTGTTTCATGAACCTATGAAGAAATCATATTAATTATAATGTAAATAGTCACACAGTTAAACTCAACTGAAAACAAAAGAGTGGGTGTACAATAAAAAGTATTGATAAAATGTTTTTGCAGGTTAATGAAAGCAACTCTTATTTACTATGTTTATCAAAAGTAATATAATTCATAATCTTTAAGGGGTATCTCCCAAATCTTAAAAGTCAGTCCGTATTTTCATTAGTCAGTTAATCCTTTTTCAATTTCCATGACTTGTACATTTGTTGAGTTTAATTTTATCACTGAGATAAAATATGTTTGATGTTTTGTTGGTAAGCAATGGTGATAGCTGTCACAATTAACTATACCATTTTTGTTTGTTTACATAATTTATGATCACTACCATGCAGACTGAACCAACAAGAAAGTTGAGAGCTATTAAAACTGCTAAGAATGTGTCCTGTCATTACTTTTTAATCAATGCTTATTTTAAAACTGCAAAGTGGTTTGATAGAGGGCCTGTGTAGGACCTGGGACCAGGACCTGGTTAGTACAAAACCCAAATAGTGTCAAAATAACCTCTCTCTAATTCTTTTAACTTTAAAAAGTGTTTGGCCAAAATAAGTAAGTATATCAATAGAATGCTAACAGTGTACCCATGGAACAATAGTAATACTAAATTATTAGTGCTATTTTCTAATTCTATAGTTCAATTAGCACTATTTTGTACTAGAGGGATTTCATGGCAGCCATGTTTGTGGGCAAGTACAATAGAAAGTTTATGAATTAGAAAAGATTTCATTTCTCTTGGGAAAAAAGCTCTATTATTTTGACGTCAAACATGGCTGCCGTGAAATCCCTCTCAGTTAGTAATTAATTTATATTTTGCACAGATACATTGTTTGTACTCAAGAGAAACCATCTGAATATAAATTTAGATGCCATCCAAGTAAGAGCGTATGGCCTCACGTATATCATTAGCATTGCTGTCAAAATCACCATCATCATCATCATCATCATCATCATCATCATCACGCTCAGGCTCGGGTTCTCCTTTCAAAACACATATATTGTGTAAAACACAGCAAGCCACAACAGTCTTTGGGACATTCATTGCATGAATTTTCAGGTCTTTTAGCAGACATCTCCACCTCCCTTTGAGAGCCCCAAAGGCTTGTTCCACAATAACACGAGATTTACTTAGAATGGTATTAAACCTTGTTTTTGACTGACTGATATTCCTGCTTGAATAAGGTTTTAGAAGCCATGGTAGACCTGGATATGCGCTATCTCCAACGATGAGGGGGGCTATGGGAACGTTATTGATATTTTCAATAGGTCGCTGGAGCAGCTCACCAGATTGGACCCTTGCATAAATACCACTTATCCTCAGAACACGAGCATCATGAATGCTGCCAGGGAACCCAACAGCTACGTCGAGAAAGCGACCATCACCGCCAACAATTCCTTGTAAATTCATGGAGTAAAAGCGCTTTCGGTTGAAATAGCTTTCTTTATTTACCTGTGGAGCTTTAATTGGGATGTGTGACCCATCGATTGCGCCAATGACTTGTGGTAGTGGGCTGTTGGTTAAGGTAGAAAATCTATCGATTGCCTCGGCAGTTTCTTGCTCGGTCCGTGGAAATTTTATCCAGTCTTCTTTGAGGTCAACGAGAGACTCAATTACTTCATTGGTGACCTTCATGGCCGATGATTTGCCAATGCCAAACGTAGACGCCACAGCTCTGAAACAGTTTCCAGTCGCTAGTCTCCAAAGAGCTACTGCCACACTCTTTTCGATGCATATTGCATCTCTGAATTGAGTGTTTCTCTTTTGGATCGATTGTCGAAGTAATGCCACCAGGAAGTCAAATGTTTGTCTAGACATACGGAATTGCTGCTGCCAGTATACATCGTAGTCATAAACGGGTTCGTTTAACATGGCGTTAAACCAATACTGAGGTCTTGGAAGCATCCATGCCCTTCTAATTGTAACACCGTCATGCCGTATTACCATCGCAGCAACAGTCGTAGTCAAAATAAACAAAGAATGCCATCTATTACGGCTCGATGCCTTAAGTAATTTTAAATAACGGTTTATTCTTTTTTTGCGATGCTTATTTTTATAAAAATTATACAATAGGAGAGCGATCACAAGTTTGCGATCGGCCATCTTGTATCCAGTTCACCCTCAAAAGTTCCAGGCGTTCCTGACTTAATTTAAGTTCGAATTTGCATGTGTGACCTATGAGTCGTTCGGTTATCTAAACTAATTCGTAACTACAGTTTGAATGACGTCAACTAGCTGACGTTGAACTACAGTTAAATCTCTCAGTGTGGCCTCAGCCAATGTTTGTTTCATTGCTTTTCATGGTGTTCATGGTGCATCAACTAATAATAAATTATTGTCATCACCATAGTTATCAGCACCAATAGACCTAATCGGCTAATGCGTCACGTGGTTTGAAATGGGTGTTTACATCAGAATTGCTAATACATTTCTTTAGTAAATACGGTGTTTATGTTGTGTTTGCAGAGCTAAATTATAGCCGATTTTGGTAGATCTTTTTACTTCAAATGATTTTGTAAACTGGTAAAAGCTGTTTAAGTAGTTCAGTAAAATTTCTAGAGCTTGATATGGAAAGCAAAACAACGTAAAGACCATGTAAATTTGACAAGTGTGCGGTATGATTCATCGAAGTTATCGAAGAATATTGACACTACAACATGAAAATGTCAGTCTTTTCACTAGAAATAGAGAAATAACTTAAAAACGGTACCGTATTTTTAGTGGAGTTTTGAATGTATATTCAGTGAAATCTATTGGAATTTGTATAGATGTTGATGTTGCGACGGCTAAATACGATTCAATGTTTGAAGAGTATTAGTAGCTTCAAGTAAGTATATTGAACTTTATGTCTAAATCAAGGATAGTACTCATACTACTTTGTCTTAATTTGCTATTGTATTCTCGTGATTTAGTTTAATAAAATTTTGGATGTATAAAATTTGTATGTACTGATACCTTACTGGTCAAAAAAACTCAGTAATTTCTGGCGTACACAGAATATAAACTCGACTTCTAGCAATCGTCTACTACAATCACGGACAAAAATCCTTGAGACAGTTATGAAATCCATACATTTGAGCTGTTATTTGATTAGTCCCCTCTTGCTTACAAGTTATTTATTGAATCCCCCTCCCCCCCGGGTCAATGTTGTACCAGACGATAGCCCATTCTTTGGACGACATTGTGCACCTACCTCAACATTGGGTGAGAGGGGGAGAGGGGAGAACAATGAACTGAAAGTGATGGGTTTACTCAAACAGCAACATTTTTTTTCGCTTTGGCTTAACCTTTTTGTCTGGCATTGTCTATGACATGTTTTGCGCTTTACGGGGGCCAGTTCAAGGGTATACCAAAAAAGCCTCTTGCAAAATGTTCACATCAAGTGTACATATTTGTACACGAAGTTGTAGTTCACGGTCTTAGTGTATGACGAAATACGGGACGGATTAAGTTTTCGCAGATTAACTATTAAAAACGTAGCTATTTCAAACTCCTTAGAAATAGAATAGCAATTTCCACATAAATGCTTAGATATTGAACGTGGACCTTCTTCAAAGATATGAAAGCGATTAGCTATCTTCAGAAAGGTCTGGAGAATCAGAAAATTAAAGAGGTTAGGTACCACAGACGTATGAAGTCTACAATTAGTAACTTACAGCCAGGCAGATTAAGAGCGACTTCCCTCACGCAATGATTTCGCCAAAATTGCTGTGCACTCCTTCAACATTTGTAATGCTAAAGTTAAGCATTGGTGCTGTTTTCGAGAAAGCCATCAGAATGGAGGTGTACGCAAGTATATAGGCATTGGCTTGGATAAAAGAAACAGGCGGTTAACTGCTTAGCAGTCCTGGTACACAAACGTGGAATCAGAGTCCATTTATATTCTAAGCCTCACAATAATTACCATAATTACCATAGCGCATGGAAATATATTACCAAATGTGTTATGAAATCAAACACTGAATAATAAACAAAACCGCTGGTCGACGATCGCGAACAGGCTTAACAGGTAACAGGCTTATCGTTTATATACAATCACGGACAAAAATCCTTGAGACAGTTATGAAATCCATACATTTGAGCTGTTATTTGATTAGTCCCCTCTTGCTTACAAGTTATTTATTGAATCCCCCTCCCCCCCGGGTCAATGTTGTACCAGACGATAGCCCATTCTTTGGACGACATTGTGCACCTACCTCAACATTGGGTGAGAGGGGGAGAGGGGAGAACAATGAACTGAAAGTGATGGATTTACTCAAAAAGCAACATTTTTTTCGCTTTGTCTTAACCTTTTTGTCCGGCATTGTAGCTTCAAATACGTATATTTATGTGTCTAAATCAAGGTTACTTATGCTACATTGCTTTAAGGAATGTTTTCTCAAGATTTGGTTCAATAAAATTGCGAGAAGCGAAGCCGTAAGAGTCAGAAGGTGTAGTAAATACACCCGTTTTTCATAGTTTAATTTCTCAGTTTTAGCGGCCATTTTTTTTAAAATTCCTACTACGTCTTCGATGTATTACCATTAAATATTCTTTTACATCATTAAATGTGTTTAGGCTTTTCAGCTTATAAATAAACGAGTCTACGTATTCAACTACAGTAAAATGTATGGGAGAGGCGTGTTTGTTTTGATTTGGTACCCAATTCAAGTCACGTGACGTCGCTGTCGGCGTAAGCCGATTAGGTCTATCATTCATAGTTTTTAATTCGTAATTTGGACATACAGGAGTCACAATTAAGGCTTGTCTATATTCTGTTCCAATTTACAGTTTCTGAAAATTATCAAATGATAATAATTATGTAATTTTTAATTAATTGATTTTCGCAAATTAAATTATATGTACATGAATGTTAACAAAGTCATGTGATCTTGTTTAATAAACAAGATACTTTATAGAGACCAATAAAGCTTTACTTCAATTTATACAGCTCTAAATAAATATAATTATAAATGTAATTTAAGTCAGCGATTGCTGAGGTGTTGAAAACTATACTTCCAATCATGCTTTGTTAACGAAAGTGGTCTCGCGCCTAAAAAGCTTTTCAGCTTAACACTAAACTATAAGCTTTAATTCACTCTTAAAAATGGCTATCCATCAAGACCAGCAACAAAAGTGAATCACCTGATCCTACATAAGGTGCCTTTACTCCATAAGGCGCCATAAAGACTTCACCTTAAAATAAGACTCTCAACTTTAAGCCACATTTGCTATTCCAAACACAGTGCACAGGTTTACTTACTTTGTGGGCTTGACATTTGAAGCACTGAAAGTCGATCGGTGAATTTCGGTAGGGCTGAGCGAACTTCATTAAGTTCGTCGCCCATATTCGCAATAGGAAAGAACTCTAGAGATGAGCTACACAACTATGAACATTTGACCAAGCACAATGCTGTTCTTGCATTAAGTTTTTGCATTGGTTGTTTATTTCCCAATTTAATTT
Organism: Telmatactis stephensoni; assembly: GCA_029948255.1. Taxonomy (NCBI): domain Eukaryota; kingdom Metazoa; phylum Cnidaria; class Anthozoa; order Actiniaria; family Isophelliidae; genus Telmatactis; species Telmatactis stephensoni. The sequence continues at coordinate 310,495 of JALIZF010001474.1, read as the reverse complement.
TTTAACCTTGAACACTTTGTCTCTAAATCTACGGGAAAACTTCGAGCTATATGTCGATTTATGATTTCTTGCCATCGAGTTTGCGGTTCGCGGTTGAGGTTTCAACGGCAGGAGCACCATCTAGCAGTAAGTCATTTACGGCAAGTATTTTTTATACCTTTTATGCGGTAAACAGACGTTTCAAGTCAAAAAATATATATTTGCATGTGTTTATATTATATTGGGTTGTTTATTGAATCATGAATTAAATAAAGTACATATTTTTGACAAGGAAAGTGGACAGCGATTAGTTCTAGAAAACAAACATGGCGGCTCGAAAAGAGCAAACATGACATTTAGACAAGAACGATAATTTAGCTCAAACGTTTGTATTCTGAATGAGTTATGAGCCCAACACTTGGAACGATTTAATGCTAGCCAAAGAAGTAGCAGCTAGAAGACCAAAGAGCCCATCAGATTGGGGTGAAATCTCAAACATTCTTTCTCCTCATTTTTCTTCTGAAAACAATGAAGTCAAACTGTCTGGACGAGCATGTAGGGACGGATTAGGTCGTTTGATAGAAAAATTTGTTGACAAGGATAAGAAAGCGCTAAAATGGTGAGCATTGTTGAACGTTTATATATCTCAATTTGAGAGCTCTTTTCTAAAGGGGCACTTGAACCAAAAACAGTAAAAGTTGAAGATAAAATTGTAGATATGAAACTAAAATTCATTAAAACTGTGCATTTTAAGCTCATTAAAATAAGGACATTTCGTTGCAAAAACTCAAAAGACAATAGGGTGAAGTAAATGATCCAAATTTAAATGTTAACAACTTGAAAAACTCCATTTGTCTCCATATAGATGGCATTCAGTGGCCAGGTTTCAATTCATTTAAAATTTCATTCATTTTGGTCCAAAATTAACTTTAATCTCAATTCTCCATTTCATAATCAATAAAGCCAAATTATTTCTTATCTATGAACAAGTCTGGAACAGAAGAAGACTACAATGAGCTGTACCAGGATTTGGAGGACATCTATACTTACAGAAAGGATACTGAAGAATGTGAAAAGAAGGAGAAAGAAAAGAAGAAACAGAAAGAGAAGGCAGACCGTGAGAAAGGGGAGCAAATGAGAGATGCTGCAATGATGACAATGTCAAGTAATGAGACGGAATTTGATATACTTACTATGGTTTCTTAAATGCAAGTAAATTGTTTGTACATTTTGTAGAGAAAAAGGTATGAAGATAGCTGCTCCTCGAGAGAAGAATATTCCAGTGATGATGAAGATTTCAGTCCAAGCAAAGGCAAAAGGGGTACAGTAACAAAAATATACTAAAGGCTATATAAATAGCTTATACCTTTAAATGCTTATGCTCTTCACTTCACAAAAGTGGCATAATAACACAAGTATGAATATAAACCTCATGAACATAAGCATGGACAATAATTTGCATTTTGTTATTGATATTTATGCTAAGGCTATGTAAACATGGTCTGAAAGATAGATGATTTTATCCTATTTTCAGGTGCAAAATCAAAACCACCTAAAAGAAAGCGTGCATCAAAGTTATCAGCAATAGAAATGCTAGAAGAAAAGAACAAACTGAAGGCTAGCATGAAGGAAAAGGAGTTGGCACAAAGAAAATAAGAGACAAAAATATGAAGAGCAGGCAAAGGAACGAGAGCAGCCGCTAAAGTTGGAGTTGGAGGAGCGAAGATTGTTCCTGTCTCTGCTAAAAGAAAAACTTTAAAGAACTATGTTCAAAAGTTTAGAAGTTACTGTTCTTGATGGATAAGTATGGAGTGCACTTAGTCACTTTTGCACCAAAGTTTTTTGTTGCATTATGGGAGAATTTTAGTCTTAAATTTTGCAGTATTTGTATTTACCTATTTATCTATTTATCGCAATAATAAATTATGATATATTAAATATTTATTATTATTATAATTTAATGGATGGCTTATTCAAAGACTATTTTATGCCAATCAAAATGAAATAAGTAATAAACCCTCATACAGATTTCTGCTGATATTGTATATGATTTTATCAAACTCATTAGTAATTCATTAGGGAATTACAATAGAAATCACTTTCATAAAGATTATCTGTATGATGACCAATATAATGCAGTACATTGTCACAGCTATGACCTTCTATTGTGTTTACCAACTAATGAATTATTTATAATTTGATAAGCAGGGGCCAGTTGTATGAAGGCTGAATAGCACTATCCATTAGATAAATCCTTATCATGAAAGTTGTGAAATCTATACAGAACTGCTGCACAACTTTATTCACCCTTCCTACAACTGACCCCAGAACTTGAGTTATACATCAGATATTCAAATATTTGTGAGATATGTTTCCAGTGATGGGGGATTCAGATCGAGTGCTGGTCAGAGACCCATACAAGCAAGTGTTGCAATTTGTCAGTAAAGCTCCATCACGGTAGTATTTAGCTACAGGTTGTAGAAGGACTTTAAGGTTTTTGTTAAAATCCAAGTAAGCAAAGTTTTGAGTTATCTTCCCAAACCCCCACTCAACACTTGATCTGACTTTACTCATATGAGAGTTGAACAGTTGTTGATCATTTGTTAGGCGTGCACCTCTGAATGGTGCCACAATATTTCTGGTAAGGCCATATGCTGGGTCACCATATATAACATAAGGCTCTCCATTCTGTTGTTGAAATCTTGTCAGCTTATTTGTAATAGAGTTGGTTGGGTAATAACTGGAAAACAAAACTTTGAACTTATATCATGTCTTCGTAATCTGATGTTGTTTAGTTAGTTTCACATTTAATGAGATCAATGTTAATATCACCAATTATAACCAATTATTTGTATTTGAAAGATAATCTATTTGAAAGAGAATCTAATCTTTGGATCATTGAAATTTATTGAAATTTGGTATGTTGGAATTAGGATGTCTGTAGATTATACCTAATACAATATTTTCTGTGTTTTAGCAGTTTCAATCTCAATCCATAAATGTTCACATTCGAACAGAGGTAAAATTAAATCATTCCTAAGATGATATTGAAGAGAATTGTGAATATAAACACCTACTCCTCCAGCCATAGTAGGCGAATCTTGTCTAAGAAAGTCATAATCAGGCTAATCGACATTGATGTAGGAGTTTTGATTTAATTTCGTTTCACTTATTCCTATTATGGCAAAGGAATTCTCTAGTGAATTAAAGAAATCGCAAAGTGAGCTAAATTGTTTAGAAAGGCTTCTGGTATTGAAATGAAAAACTGAAAATGTATCACCATTGCATGACAGTTCATGCAATTCATCAATATTATAATACTTAGAAGAAATAGAGGACAGTACATTATCAGGGTCCTGGCTATCATTACTCAAGGGTTCATTTATGAAGCTATGAGCTAAATTATCCATAATATATCAACTTATGTAACAATACAGTCATATTCTACTAATTAACATAAATAAGTCATTGTGTTGATAAATTTACTTATCTTGGTGGATCGCAGGGACCGCAGCGTTCCGGGTGTTCCTTGCAAATTCTGTCATCAGATAAGTAAAGTTCTTTGAACTTGTCAAAATCTCTAATCGATGGAAATAAGATAGCTTCAGTATTTTCATCTTTCCCTAAGTAGGTCTTGCCATATTTAGTCCAAATAAATATGAACTTGTCTGTCTTCTTGAACTCATTAACCTCGTTGAAGACGTTTTTTGCCTTTTGGGTTAAACTGATGTATATCTTGCTCTTAATGAGCAATGATGCCACAGTTGGTTAGTGCGAGAGGTCCCTAGTTCGATCAACAGTGACTTCACATCCTTGTTTCAACTTCTTTCCTTTCTGTGTAGCTTTAATTAGCTTTAAATACCTGTAAAATGGAGCACCAATTGATAGAGGGAGTAGAGGGTGCACCTTCGAACTCTTGATACCTTTGGCTCGGGAGACTGGGCAAGCACTCCCCACGAACTCGAAGTAAAATAAATTACCTTTACCTACTTTTACCTTTTATCTTGTGACTTTGAGAAAGGCCTATATCTGTGGAAGTGTGGTTTTTCAGCTTTTTCCAGGGGTGTCAATAGTTTTGAAATTAGAAGGCTATAAATGAAAAAGTAGACGTCTGGACTCCGATGCTTGACCTGGAGGGGGGTCCTAGTTTTTGAAATTTAGAGTACAGGAGATGCATTTTTCCCGCATTTTGAGGGCTAAATAATTGGGAAATTCAAGTCTCATGTTTTGATATTATCCTCAGAAATGATAAGTTTTATCTTATGAATATTATGAAATGAAAAGTGTTCTAGTAACTCTATCTACACTGCAAGCCCAACTTTTATATTTTTCTTTATAACAATAGTTGACTTATTTTTACATGTACAGTAGTAATCAGGTAATGCATGAATGTTTTCATCACAAATGTACATTGAGACCAAAAGTGTTTTGATATCTAAACTCAACTTCTATAATTACTCATTCATGTTCTGAATGAATAGATAGTATAAATAGTTGAAAGTCTATTGTTTCCTCAGTGCTATTTGGTGATATTCATATAGTACTTTCATGTATTGGACTGATTGAATACTATTTCTCAAAATCACTAAAATCAGAGTCAATGTCAATGTCCATGTCAGGTGGGAGCTTTAGGAGGGCTGCAGTAGCCTCAAGTTCCTCTTCTTGTACTTCAGCCTCCATATCTTTGGCCATCTCCCAAACTTCTGATATAGCGAATTCATGCATAGCGGGAAGTGGGTCGACCTGGGTGCATACATCGGAAGTTGTTATGACTTGGTTCCCTTTTGGAGGCCTTGCTAATTTTCGTCTGGGTTTGGCGAGCCACTGCCTTGTGACCTCCAGGATGACACTGTGACATTCACTTGTACTTGGTCCATTCAAGGTCAATTGAATCAAAGACTGCAACATGTCGTTCATCATAGAAGATCCCAGGCATGTATTGAGCCTTTTGACAGTGGAAGCCCCTCGCTCTGGCCAGGTATTACTCACTTTTTCGCAACGTCGTTTATTAAGGTGAGATTAAACAGGAATTCGAGGTCATTGACCGGCTGCCGGTCAAATAGCAATAATGTGTTTAATTTTTAACTAGATTGGCTGTTATGTTTTGAGTGTAAATTTCAAGTTTGTTAATACCAAAAATTGTAAAAAAAAAACACAATGTTCGATCCTTGCCAATACTACATAATTTCTAACAAGTAAGTCTGTTAATTTATCGCTTAGTGCAAGCTACGTTGACCAATTTTGGGGGAAATTTGGTTAATGTGTTTTTGGCGCCAAAATCGTTAACTGGCCAAAACAATTCTGAGTTAACTAAATATACTGTACACGTTTCAGAAATACTTACTCTGCATTGCTTTGGAACCTCGACTTTCCTTGTAATTGTCGATTTCTTCTTTTGATAGGTTGTCGTTTGTACTTTTTCTTCAAGCTCTTGAATTTTGTTCAGTAGCTTACTGATACGATCCTCATGCCGATCCTCTTGTTTACCCATTTCTTCCTCAATTTGCGAGAGTGGTCGATTGATTGCTCCAGGAGCATGACATAACGGTCGGGCAAAGACATTTCCGTTTCAGACATTTTAAATAATACCAACTACAGAGCTACACACAGAGAATGAGATTAGACACAAAAATTCAAATTTGCACGCTCCGATCAAAGTATTTCAATGAATCACAAAGAAGTACTGAATTACATTTTGCCGACGTAATTACAGCATGATTGTTTTTATTGGTTCTTATAGTCATGTGAGAAATGACTTCTAGACGCAGAGGTCACTCTGATGAAGCTCGGATTTCTGAACTGACTTTGAGCAGAATATATCGAACAATTTACTCTGTGTATCTCAGTTCTTGTGTTTTACAATGTGTGACCAGCTCAAGTTAGGATATTTTTTAGTGTGGCGAGTTAGATTTATCGTTGAATAATAGTAGAGCGCGCACAAAGTTTTATAGCGCACGCGCAAATCACGTTTTGTAAATCAAATCTTTGATGATGAATATTTACAGTTAGTTTTGAGTGTTAGTTCAAAAAGAAAACCTGCTTACAGTCTCAATTATGTCTATTTCATAACTTCAAGTCAACGAAATTGGTATGTAACATTTCTCATTTAACTAAGTACTACGTAGAAATCAGTTATAGTTGTAAATTCGCAAGAATTATACAAGAAAGAGAACGGAAAAAGCTGTAGATTTGCCGGTTTGCTTCATGCAACCGATCTCTATTTCAGTAGTTGTTGTTTACAAGTGATTTACTTCTACAGTAATCAGGTATAGGATTGTCTAATTAAGTTGTTGGTTTAGCATGAATCGCTAAGTAGTTTGAATAGTGTGTTTACACTAGTTATTTTAGGTTGGTCACATATCGACCTGAAGTTTCTGCTAGTTTTGTTTTAGTTGACTTACGCATGAAATCCTTAACCTTTGTATAACAACGTAGGATAGTAATTAATTAGTTATTATTGATTACTTATCGTAGTTCTCGTCGTTCGTGGGTTTACGTTTGTGAAGTGGAATAAACCGTAGTCAAAGTGAAGTGTTGGATTGGTTTACTTGGTCACATTAGTAACAATTTATGTTCGTATCTGTGTGACGATTATCCTTAAAGACACGTCGTTTACGTGAGTTGACGATAATTTGATTACATAATGAAACGTATTAGGTGTGGCACGTGCGTAGGGTAATCCTGTTATCACAAGTATGGCATAATTCATTTTCGTGAAAGCTAATTTCGTATATTCTAGGGAATTCTATCACATGCGCACCTTTTCCTGAACGTAAATAAGCTACGTATAATAGAATTACGCATTTCCTAATCCAAAATTAGTTAGTGTTCTTAACCCTTAGAAACGTATATAGACTAGTTATTTTGGAGTAAAGGTTCAGTTCAGTTAGCGAGTTCAAGATCTACGGTTCAAGACTAGACACAAGCCCTTTGACATCTATCTGTCAGTGACAATTCAATTGACCTAATTGTTGCTGGTAAGTTTTGCCTTTAGAATATTTTGTTGTTAGTATTTTGTACTGTTTAGTTTACTGTTTGACACTAGTTGTTGTAATTTAGTAGAATGGTTACTTAGGCTATTAAGAATTTTCCGTTTGTATATTTGTTACATTTGTATTACGAATCTAGCGTTACACTGTTTAATCACTTAAGCCATTGTTAAGTGACAAAGATTGGTTGCTAATTAATAGATAATCACTGAGGCACGCAGCATTCGTGGATATAATGCAGGCAGCTGAGGGTGCAGCCCTAAGCTGCCTGCATTATACCCACGAATGCTGTGTGCCGAAGTGATTATCTTTTATAATTACTGGTCAACTTCATAACCACCAAAATCACCAAAATTGTTTAAATTGAGGTATTTATTTATTTTTAAAAGTTGAAGTATTGTTTGAGCATGCGTAGTTCTGCTGATTTTGTATCCCACACGTTTTGATACCCGTGTTTGTCATAACAAAGAAAGGCTACGGTACTTTCTGAATGGGGAGCTGGATTTTGAAAAGGCTGTGAAAAGTACTGTGACTGCTAGCTTAGTAGTTACATTACTTTATCATCCTGTAAATCTGGTTCCCCTGTAAGCAAAACACGCTGCATTATTATTAATAATGCTGTGGGATCACAGAATCACACAGCATTATTAAAAATAATGCCGTCTGCTAGATTAGACAGACGGCATTATTTGCAATAATGCAGCTGCTCTATGCTTTTTCTCTCTGCATTCGTTGGTATAATGCAGAATGAAAACAATGAGTTTTGGTAAGAACAGTAATTCTATAGTTTCCTTACTTCCATTTAGAATAATATTGTAAATACTACTGATTTAATTATTCTGATTGTATTTCAGAAATTGTTACTTTCACCCTGATTTGACATTACTTTTCCAACTCACTCCTTACTATCATAAAGGACACTTGGTCACAAATGGACGCAAATGTTTGTGGAAAGCGCGAAAGACAATCACATAAACGTGTCCTTTAAGGACACTGTGGAGAGCTTATGCTACACACTGCAGGTTGTACTACGATGAAGTATCAGATTCATGGAGAAGAGAATTGTTGGCCAGTCGACTGAGCAACAAAACCTACTCTTTCATGTCCCGGACCCGTTTTTGACTAGCAGTGAAAGTGATGACGATAGCATCAAAGAATCAGGTAATGTAGATTGCAGCTTTCCTATAAATTTCGCGTGAATTAATTGCTGCTGTGAGAAATACCATTATTACCAAGAGGAGTTCCTAGCAATTTACGTTTGATAATTAAATTCCAGTTTGATTCATTCTAAACTTGTCTTGCACTTCATAAAAATATCAATTATTATTTTTACTCAGAATTATTTCAAAATTATTTTTATCATTATTTCTTTTTGTAAGACATTTTGCAAGGCTTGACTATGAATCTTTATAGATTTTTAATGACACGCCCCGCATGACTGCCGGTGATTTGAAATTGGTCCTTAGACAAGCAACAATCCAACTTGAATTTTCACCACTGACGTTCTTATCATCGTTTTCATTAGTATGAGAAATACAGATAAAAGTTCTTGCATGGGGTGAGTTTATGTGTCATATGAGTCCAGAGATTTCATTTTCATTTATCTAAACTAGATAAAAAAATGATAATAAATATTTGATATAGACTTGTTTGTGAGATGGAATGAAATTACCCAGATTCGACTGAAATAAAAAAACATGGATACCGTAAGTGTAATTAATATTCTTAATTAATTTCTCTGTCATAAATTATGTAATATGTAGAGAACTTGTCCATTTTGACAGGGATGACTTTGTAAAATATGTCGTTTGTCCCAAATGTTCTTCTTTGTACAGATGGAATGAATGTACACAGACAGTTGATGGAAGAGTATCAAGTAGAATATGTACACACAAACCTTTCAAAAAGGGAAAGGCAGCAAAAGAATGTGGAACAGCTTTGGCGCAAAAAGTGATCTTAAAAGATGGAAAGGAACAATTTTATCCATTTAAAGTGTATTGCTATAATAGCGTAATAAACCAAATAGAATCACTGCTTAAAAGAAAAGATATGTCAGAAAAGTGTGAGCATTGGAGGCAGCGAGAGACGGAAGAAGATATGTTTCAATGTTATTAACATCATCTTCAGCCATATGAAATAATATTACAATGCGCGTGAATATATACTGATACCTATACATTCAGTTATTAACGAACAAAATTTAAACTAACCAATAAGGAAACAAGTTATCTAAAGTAGAGTATGAACTAAAGATAACTGAAAAGATAAACAAACTTAATATATAACAAAGTTAAACTGACATGTTCAACTTGTTTGTTTAACTCAGGTTTCAACCGTTCAATGAAATAGCCCTCTTTAATTTTTAACTGGAAATTACTAGAAGCAGAATCTAGTATTTTAAAACATGATAGATCACATTTGTCCTTGCAGTCCTTTGAACTAGTAAGATGTTTAAAAACATTTGATTTTTTATCCCGGTATAAATACTCATTTACGCATGTGGAAAAATGCCTATGGGTTTCCCCGATATAACGAACTCCACAGCCCGCACAAGAAAACTGATACACAACGCGTGATTTGAGAGATTCCGGAATAAAATCCTTAGGACTAAGTAAATTGCTAAGTTTTAATGGAGAAAATATAATCTTAATGTTGAAATCTTTACAATACTTATTAATAATAGCTTTGACTTTTACATAGTAGCTGTATAACACATTATGACAATGACACTGCATATGCATAACTGAATAAAACTATGTACCTTCATTTATGCCAGTGAGACTTTCTTTGCATGCCTGTTCCAGTTGATTTTCAACAACAACATCTGAAGATTGAACCACAATTTCACATTTAGAAATTTCTCATTTCCAATTGAAAAATACTAAATATTTGGACTGCATATATATACCATTAGCTATGCCAGTGAGACTTTCTTTGTATGCGAGTTCCGGCTCATTTGGGCAGACAACGCCTGAAGATTGAACCGCGAGTTACTTACAAGTCATTCCTGACTACAGCAAAATATATTTTTTGAAAACCAAAACACCGTTATAAAATGATTACCTGCGATATCTTCCCAAAAGGTATCCTCAAACATTTGAGGAGTATTGCTCCGAAATGTATTTTGAGTGAGAAACATAGCGGTGTCATCATCTTCTGAACTGTTCGACGCCATAATCAGTCTCACTGAAAATAACCTGACCTTACAACTGAACAATTGAATAGATTTCAAATAAACTATCCATTTATTGATTTCGAAGAGATTTTTTAAATTCTTACGAGGCAAGAAAAATGTTTTATCACTATACACTAAACTCAATAACAATTGTCTAATTTCAACTCATAAAGGACTTCAGTAGAGTAATCGCACTTAACCCGTGATCATGAAAAGTACAAAACCTAAATGCTTTAGTTCTAAATGGAAAAAATTCCATTGTTTGATAGCGCTATTTAACATTATTTAGCTGAGGAGCAATCACTGGTCTAGGATAAACTAAACTGAAACAGTTCATTAACTCGTGAAACAAAGTATGCTAGTTAAAGTGTTATACTGAGTCAGATAAATACAATAGAAAACAAAATAATTAGAATGTAGAAGTGCCTGATACACTCCAAAAATGGCTAATCAAAGCTAAACAAAACAATCGAAAACAAAGAAATTTGAAAGCTTTTTGTACTAAGTGGCTGTTTAATTACATGAGATTCGTTCTAGTAGGACCGACTTCGTCCTTGTTTCTATGTGCTAAGTGTGTTAACATAATGCGAAAGTTCTAGTCAAAAATGGACATACACGTTTCTTAGATTTTCTTAGATGTATGTAAACATGGTATGCGGAGTTGATTAACTATCTCATGTAAACAACTCCTCCCAAAAAAAACCCTGCACATTCAAGCATAAATTTCTAAATTGTAATTTTGCTAGAGAAAAAACAATTGAGTTTTGATTAGAACAATAATTATAAAAGATAATCACTTCGGCACACAGCATTCGTGGGTATAATGCAGGCAGCTGAGGGCTGTGCCCTCAGCTGCCTGCATTATACCCACTCAGTGATTATCTATTAAAGATTGTTTGGTTAGTTGTTGCCATGTAGACACACTTACAACGTTTGTAGTCCACAGTCCTGAGGGTCCAGATCCTATTTTTTTCTCCAGGGATAATTTCATCGGCGAATGGGGATCATTTAAGCAGCGTGGATCATTGAAGCGGCGATATGGGGATCATTTAAGTGGTGGGGATCACTTAAGCGGCGGGGATCGCTTAAGCGGCTGTACAGACCTCCAAACAGTCTGTTAGAAAAAATAAATAAATAAATAAATACTCATAAAGATCCCTAAAAACATACCAAAGGACATAATAGGGTTTTCCGATTTACGGGCTTTGGCACTAATAGTGCCACGCTTATTGCCAAACATGTTTACCAGTGCATGACGAGGTTTTGCTGAATGAGTAATTATTCGTCGTTTCTGTTTTTATTTTCATTTCTACGTTCATCAAGCAATGAACCTTTAATAGAAAAGGCTTTTTACAAAAGTATACTGCCCTTGGCGAATGTTGTAAAATAAATTAAATAAATAAAGTACTGATAACGTGAGATGTCTAAATATTATAATTACAACTTTTACTTTCACCAAAGGTTTTTTGAAACTATAACTTCTTTTCCTTTTATATGACATTGTAAGATAATTTATGTATCGAAATAAAGAGTTTACTACTACATTTGTCACATCGATAACATCAAGAATACCGAAGTTTTGTAGATACTGCTTTTGATCAACTGACTGGCCAACATTTGACTTTAATACTAAGCTCTTATGCAAAGAAACGGTATGTTAGGGACAGACCATTGACTAAATGACAAAAGAGATGGGGAGTGGAGGCAAAAGCAACACTGAAATAATTATTTTCAGTATAAATGACAGAAAAGAGTTCTTACCTATTCCTCTGATACTATTAAACTAGGATTTTCACTTTTGGTAACAACAAAACACAATTCATGCATTTGCCAAACTCTCCCTTCCCCTCCCCCTATCGCCTTTCTAATCGTCTGTCCCTTAGTAACGCCGCCTATTAAAGTAATATGAATTATAAGCGGCAGGTGAGCCATTTTATTCCCATAACGGTTGGCCGGGCGCCAACATTTTCTATTTCTTATTAAATTATGAATGATTGGATAAGTAGTTAATAGTCGCATTTGATCATATTCACATGGAAAAATGCGTGTTATAAATAATAATATAAGTAATAATAAATAAATAAATTTTAATAGTCAGTGTACGAGTGGTTTTATTTCTAACAGTTAGAAATGAACGGGATGCTCACTGAAATCAGCAGTTCAAACTTCTATCAGTTCGTTAGAAATGTATAATAGCATTTCTAACTGTTAAAATGCACCGGTAACTATGAAACAATTGCCAGAAATGCCTATTGACTATAACTATGGCCCTTGAGGGGTTAATTGTTTAAGTCTCCACAAACTTGTAGGTCAAACTGCCATTTTTTCCCTTTTCAAAACCGGAGCTTTTCTCGACCATGTATATGATTGGGCTATCACGAATAGCCCCCCTAGTAGAGTAGCCAATCGGTATGCAGCTTATGATAGACCACACGTTTGTGGCTACTAATTTCTAGTATAAAACTATCAAATTAAACGTGCGCAAGAAGCCTGCGTCGACGGTTGGTTAAACAACCACATGTACTGACTACAATTGGCGAAAAATGCTCAAAATTGACCGATAGATCTTTATAGTACCAATGGTATGCTCAACTCGCACACGAAGACGTCGAAGCGCTCTATTTGCCAATCGAGCCCTTCGGTGGTGAGCAATTCTGCGAGGTGTGATTAGGGGCACTTGTGCGGGATAACCACCATCAGCAAGAATCCTAGCTGGTCTTGGGAGACGCCTTTGGCCGTTAAACCCCATCCTTGGTAAAAACCGATAGCTTGAAGCGTCGTTTAAATGACCAGGATATCTGAAATAATCAATAACTCTGTAAGACTGGAATATTTTGCAAACCGTTTTTCCCCCTATATTTAAATTATATATTAAAGGGAAATGCTTCATAAACATACCCTGACACGAGCATCACGATGAGTCCATCTGTATCTACAACTAACTGAGATGATATAAAATGGCATTTCTTGTCCCCTCTGTAAAATTCCGCTTGAAGTTGCCCTGTCGGCCTTCTGATCTTATGTATGGTGGCATCAATGCAGCCACCTGCACTTGGAAATTGTGGCCACTGACCCAAGAACGAGCCCCACTTCTGTAGATCATGCCACCTGATAAAGTGCCTATAATTGATAAAAAGTATAGGCACTACATGGTAGGTTTCTTCAGCTACGGTGCTCTTGCTTATGCCAAACAGATTTGCAAGGAAGTGGTAACTGTCGTAGCACCGTAGCCAAATAACAGCTAGAAGAACACGGTTACGAACATCCAAAAGGGTCTGGCGGTGTCTTTGGCTTGTTGGTTGGTGTGGCAGGAGACGAGGTTTCAAGACATCCCCGGCTATTTGTCTTACTATTGTGTCTAGAGATGTTGGAGTTTCCCCTGTGACATACCAGAAGTTTCGAGGATCTAGCTCGAGAACTGACCAAACATCCCGACCGGTATTTTGCGACAGCAATAATCCCGGAAAGAGTCTTGCAATAAGGGGACGGTCAGTCATGTTCATTATTTTGTCGATGGCGATAAACACTAGAATGGTCAGAAACATTGGAGAAGGAGGAGGTAGGACTAAACCATCACCACATAACAACTGCACAAGATTAGAAATAACTACTGCTATCAAAGATAGGAAAGCTGGAAAAGGTGGAGGATCCATATCGACAAATTGATAATGTCTTGTAGATACGCTTGATCGATCAGAAATTGCGCGCATGCAAAGTTAATATATTCATTACCATTGCGAAGAATCCTGTTCACCGAACGAATATGAAAGATTGTCTGTTTTTAATTTGGTATCATTTTTGGATAAAAGACTATGCACTTGGCTTTTTTTATATCTCTTTGAATGTCTGAAGTAGATTGGATTTTATTCCTAATGCTTGAACACTAATCATTTACCATCACTCATTAATTAATTCACTCGTCATACCGTACCGTTTTGGGTTGCAATTTTCACGTGCAAAGCGTGCAACGCATTATTTTCTGACTTGACAGTCTAGAGAAGTGAAAGCTCGTGATTTCGCCCCAAAACTCGATATAAACATGTCTAACTCCAGTTCTGGATATAAAAAGAAATGCTCACGATTAAGAGTAATGCCAGTTGAAAAAATGATGATAAAAAGAGGCTTAGAACTCTATAAAAAGGACTACAAGGCAATTGTCTTGTTCCTCCAGAGGAATGGCGAAGTCTTGGGGACAAAACTCCAACAATTCTACAACTCCAGGAAGTGCTGCTTTCAAAAAAGTAACAGGACGAGTGCGTAAGCAAGCTTCAAAATTGCTTACGACAAGGTATTTTATTTATGTCTTGATTTCTTGATATAGATATTTGAAGCCGCGTGTCTTATCTCCATTTTATTCTAATATTTTATGAAGGAAAAGAAACAGCGCAGGTTCAGTTATTGACCAGGAAGACAAAAGTGATGACGAGGATAACGAGGACGAAAACAGCGACGACGAAGATGCTGAAGATGATTTAGATTCGATACGAGATGAGCTAGACGAGAACGACGAGGTACTGTGTAGACTCACAGGGTGGATCAGATGATTGTTCAACAATGAAGGGTGTGTTGGAAAAAATACAGGCACCTGAGCCAAAGGCAGAGGCATCAGCTCCCAAAAAACCCAAGAGGTATAAACATGGGTCAAACGTATTATTTAACAAAGACAGTGGCCGGAATCTACCAGACAGTTATCGTAGTTTGTTTAATGATTGTAATTAGAGCACGCGCAATTTTACTTGTACAGCGCGCAGATTGTTTTTAACGTCTTAGAAGCGCGCGCAGTGTATTTACATGCGTGATTTCTTGTAATTGTCACAACCGTTTACCCTGATGAAGAGCAAGTTGCTCGAAAGCTTGGATAATAAAAATGCAAGGCTGATGAAGCAAAATCTTGATTAAGGTATAAACACCTTAATTATTGTTGTTGTTGTTTGCTGTTGTTGTTGGCAGTAGTGGTTGTGGTACACCGTTCCTTTTCCTTGTGCTGGTAATCATCTTCCCCTCCATATACTGTATATGATCGTGCAAAGCAGTCAAGTCCTGCTTATGAAGGTTTTCTTAAGAGCAGGAGAGCAGAGCCGTACCGGTCATTTGATAATTGAGCTTAACAGTTTATTCTTGCGAAAAGCACTTAGTCCTAATGTTACTAGCTTTGCTCCTCTGACTACCGATACCTGATATTTGCCATTGCCAACATATCTAAATCTGTATGGTAATATTTGTCTAAATGTTCTTAATTAATGTATGATTGAAGTGCAAAATAAAAATACCCAATCCTCTGGACAAATGCTCAATGTTGGAAGGTTCATATTGATTGTGTATTTGATAACTCTATGATATCGTATAATGCTGTCAAATGTCTTGACATTCATTCTCTCATCTTTCCCCAGGCAAAGCAAAAGCAAGGAGCTTGCAGCGACCCTAAGTGAGTCCCTTCCAGGACTCATTAGGGCAGCAACCAACGCTGCACAAGAGCACTCAAAGGCCCTTAAAAAATGGGTGCAAAAATTAGATAGCTCTGACGATGAGTAAATCAATACTACTAGTGTGCAACACCTTGAACTAATCACTGATTACTAACAAAAACGAAAAATAACGAAGAAAGAAAGAAAGAAAGAAAGTTAAGAAAGAAAGAAAGAAAGAAAGAAAGAAAGAAAGTTAAGAAAGAAAAAAAGCAAGCAAGCAAGCAAGCAAAAGCAAAAGCAAAAGCAAAAGCAAAAAAGAAAGAAAGAAAGAAAGAAAGAAAGAAAGAAAGAAAGAAAGAAAGAAAGAAAGAAAGAAAGAAAGAAAGAAAGAAAGAAAGCAAGCAAGCAAGCAAGCAAAAGCAAACGCAAAAGCAAAAGCAAACTCACTGTAGTTGACATGGATCACCTATTGATTTGATGTTTTTTGCGGTTGCTTACTGAAACATTGAGTGTAGGAGTCCGTGATCGTGTTGTACGCTTTTAGTCTGTGCAATCTTGCTGTTACTGTTCTTACAAAATACTAAACACATCCCACAGTGAATGCTCACGAACGGTACAATCGGGCAGTTGTTTAGTACTTTTACCAAATGAGGTTGCTCGATATCCGAGGCCGGCTCTCCCAAATACTTAAACCGCTTAAAAGTGGTTGAGTAGTCATTCCTTTGCCATTGAAAGATATTACTACAAACGAAATAGTCTTTTTTCTTTCCCAGATAAAAAAAATCACCACGCTCTACAACTTGGCCTAAATAGTCTTGCATAATCTTGGAACCAATAAATATATTTGCAATTTAATGAATGATTTCCTGGTAGCGTGGATGTTATATTGCCGAAAAGAATATATGATTTAATTACAAATATTTATTGGTTGACCAATAAATTAAAGCTTTAACTGCTATGGAAATCTATAATATTTTGGTTCACAAAACGATGTTTCGTGGTTATTCATGTGTGACGGCATTTATCTCTAGGGTTCAATTTTAATTTGTATTTTTTAAATCTTCACTGGTGATATCCAAAACTTCAGCTTGATAGAAATGCTACAATTTTGTACCAAAGCTAAAATGTAGTCATAATAGTGAAATAAAAGCATGGCACTATCTTGTGGCACTATTAGTGCCAAATCGGCCTTTAAGCCCGTAAATCGGAAAACCCTAATATGATCTTTAAACGATCTGTAAAAGCTTAATATGACTTTGGTATTCTCTACTTTCACATTCCCCATAATGCCCTCTGTTTTTGGGGGGTAGTTATTGTAATGCTAATCAAATCAGTTGTTATTAAAATCAAATACATTTGAATTACAATAACTACCCCCCAAAAACAGAGGGCATTATGGGGAATGTGAAAGTAGAGAATACGTTAAATCTTCGTATTTCTAACTTTTAAAATTAATTGACAGAAGTGAATAACCAAATTCCAACAAACGTTTTCAATGAATGAGTTTGCATAATTTTTTCATACAAGTCATTAGAAGTGTTCCAACTTTCTGTCAAAATGGGAAATAAGTGGGGGGTTAAGTGCACTTTAACCTAACTAGTAAGTAGCCTACAGAAGAGACCAGGGGGTTTTCACTTGAATAGTTTCATAAAACTCCCGTATACTCCCATAGACTCTCACGTACTCCCATAGACTCCCGTATACTCCCATAGACTCCCATGTACTTCCATAGACTCCCGTATACTCCCATAGACTCCCACGTACTCCCATAGACTCCCGTATACTCCTATAGACTCCCACGTACTCCCATAGACTCCCACCTACTCCCATAGACTCCCGTGTACTCCCATAGACTCCCACGTACTCCCATAGACTCCCACGTACTCCCATAGACTCCCACGTACTCCCATAGACTCCCGTATACTCCCATACACTCCCACGTACTCCCATAGACTCCCGTGTACTCCCGTAGACTCCCACGTACTCCCATAGACTCCCACCTAGTCCCATAGACTCCCATCTACTCCCATAGACTCCCATGTACTCCCATAGACTCCCACGTACTCCCATAGACTCCCATGTACTCCCATAGACTCCCGCGTACTCCCATAGACTCCCCTATACTCCCATTGACTCCCACGTACTCCCATAGACTCCCACGTACTCCCATAGACTCCCACGTACTCCTATAGACTCCAATGTACTCCCATAGACTCCCATGGACTTCTACGTACTCCCATAGACTCCCTCGTACTCCTATACACTCACATGTACTCCCATAGACTTCCACATACTCCTATACACTCCCACGTACTCCCAAAGACTCCCACGTACTCCCGTAGACTCGCACGTACTCCCATAGACTCCCACATACTCCCATAATCTCCCGCGTACTCCCATAGACTCCCACGTACTCCCATAGACTCCCACTTACTCCCATAGACTCCCACGTACTCCCATAGACTCCCACGTACTCCCATAGAATTTGCGTTCTCCCATAGACTACCATAGACTCACGCGTACTCCCATAGATTCACGTGTACTCCCATAGATTCTCTTGTACTCCCATAGACTCCCTTGTACTCCCATAGACTCTCTTGTACTCTCATAGACTCCCACGTACTCCCATAGACTCCAATGTACTCTTATAGACTCCCGTGTACTCCCATATCCTCCCACCTACTCCCATAGACTCCTGTGTACTCCCATAGACTCCCTTGTACTCCCATGATTCTCTTGTATATTTCCATAGACTCCTCTGTACTCTTATAGACTCTCTTGTACTCCCATAGACTGTCATGTACTTCCATGGACTCCCCCTGTATTCACATAGGCTCTCGTGCACTCCCATTGACTCACTTTTTCTCCCATAGAGCCTCTTGTACTCCCATAGACTTCATTAAAAAAATCAAAATAAAACATGCTAGTGCTCGAAGCCTACCTAATCGAACGAAATCGAACCTTTGGATTGGATGGCATTCGGCAATCGAGCAAAATTGAAATTTTGATTTCAAGTATACCTGGCGTGGGTTTGTTAATGTATTTCTGTTTTCCAGTTTAGCTAAATTTTTGAGTTTCTATTTCAACTGCTTTTATAACGCATGTTAAGAATTGCTCGCGCTTTTTATAGTGAAATGTGTGCATTTTTTGTTGTATTTATTCATGGCGCGCCTTTTTAGGTGTTGATTTGTTTCCTATGTTTAGTATTGTATTGTTTGGTTGCTTTGCATGTTTAGAGTTTCATGTTTTATTGATAGGAGCCCGCGCACAAATTCAGTTTCCGGATGAAGCCCGAATGGGCGAAACGTTCATATTAAAGTACAAGTTAACTGAAGAGTACAGTAGAAAACTACATGTTGGTGAATTGTTCTTCTTTTATTCAACTTCTAATAGCACAGAATACAATGTAATTCTTTAATTTACTTCAATCATGAAGTCAACTATAACAAATATTAAGTCGGCAAATTAAAAGCAATTTACAAGCGGTTATTGTAAATCAATTCAGTTACAAGTGCATGTTGCTAAAATCTTATCATAACATAAACTCTCAAAATATAAACTTAAAATCCTCAAAAAATAGAGCTAAGATAAGCCACCACATTCCCTTCACAACTCGAAAATAACAGTTCATGATTGGTTTTAAATAGTAAATATAGTAAATTGAGATGAACCTGCATGCTGAGAAAAGGTTTCAATATAATTTTTTCATTATTTAATGCAGCATGATAATACGAATTGAAAAAAGATATGACTTTTAATCTATTGTGATCATATATTGTCATGCGCTGTGAATCTTTGTGGGCATGTAAGACATATTTCTAAAAGGTTGTCTGAAGGAGAATGGCGAATGGTAATTAGGACTACTGTGGGTATCTATCTAATTTTACAATAAAGACCTTTGATGGCGATCGTATTGGTGTATCCATTTTTGAGCAACTGGGCAAATAAATGCAGCTATATAGTGAAATTTTGCATAACAAAGGACCCCAGTCAGTTTTTTTCAGTTGTGCCAACACTATACGACCTATACTGCTAACAATTTGCCACTCTCCTTCGTAAAACCTTTTTAAAATAGGTAATATGGTATATCGTTACAATCATAGTTTTAGGATTTACCTTAATAATTAATTAATCATCTATAGCTAAGCTGTTACAATGACCCTAGTTTGTCCATCTTACAATTTCCAAATCTTATTTCACAAAAGAAAACTCATAGTTATAGTTATTGTGTAAATCATTTACAAACGTCATTACGTAGCACAGTATTGTCATAAACATTGACTTTATCAAGTTATTAGCAAAAATCTGTAAAAGCTGCTTGGCATGCCTCCATCATTGTCAATTATTAAAAGTTAGTGTACAACCAAGAAAAAACATCATTTATGCCTTAAATCAAACAGTACTAATCATAATGTGCCTAAAAATCTGTGTTGTGTTTTCTCAACTGTTATTTCCTTTTTGACAAAAAGTCAAAGTTAACTGCTGTCATAAAAATATTTGATTAGCACGACGTCATTCAAGAATAAATACTCCCTTAATCAATAAACCCCAATGCTGTTTTAGGCATATTTACTCGTCCAAAAAAGTTGCATGTTCTGTTTGAATATTTGTTAATTTAGTTCAATATTTGCACCAGGGGCATATCCATTACCCCTTTGTAAGCCAAAAAGCAATAAAAAATAACAAATCTGACCATGACGTCGTGACGTCATAATGATAATTTGGTATGCAAGGACTCCACCCCCTCCATGAAAAATCCTGGATATGTCCCTGTGCACGATTTGTTTGCTTTCTTTCCTGATATAAATTGTGATTTAATTGTGGTACAACATATTTGCTGCCACCTGAGATGTACTTTTCTCATTTATCATCAGAGAAATGTTCTTAGTATTGTTGCATTTCACAACAAAGTTATACATTTCTTTTAGATTTGTGGACGTAATTGGGATTCCATGACTGCATAACAACTCCTTACATACCATGAGACAGAATGTCTCTAATTCAGTCCATGGGCCGGTTTTTACCGTTGCTCCATTATCACTTAAAAAATCTCTAGATTTCTTTTTCGTGTAAGGAGAAACTGTTTCTCTTTTTCTTTTTGATGGTGTCGTTTTAGCAACTGATGTTCCTCCATTCACATAATTGTAACATCTGCAAATGTCCGTGCATCCAATTGCTCGTATAGCACACGGACATTTGCTTCTTCTTTCACCATTTTGGCAAGATTTAGTGGAGGCATTTGACTGCCCACAACTACAACCCCTGTTTGGTAAGTGCTTGTACAAATCTGCTTCAGGTGTTGACTGTTTATTGTTGCACATAGACACTTTGCACTAGCATTTCCTTGTACATGGCTTGCCATGTTTGTGACAAACACATCTTGTTGTCGCACATGTTGTTTCCACTCCCATTTGTTGAGTCTTCCAGTTTTTACCACATGTGCATCGTACATGTAAATCGTTGGAAACTTGATAATGAGCAGAACAGATCGAAAGTCAACAGAGTTCAGAATAGAAAAACCGTGAAACAATAAATACCTTTGCTATCTAATAGCGGGCATTGAACAATAGAAAGTAAAAGACTTTAAGCGCAATAGCACTAAATAAATTAGTTTATTATATTGTCAATCACTGGATATGAGCAAGTGCTCGCTCTGGTTGGCTCTCTACTACTGGGTTATTTAACAATTAGACCTCTCGGCCTCATGGACTACGATTTGATAGCCCATGAGGCAATCGTTGTCCATAAGGCCGAGAGCTATAGGTCTAATTGTTTTGGTATCCACCACAATGAAGGGGAAATTTGAAATAATAAATAAAAAAACGTGGAAACTCATTTGCATGCCGTGGATAAACCCGTGAAATACCGTTTAACCATTATTCCACTCAATCTCGTCGTACATGAGCTGATAGCCGACGAGGCTTGGTTTATGAAAACCACTCTAATATACTATCAGTTGCTTTTGTAACCCTGTACATGTAATTGGTAATTCAATGGAGTTGCTTTATTCATTACTACGACACTAAAACGAAAATGGTCATTCCTTAGGTATAATACATATTTTTAAATCTCAGAATAGTTGTTATTATAATTGTGCCGGTTTTTTATCCAAACAAGACCAAACAAGCAAATAGTTCGAAAAGAAAGTTTTCAATTTATGTAACTCGATTCCTTTATGTTTGTCATCGAGCTCGAGAGGGGAGTGTGGAAGTGTGGGAGTCTATGGGAGTACAGAGGAGTCTATAGAAATACACTAAAGTCTATGGGAACACAAGGGAGTCCAAGGGAGTACAAGGGAAACAATCGGAGTACACGAGAATCTATGGAAGTACAAGGGAGTCTATAGGAGTACGTGGGAGTCTGTGGGAGTACAAGGGAGTCTATGGGAGTACGTGGGAGTCTATGGGAGTACGTGGGAGTCTATGGGAGTACGTGGGAGTCTATGGGAGTACGCGGGAGTCTATGAAAGTCTATGCGAGTATGTGAGAGTCTATGGGAGTACAAGGGAGTCTATGGGAGTGCATGGGAGTTTATGCGAGTAGGTGGGAGTCTATGGGAGTACATGGGAGTCTATGGGAGTACTCGGGAGTACGTGGGAGTCTATGGGAGTACAGGGGAGTCTAGTGCAGCACACGGGAGTCTATGGGAGAACGCGGGAAACTATGGGAGTACACGGGAGTCTATGGGAGTCTATGGGAGTCGATGGGAGTACGCGGGAGTCTTGGGGAGTACAAGAGAGTCTATGAGGGTACGTGGGAGTCTATGGGAGTACCACGGAGTCTCTGGGAGTACGAGGGAGTCTATGGGCGTACGTGGGAGTCTATGGGAGTATACAGGAGTCTATGGCAGTACGTGGGAGTCTATGGGAGTCTATGGGAGTACGTGGAAGTCTATGGGAGTACGTTGGAGTCTATGAGAGTATACAGGAGTCTATGGGAGTACGTAAGAGTCTATGGGAGTACACGGGAGTCTATGGGAGTATACGGGAGTCTATGGGAGTACGTGGGAGTCTATGGGAGTACACGGGAGTCTATGGGAGTACACGGGAGTCTATGGGAGTATACGGGAGTCTATGGGAGTACGTGGGATTCTACGAGTACGTGGGAGTCTATGGGAGTACGTGGGAGTCTATGGGAGTACGTGGGAGTCTATGGGAGTATACGGGAGTCTATGGGAGTATGTGGGAGTCTATGGGAGTACACGGGAGTCTAAGGGAGTATACGGGAGTCTATGGGAGTACGTGGGAGTCTATGGGAGTACGCGGGAGTCTATGGGAGTAGGTGGGAGTCTATGGGAGTCTTTGGGAGTCTATGGGAGTCTTTGGGAGTCTATGGGAGTACATGGGAGTCTATGGGAGTACATGGGAGTCTATAGGACTACGTGGGAGTCTATGGGAGTATGTGGGAGTCTATGGGAGAATACGGGAGTCTATGGGAGTACACGGGAGTCTATGGGAGTACACGGGAGTCTATCGGAGTACGTGGGAGTCTATTGGAGTAGGTGGGAGTCTATGGGAGTACGTGGGAGTCTATTGGAGTCTTTGGGAGTCTATGGGAGTATGTAGGAGTCTATGGGAGTACGTGGGAGTCTATGGGAGTACATGGGAGTCTATGGGTGTACGTGGGAGTCTATGGGAGTACACGGGAATCTATGGGAGTACGTTGGAGTCTTTGGGAGTCTATGGCAGTCTTTGGGAGTCTATGGGAGTATGTGGGAGTCTATAAGAGTACAAGGGAAACAATGGGAGTACATGAGAGTCTATGGGAGTACGTGGGAGTCTATGGGAGTATACGGGAGTCTATGGGAGTACACGGGAGTCTATGGGAGTACACGGGAGTCTATGGGAGTACGTGGGAGTCTATGGGAGTAGGAGGGAGTCTATGGGAGTACGAGGGAGTCTATGGGAGTAGGTGGGAGTCTATGGGAGTACGTGGGAGTCTATGGGAGTACATGGGAGTCTATGGGAGTATACGGGAGTCTATGGGAGTATGTGGGAGTCTAAAGGAGTACGCGGGAGTCTAAGGGAGTATACGGGAGTCTATGGGAGTACATGGGAGTAGGTGGGAGTCTATGGGAGTACGTTGGAGTCTATGGGAGTCTTTGGGAGTCTATGGGAGTATGTAGGAGTCTATGGGAGTAGGTGGGAGTCTATGGGAGTACATGGGAGTCTATAGGAGTACGTGGGAGTCTATGGGAGTACGTGGGAGTCTATGGGAGTATACGGGAGTCTATGGGAGTACGTGGGAGTCTATGGGAGTATGTGGGAGTCTATGGGAGTACGTGGGAGTCTAAGGGAGTATACGGGAGTCTATGGGAGTACGTGGGAGTCTATGGGAGCCTTTGGGAGTTTATGGGAGTATGTGGGAGTCTATGGGAGTACGAGGGAGTCTATGGGAGTAGGTGGGAGTCTATGGGAGTACGTGGGAGTCTATGGGAGTACATGGGAGTCTATGGGAGTATACGGGAGTCTATGGGAGTATGTGGGAGTCTATGGGAATACACGGGAGTCTAAGGGAGTATACGGGAGTCTATGGGAGTACGTGGGAGTCTATGGGAGTAGGTGGGAGTCTATGGGAGTACGTGGGAGTCTATGGGAGTATACGGGAGTCTATGGGAGTACTTGGGAGTCTATGGGAGTAGGTGGGAGTCTATGGGAGTACGTGGGAGTCTATGGGAGTACATGGGAGTCTATGGGAGTATACGGGAGTCTATGGGAGTATGTGGGAGTCTATGGGAGTACACGGGAGTCTAAGGGAGTATACGGGAGTCTATGGGAGTACGTGGGAGTCTATGGGAGTACGTGGGAGTCTATGGGAGTACGTGGGAGTCTATGGGAGTATACGGGAGTCTATGGGAGTACTTGGGAGTAGGTGGGAGTCTATGGGAGTATGTAGGAGTCTATGGGAGTAGGTGGGAGTCTATGGGAGTACATGGGAGTCTATGGGAGTACGTGGGAGTCTATGGGAGTACGTGGGAGTCTATGGGAGTCTTTGGGAGTCTATGGGAGTATGTGGGAGTCTATGGGAGTACGTGGGAGTCTATGGGAGTATGTGGGAGTCTATGGGAGTACGTGGGAGTCTATGGGAGTATACGGGAGTCTATGGGAGTACGTGGGAGTCTATGGGAGTCTATGGGAGTATGTGGGAGTCTATGGGAGTACGTGGGAGTCTATGTGAGTACGTGGGAGTCTATTGGAGTTCCTGAGAATATAGGAGAAAATCTCGGGAGTTTTCAAGTACCATAAGTGAAGTAACTACCTTCTCACCGAGTCAGCCATTTTTGTTGACAGAATTCCATCAGGAAATTCGAGGTTGAAAACGATTTATATGCAAGAAAATAAGATGCATTGGAAAACATATTCTTATTTAAACGAAAAGGAGCTTAAATAGTTTTGGTTGCCTCAAAGATTGCTAGATGATTGCATAATTTCGTGGAATATTGGGATAGCTAACTTCGTGAGGTGAGTTCATAATATTTGTTTATTACTGTCTTTTTCACAGGGAAAAAACGGATTCCCAAATTGGGTATTTGTTGGGAATTGCCTTGAATTCCCAACAAATTCCCATCCAATTCCCAAAGAGAATGTAATTGGGGGATGTTAGACTGATTCCCAATGTCAGTTTGTTTCGGATTTTGTTAACCCTATCTTGGGAATTTGATAGATTCCCAAATTGGAAATCAGATACCCTACATGGAAATTAAGGTTGGGAATTTGTTGACATTGATTCCCAAGGTTGGGTTATGGTAACACAAAATAGGGAGTTTTGTAGATTCCCAAATTGGGAATCAAATACCCTTCATGGGAGTTGAGTTTGGGAATTTGTTGACATTGAGATTCCCAAATTGGGAATCAAATACCCCAAATGGGAATTGAAGTTGGGAATTTGTTGACATTGATTCCCAAGGTTGGGTTATGGTAACACAAAATAGGGAGTTTTGTAGATTCCCAAATTGGGAATCAAATATTCTTCATGGGAGCTAAGGTTGGGAATTTGTTGACATTGATTCCCAAGGTTGGGTTATGGTAACTCAGAAATAGGGAATTTTCTTAATTCCCAAATTGGAAATAGTTATTACCCAAGCATAAACCTATTGGGAATTTGCTGATTTCCCAGGCTGAGATATGGCTATGATATAAAGAATTGTTATTTTTGGGCCATTTAGATGCTGTTTTTATGGGTTTGAATTTTTGATTGTCCATGTTTCAAAAATTTACAAATTGCCTCATATGGTTCAAAAAAGTTTTACACAATAATTATTGAAAAAGGAACACGTTGAGTACATCATACCTTAAAGTCCTTTTATTTCCAAATACATGCTTGAATTAATGAATATCAAAATCAGTCAACAGCTCAGGCTTCCTCTGATTCAAAAAGGACTGGTACTAACAAAAAGCAAAATGGCATCCAGCATGACAGCTTGTAAAAAAAAACAATTACAAATCTTTGTACTGGAAATCTGAGGTACTCTTAGATTTATTCTAGATCTCTTAAATAATGATCTAAATATTTCTAAATATAGATATCTAAATATAAATTTGGAAGTAATGTTTAAAGTCAACCAGATCTTACTCAGAATGACTCAATCACACATCAAATCTAACAACTATATAATTATTACTGATTACATGTATGAACCAGTTGTGTACATGCTGGCATGATCATAAACACACATTTTGGTCATTTTGCCATTACAGAAACCCTAGGGGGCTCTTACTTTGTGTAAGGGACACAATGGACTGAGGACAAAGTCTATGTAATTCAATAGAAACCTATTGTGTTCTTTGTAGCTTGGTTCTATTGTCAGTATAAGTTGGAGTCTTTTGTTGTGGCTATTGAATTACTTTAGTCTGTGTCTTCTACACCAAGTAAGAGCCAAAACCCCATTACATGGGAAACAGTTCATGCACGATTCATATATCAAGTCTCATGATCAGTAACAAAAGCAAACTTTATAAAAATTTATATTAACTTATATAAATTTGCATAAATACATAAATATTCAACTTAGCATCTTATATTTTGTAAATATTGTGTTATGCTTATGAGTTATACCAGTGAGTGGTACATTTATAATTTTAAATTACTTAACTTCAAACACAACACCCGTTAATGTAGCAAACTTTGAACGACTGTTTTTGAAAATGAAATTTGCCATCTCAGCTGGAAAAACAAAAACAAAAATTGTCCCACTTTTGGCAGATGGGTGGTAATGTGTATCTATCATCATGACCTTATTACTTTCACCATCACTAATGATAATGCTAGATCTGTTGTCACAAATAATTATACTGCAGCCCCTTCTTTTCTGTGATGCAAATAGTGCTAATTGATAATTCAGGGTACATGATGGAGGCAAAACTGGTTTGCTCTCACCAATTTTGAGAATGCATAATTGACTTTTAAAGTTTTCATATACATCACATACATCTAGTAGTGGTCTACGAGGAATTCCTTTCATTTACTATCCAACATCTTTGACTGAGGAAGTTTTAAATGGATTTGATTGCAGTATATCTTTCCTAATGCTACAATAACTACAAGCATTACTACCTGCCCGACCACACATTCTTCCTTGGCAAAAGTCTTCATCTGTCGTCCAAACCAAAGCTAAAAAATGCAATGGCGATTTCATAAAACCCAATTCAATAATAATGCTAGTAATATGTTAATATACAAATGAGTATTTCTTAACTAATGAGCATTTTGAAGGAGGGTTGAGAAATAACTAGAAATAACTAGAAATAAACGTATTTTATTTATCATATTATCTTATGAATGGTTTCTTATGAATCCAAGTTGTCCTGCCTCATATTTTTCCATTTAGACAACAAGCTATTTATTGAATCCCCATCTCCCCTGGGTCAATGTTGTACCAGACAATAGCCCATTCTATGGACGACATTGTGCACCTACCTCAACATTGGGGGAGAGGGGGAGAGGGGAGAACAATTAACTGAAAGTGATGGGTTTACTCAAAAATCTTTTTTTTTTCGTTTTGTCTTAACCTTTTTGTCTGGCATTGTAGGTACCTTTGCAGTTCTACTTTACAAGTAGGTTTAGGCATATTGTTATTTGCTTCTACCTTCTTAGGATCAGGTAATACTCCTTCACTTGTGATCTTGTCACCAAGGAATGTAATTTCTCTTGCTCTGAATCTACATTTCTTCAGGTTGAGCTTTAATCCAACTTCTCTAGCTCTAGACAGGGCTGCACGCAGGTGTTGGTCATGTTCAGCTACAGTCTTGCCCCATACTATGATATCATCTTGTACTGATTTAACTCCGTCCATACCCTCATATAATGAATATGAATATGACGACGAATATGATGTATGACAAAGTTTTAACGTTTTTTTGTTGCTGTATTTTTTAAGTGTTTGTACGTTTTTTGGGTGGAATAGCTCGAATGGATCATATGTTCCCTTCTAGTCCTTCCCCACTATGGTTGCTGAAATGTGTCAATATTCGATGTTAAGTTTTTGTATTCGATAAACTTAAATATATTCGATAATTCTCAATATTTTCAATAAAAATGCAGCAAAATTCGACTAATTTAGCCTATAATTTCATTCGATGATAAAATTTGTTGTTTTCGTGATCAAACACAAAATTCATTCGATAATCCAAGCAAAATCCATTCGATAATCCAAGCAAAATTCATTCGATAATCCAAGCAAAATTCATTCGATAATCCAAGCAAAATTTATTCGATAATCCAAGCAAAATTCATTCGATAATCCAAGCAATCATTCGATAATCCAAGCAAAATTCGTTTGATAATCCAAGCAAAATTCATTCGATAAGTCAAGCAAATTCATTTGATAATTGCACGTGATCTTCCATATTAAGGAAAAGGCCTGGCTGCTGAGCAAAAAAATGGTGGAGCAAATTGAATAGGAACCTTTGGCTGTTTGCCTTCTCAATTTGTTAGATAAATGTGAGATAGATTCGGATGAAGTAACGTATCCTGTTGCAGCTAATCTTTTCAATAGTGCATAACTTTCTGTTATTGTTTTCATGGCGGATAATAACGATGAACGACAGTCCTTTTTCGCTGAGCTTCGTGAATGCTTCTCCGAGTTACATCGCTACTTGTGGCAACAACTGTCTGAGGTCGAGAGAAGGACAACCAGAGCTGTAGACTTGGGTCAGCCTTCACATAAAAGAAGTGGACGTGGAAGACCAGCATTTGATATTCCACCTTCTATTTTTGAGGAGTTGAGAGGACTTGGCTTCACGTGGATTCAGATTGCAAAAATGTTGCATGTTTCTCGCAGTACCATTCATAGACGAGTAAGAGATCATGGTCTTGAAGGTCTCAGTAAATTTTCAGAAATTACTGATGCAGAACTGGACTGTCTTACAGAAGACTACATTTCCCGCCATGGATCCACCACAGGTACTTACAGTATAAAATGGCCCTATGCAATTTAATTTACCATCAATATTTGTTGAAATGGGCAGTAAAAAACTGCCTCATTCATTCTTACATGAGAATGACATTTGATGGACTTTAGTTAGCTAGTTTAGTTAGAATTTTTTTTTGGTAGTCAATCATTTTCAAATATGTCTATGGCTTCTATTATAAAATATAGGAAAATAGTCAATACATACCAGGTGTATCTATTTTGGGTGCTAGGAAAAAGTGATTAGTTTCTGAGGATGACTATTGTTCTTTTAAATTAGGTCAATCATATATGATTGGACACCTACGATCCCTGGGGATAAGAGTCCAGCGAGATAGAGAATGATCAAGTTTAACAAGAGTTGACCCTGAGAACACCGCTTTGCGTTGGGCAAGTGTCATATCAAGGCATGTGTATTATTAGTCCGTGAGCCAAACTCGACCCCGGTACCACCTGGGGGGGCAAATTCCCCATACATTCTAAGTTTTACAGTCTAAGTTTTCAAAAAATGCCTGGTGGCCACATCGCAAATGTAGCTAAGGGGTTCAAATTGACGTTGCTATGGTAACCATACATATTCTATATTAAAAATTACTTTCTCCAATCCACATTCTTACTTGTAAGTATGATTTTTATGTCAATCTATTGTGCACTTGATCACATACATGTATTAGTCACGTGAACTTTCACCCAAAGGTCAAGGTCAAGGTCAATTCTCAAGGTCATGACTAAAAAATTGCATTTTTGTTAGGATTTTGCAAGATACAACATCTAATGAGATGCAAAACAACAGCAAAACAACTTTCTGTGCTAATTTCACTGAACAGATATGTTTACAGTACTTCTTACTTAAACTAGGGATCATAACAGAAGATTTTGGATGCTGGAAAATTTACTTGCAGAGCTACAAGCTGCAACAGTCCCCAATTGCCTTTGAAAACATGTAATATGAATAAGGTTCCTATACGTTTTTAATACGTTTGTAATAATAATTGCATCTGTTTGATTATTGCACTTGCTGATTTATAATGAAAACCAAGCTTTCTTGATACTTGCACATATATATACTTTAATCTTCTTCAAGATCATCATCAGAACTGTCATAAACATCTTCATCTTGAATAGGAACTTCTTCGTCTTGGTCATCTGCCAGCATGTTCTCACAACTCTGAAGCTTGCATGCGGGAGTACATTTGAAACCATTTGCCAAGCATTCACATTTTGGCAATGTGCACTCTTTCTTGGAGTTGCAGGCAATAATTTCAAGGATGGCTTCTGGGGCTGGCAAACCAGTCATCCATTTGATTACCAGCAAGCCATCCTCAATTGCCCATCCATGATCATCGGGACTTGGTATGTCGGGATGTTGTTCTAGACATTTACGCCAAATAGAGGCTTGGTAGTTTGCTCGTAAATCATGGAGATGTAAGCAGTTTTCACAAGGTGGAAGCTGCCAAGATTCGATTCCTTTTCTAGATCTAAAAAGCTGGTATCTGAGGCCATTGACATTGGTGATGTCAACTTTTGAAGCATATATATCGCAAGTAAACTTCTGAAGTAGCAGAAACAATTCTACAGACAAGTGCCACTGTGTACCCAGTTGCGAAAGCGCATTTTGATAGATTTCCTGGTTCATGACCAACTTCAACGCCGAAACTTTCCCTTTTCCCCCAAAGGCACTTACAGTGTCACATCCAGTAAAGGTATGTAATCCTATTAAGCTGTTACAAATGTTTTGTCCTAGGCATGATCCTAGTTTCGATATATCAATATATCTTGTACGATTCCTAGTGCCACACCTTATGTAAATATCTCCTATGTTCCTAAAGAATGTCAAGGCAAGTACAATGACATCTGTCTTCAGATATAATGATAATGGCATTGTGTGTACGGGAAGCATGTTTGGCGTGAAGTAGCATTCGCGTGTCTGCCTCTTCTGGTGATGTTTCAAGTTCTGGAACAGGAGATACCCTTCCATGGCTTAGCATTACACATTGGCTTTGGTTTGTGACAAAAATGGTTTTGCCTTCAAGCTCATTGAGGTATTCAGGCTTTTGCCATTCATTGAATAGAAAATTCGTAAGTGCGGTTTTGCTTGCTGAGCATCGAAGGACTGACTTCCACTGCTGCACTTTGTGTCCAGGCATAATAGTATTAAGCTGAACTCCTGAAACAGTGTTTCCTCGCTTTTCTCGTTCTGCATTCTTGATCGACAATTCCTTATAAACATCAAACACGACATCCAATCTTGTACTTCCATATCCATTCATCTTTATAGTGGCAAAGATATTTGCTGCCAGCTCGCCATAGGTCTGTTTCTCAGCATTCAACTTATTTATGATAGCCATTCCATCAATGATGACTGCAGAATTTCTTGGAAGTATTTCAGCTGGTGGAGACAATTTTTCTAGGTTACGAGCAAGCGCACTGTTATTCGTCTTCTTCATTGTGCCATCAGCATTTGACAAAGACCATGGTAGAGGTCCAAATGGATGCTTTAGAACTTCTCATATTTGTAGATTTCTACTTGATGCCACTAAAATTAGATGGCCAAACAACTTGTTGTCAGCTTTGAGTACAACTTCTTTATTGGATACCTTTGTCTTCTTAGAATGCTTTATGGAGCTAAAGGTCTTGAGGTTGAGTTTTGACATCTTATCATGAAATTTTGTTTTCCTGGTAGATGGCTCTGATTCAATCCTCTCTTTAGTAAATGTTTTATAAGCGCTCTCACCTTTTTGCTTAGCGTTGAGCAAGTCTGCAGACACATCATCTGGAGGCAATTTTCCGGTTGAAAGAGACACAAGTTCATTTGTTTGTTCAAAAGGGTTAATCCAGGAAGACCCTATCAGCTCTGATAATGAATGTATGTCTTTTTCATCTCTCTTTACTCTGGATGGCTCAAGATCTGGATGCTGAGTACCAGGTGCTTTGACTTCAACCATTTGTCTGAGATTTCTGATGCATGTACTTCTGTATTCTGCTGTCAGGTAAAACCTGTTTACTGCTCCAGGATTAAGACTAAATCCCTTCGTTCCTCCTGGCGTCTGGGTATCCTTATTGGCTGTTTCTTCGATAGTTTGATAAACTGGTATGTGACTAGATGGGTTTGATGAGCCAATTTGAACTGAAAATCCTCCATTCTGCATATGCTCGGAGATTTCAGGGTGGTCGTTCTCTAGCTGTAACATCTGCGCATAGTAGACAGAAAGGTACCTTGCATAATTAAGCTTGTCATAGGCAAAGGTCCAAGGAATCATTGATCTTATCATAGCAAGGTGTAGCATCCAAGTGCCTTCTCTTGACGCTCTAATCATTCCAAGCAGGACTTCAACCATATCTATGTAGCTCATCCAGAAGGTTCACAAATTTCCGTTTTCTTTTCTTAGGATGTCAAGATACTCGAAAAATAGATCCATCACTTTGATGTATGATGCATTTCTGAAAAGGTTATTCCACTGATCCATTGAAATGTTACTGCTTAGATCATTAATCACTGACAATGTGGTATCAACATGATGTACAAGAGCTTCGTTTGTTTTCTTTAACCAGATAAAGAATCTGTTCCAAATTGCTTCATACAATAATTTATGGAACCTTACAGTTCGATTGTACCTTTTACCCTCAAGGACACCCATAACAGATCCTTGAGCAATAACATTTGATTCTACTGCGAGATCTTGAAGTCCAGCATCCTGGAATCGTTTTCCAATTATGGACATCAAGTTACACAATGTGTGGAATACACCCATTCTTATAACAATTGGTTTAAACGTTCCATCCTTCCAGACAATCTCTACAGCTTTTGCATACAATGCTTGATCAAAAACACAGGTTATTCGTCTCAAATTCAGCTTCTCCATGATCTTAAGGACTTGGCATAAGATCTCGTGAACTGTGGACATTTCTGTTGCTGGCGCATTGATTGTCGGTAAATATCCAATACTGTCTTGAGTTACATTGACACTACTCCGTGTTTGTATGTTAAAACCAGTCAAGGAACTGAATTTCTGATTGTTGGTGGCTGTTTGTCTAACTAGAGACCACACTTGATTCTTTGTTTTAGCACTCCGGATTACGCCATTGTAATCTTTTTCCTGTAAATTTATCTGTGGTGGATCACTTCTGGTGCCAGAGTTATACACCGGAAGAGGTGCAGTTGTGACTTCGATGCTGCGCTTTTTTGCCTTAGTTGTTGCTTGACCTTCATGCACAGGACAATGGGCAAAGTGTACTTGTGGTTGGATAGCAATGCCATTAACTCTCTATGCAATGTTCCACCACCACTCAGTGTTTTCTCATTTCTGTCAATATTATCAAAAGCTTAACATGTTGGAACACAAGGGAAAATGTTTGAAGGGATGACCACTCCATGTTCATCCTCATTTTCTAGTTTCCTCAAACAAAGAGTTGTTTCAATTTCTTCCAGCTGACTGTAAGATATGCTATGACCTAGTCAGTTTAAAATCTTGATCAGTTCAACGTTTCCTGTGAGAGATTTCACAACCCATGGGAGGAGGATATGTTTAGCTGGTTTATCCCTTCCCACTGTGACAGCATAAATAAAATCTTGGCCAAGTGAATCAACAAGCCTTTGAATTCTAGATGTACGTAAAGCACCTTCAAAACGTCGACCAGTCAATAAAACTGTTAGAAATTGTAAAACTGAGTCAGGTAAAGGTATGTACTCATTGGTAAGCTGATGCGGATCTGGAGGCCATTGCTTTTCATTCTTGACTTTTCTAATGTCAGACCTTATGTAAAAAGCAGACTGTTCTACTACATTGTCATGGCTTTTTGTTCTCAGCGATTCAATCTTTGACTCAAGCTTGCAATTGTGTTTCACTAACATTTCTTTAGTTAAAGTGTCTGGTATTACTAATAGTTTTCCCATTTCGTCTGAAAAAATGTCTAAGCTTTTGCCAAACTCAGTTTCCAACTTGCGACGAATGTGCTTTTTTGTGTGAAATTTAACATCTTCAATGCCAACACTACTGGGCAATACTATGTGAAACACATGTGAAATGTATGTGAAATGTATGGGGAAAATTCACATGTTTTTCACATATTTTTCACATGTAAAACGTGAAAAAACAATGTGAAAAACGTGTGAAACGGGGGGTCCTTTTCACACACCCAAAACCATGTGAAATTGAACTAATAACATGTGAAAAAGTAGTCTTCAATCCACATATTTCTTAAGTGTTTCACATGTTTTCTAATGTGAAAATAGCATTATTTCACATGTCTAACCCTGTGAAAAAGTTATGGCTAAATAATTTTCACATGCCCCCTCATGTGAAAATACTTGCCCAAAAGATTTTTCACATGCTTTTTTCATGTGAAAATGTGAAAAAGTTTGGAAATGGATGTGAAAAAAAGCTTTAGTTAGTAATTAACAATTAAGTAGGTAATAATCATTAATAAATAAGAAATATGAGACTTAAATTGAAGCAGCATTGTGAAATTTTATTACTTAATATTTATTACATGATCAGGTTCAGAAATACACACTAAAGATAAAAACAAACTTACATTATAATTAACATCATCAAAAGCTTCAGCTACCTGTCATACTTTTTCTGAAGGACAAGTTTTACATATTCATCTGTTGATCAAAGCATTCAAAAGAAAAAATAAATCATTTATTTGTTAGATAAAATAGTACTATCTAAATTAAGATAATAATACTTAAGCTTATAATCTAAGATTCAGCTAACATGAATAAAAATTATAAATGAAATTAAATATTAAGTTTAACACAAGAATTAAGACTTCTTGCTCATAGCCGTATAATTAAATAGGCTGTATTAAAGCAATGCTAATTTAATGTTAAAGTCTTATAAATTACAGTGAGGACACTTCAATCATGAACACTTCTTCAAGCTTTTTTAACCTTTCTACTGCCTCAAGCACTCTAGAATGAATCAATGAATTCAAATACACCAAGAGATCAAATGAGTTGTATGTCCAAGCCAGTGGCTCAAGGGATGCCTTTAAAACAGTGACAAAAAAACTCGAAGTGTTCACTGTTCGAGCAGTCCTCACTGTAAAAACATAAAGTTCATGAAAGGCTCTTCTGTCCTTACCGGGAATGTTTACTGAACATCAGATGCCTAAGGCCCCTTCATTCTGTGTGAAAGTGGTTCGTCTGAACTATAATGTTCCTTGTCCTCAAGAACAGTAGCCCTTGTCACATCTTCTAGGGCTTCTGTGCTCATTTCGTGGTCATCTAACAGCGCTAGCTTCGACCTTAGCGCTAGCACTACTACTGCCCGGTTTACTTGTCTCTTTCTAGCCAGCAAGCTATTCCAGTAGTGTAGGATTTTCTTTTAACGCTTTCAGGATAGCTTCTTCGGTGTTCATTTCATAATAAAAGTAATACTACAGTGCTAAAAAGTAAAGTAAACCAACAACTAACTCAGCGGGTCCACGATGAGATCGTTAAAGTATCAAATTTGTGCGCCTTACTTGGTTTGTTTACAAATGGTGATCGTATTTCAGTGAACAATGGACTCATGACCATATTAGGAATGAGCACATGCACAGCTCATGATGACCCATGATTCTTTGCTCCAACATTCATAATAGTGCCATTTGCTAAACAAAACGCTCGTTTCAAGGAAAAGTTAGCAAAAATCAAGTGCAATTCTAGCCGCATTTGTCTATGTACTGTGTGTAAAGGTAAAAGAATCAAATCTGGAAAAGTAGTAGCAACGCCACTTGAAAATTTTTGGCAGCTACGATAGGAAGTTGCCAAGTTTTTCGTCTGATGAAGAAGCAGTCCCTCTCACGCTTCGATAGATGATTCATTTACTCATATGCAAGGAGCTACTAGCATCTCGTTCAGTAACTCATTTAAGCTGTAGTGACTCTTCCATAGACTCTGTGTTAGTAATGAAGAAGAGCATGAAACGACTTAACAGCCCGATTGCAAGTATTTTACATCCAAAGAATCATTGGTTGTGCCAAAAGTCTTAAAATAAGCTTAATGCTGCAGGACCCTGAGTGCATTGCAAGCCTGCTTGTGAGGTAAGCCCTAATCATGAGTATTATTTAGGCAATAAAAATCGTCTTCCCTGTTTGGTAGCCTGAACGAAACAATCTTGATGTTTGGAGAATATGAGCAAGTGTACATGTTGACAGAGAGTGTTCTCCCAAAGGCTATTATTACCAATGTGATGTAGAATTGCTACAGTTTTTAACCTCATTTAATTAAGCTTATATAATAGCAAGAGCAACAAATTTTCAAAATATTTTTAAAAAGGTGACATGACTGAATTTATTTTCAGTTTGACTGGGTTCAGTTCATGAAGATGCCTAACTGCATTGAATTCAAACTTGCAACAAAAGTTCTGCAAAGAATGAACCTGGACAATCTCTTTTAAACAATGAGGAAGGGGCTATAGCTACCTGCCAACTGATGATGAGAAAGACCATGTGAGCACTCAGTTACAAAGGTGTCAACTTCACAGAGTTAGACATCATCAAGGCACTATCCTATAAAACTAAGTGTAGTGAGACATTGCACTTTTTGACTTGGAAAGAAAGTAGCTGTGTATGTACAGGTTGTATTTTTAAGAAGTCAGACATGACATTGAAGTGACATAATTTGCAATAAAAATTTTTATTCCAGATTATTGCATGTAGATCTAGATGACACTCCTCTATATAACTAGCTTGCTAGCTCAACTCCATATGGGATTTGGATGTGAAATGGCTATGTAGATCAGACATACAATACTTTCACATGTTTTAGCTTTTCACATGCATGTGGAAATCATTGTTGTCTTGGTTGTAAAACATTGTTTCACATGTTTACAAATTTTCACATGTATTTTAACAGGCTTTTAAACAAGGTGAGAAATGTTTCACATGCATGTGAAAAAAATAAAATATTTTCACATGCATTTTAACATGGTTTTAACAGCGATAGGAATGTTTCACATGTATGTGAAATTGATGGAACATTTTCACATGCAGTTTCACATGGTACTGATTGCCCATAGAAAATTTCACGTGTATGTGAAATTTTTCAACTTTTTCACATGTATTTTTCACATACTTTTTCACATGTTTGTACTTTTCACATGTATTTCACATAGTATTGCCTAGTAGTGTGCAAGTGTGCACATGTGTTGAACAAGATTGTTTGTAATATTTACCATTTTTTCAATATGAGGGTTGACAAACAAGTCATTACGAATATCTTGGAAAAGCATAGTGTACGCCTTGCTCTCTATAACTTGGTACGAGTGTTCCTTATTTTCTTCAGCAGTGACATTTGAACCACAATCATCTCTTGTGTAATTTCTGTAACAACTTCGATGATAATGTGCTTCAGCTGCTACAATATCCCTCGATGTGATTGCTAGCATTCTTGCATCCATTCTTTCTTGGGCTTTTCTCCTTAACGTGCTATCCGCATGCAGGTCTACAGCTTTCATCAGTTGTTCTCGAGAATGAGTTCCTTTAATAAACTTAGTTTTGTTACAGAATATGCATACCTGGTCATAAATTCTGGATGATATTCCTTTTTCTCTTGACAGCTTTGCAGGCATGGAACACTTTTCGCCGTGTTCTTCCTCAGGTGAAATTTTAATAAAACGTTGGAGTGACTTCTTATGGGTAAATTTCTTTCTGCATTCCAAATGATACCACAGGCCTTTGGGTATGTCCTTCTCTCCAAGTGAAGTTATTGAAGTAAACGTTTGGACTTTTGCAGCATGTAAAAGTGTTCTCCATAACTCGAGATCCCTTGGTTGAGTTAAATCTCTTTCAGGGCTTTCAATACCACAAATTATGGATTTTTTTTAAAACTTCTGTTCTCTTCTTTTTTGCTGGTACATCAGGCTCTGACTGCATTGCTACGTTGATAACATCAGCTGTAACAAATGAAAAGAATAGTTTGTCTTAAGGTAGCTGGCCTCTATTTTCAGAAAACAAACCACCTTAATTTGAAATATATATATTGGTATTATGCTTTGCTTACTTTAAAACTTCAAACAGACATTGTAACTGTTCATCTACATGTGCATAAAGTCAGCTTTTACACAACCAGACAGACCCTAAATTGTCTGTTGATTACCTAGAAAAATATGAAGGTCGATATATAATTATAACAAATAACAACTGACATTTTTAAATTTTCAGCTTTTTTCAATATCACTTTGATAGAGCACTAGCTCCTGTCTGCCATAACTCCAAACTCCTTGTATGTTTTCTTTTCTGATGAAAACCATTTTTCCTTACCTAAAGTAAATGCACTACTGGTTATAATGAAACTTATTTTTAAGCATCTAAATGTTGATCAATGTAGTAATATTCGTATCATCTCTACTTACAGAAACACTGTGCTGTGATGTTAGCTGAAATGTCCATGTAAATTTTCTTTTACATCTTTAATCAGCTTTTAAGCTGTCACAATCTGTTGTTGTTTATCTACAGTTAATGATCAAATATTTCTATTTATTAACTCATTTTAGGGCATGAATTAAGTCAAAAACATGAATTCTTCTTGCGTTTTTTACTTACCATAAGTCGTGCTGGACGTCAGTCAAAAATAGTTCATTTTACTCATTTCTACAGCATAAATCATCCCTAAAGCTGATTAAAACAGCTGCCCAAATCTTCTCAAACACAAATGGACTACATAATTTTCATTAAGTTGATTAAAAGCTTCAAAAAAGTAAAAAAATAATAATTAGAATTTTAACGAACTCAAACTGTACTGAGATGTTTGCAAGTATGCCATTAACCAGGCCTTCTATGAAAACACAGGGAACCTGTATAACACAGGGCTCCCAGTAAACCTTTTATTATAAAAACAAAACGATAAAATGTGATAAAATATAGTTTTTTAGGTATGAATATGCTCTTAATGACAAATATTTTCTTAATTATTAAACCATGCTTGATGTATCTTGCAAAATCCTAACAAAAAAGTTCACGTGACTGACATAAAAATCATACTTACAAGTAAGAATGTGGATTGGAGAAAGTAATTTGGATTTTTAATATAGAATACGTATGGTTACCATAGCAACGTCAATTTGAACCCCTTAGCTACATTTGCGACGTGGCCACCAGGCATTTTTTGAAACCTTACACCATAGAGACGTTAAAAATGTATGGGGGAATTTGCCCCCCCAGATGGTACCAATTGGCTATTTTTTGGGGTTTGGCTCATGGACTATATGTACCCTGGCCAAATTCACTATGGCACATGGACGGACATCATTCTCTCATTCGCTGGGGCTTTGTAGTTCATGGATGCATCGATGGCTTCTCTCAAATGATTATATATTTGCATTGTGCTACAAACAATTATGCTGACACTGTTCTGGATTTGTTTATTGGAGGAACAACATGGATTGCCCTCTTGTGTCCGTGGTGATCATGGTGGAGAAAACATACGTGTTGCAGAGTTAATGACTCAAAGAAGGGGTGAAAACAGAGGCAGCTTTGTCGCAGGGCCCTCCACAAGGAACCAGAGAATAGAGAAGCTATGGCGTGAAGTTTTTAGATGTGTTTCTTTTCTATTTTATTGTGTTTTCTATTATCTTGAAGACAGTGGATACCTCAATATCAATGACACCAATCACCTGTTTATTTTACATTATGTTTTCACCCCCAGAATAAACTTTGCTTTGACTGAATTTAAACTTGCTTTAAATTTGAGGCCTGTGCACATAGAGCACAATTGGACTCCAGTTCAAATGTGGACCAATGGTATGGCTGCAAATAATGGCAATACAACTTTATTATTATTATTCTCCCTTGGGGTTTTTCAGAATAATATTACAAATTTAAAAATAAAATCTAGTTATAATAATACTTGTTACATGCAATTCGAAAAATTAGAACAATGAAAAACTAGGAGTCCTGTGCACTGACATAACCACAGCTGAACTTCATACAGAAGTTCTTCCAAATATGGACCTATATGGAGTTGATCCTGAAGGACCAGTTCCTCTAGAAGATCACAGAGCAGTTGAAGTCAATCCCATTCATAACCCATTTTCACCAGATGTTTTTGAGGAGCTCAAATCAGCAATCAACCCCTTGAGGGAGTCACAGACATTTGGTATAGACATTTATGTAGATGCAATTGTGTTGTTGGATAGGTCAAATATTATTTAGTATGATAAATATTACTATCAATTATCAAATGACATAGTACACATGCTCTGATTTCTGAAGTATAGGTCAATTGTATATGGTCAATTGTGCAGACCTCGCAACTTTAGATTTTCCTATCTAGAATGTGCACTCAGTTAATAAGATCTAAACTATAACATCTCTTCTAGCGCAATTACTCTTGAAACCTTGCAGTATAATTTAGAATAATTTGTTGTGGAATAAATAACTATACACCTTAAGAGTAAACTCGATAGAAACTTTAATTCACAAGTGACTGCATAATATTTGAACCCACAAAGTAGGTAACTATAACACATATGAACTGTCGGTCTTGTTTACACAAGCTTTCAATATTATATCAGATGTTAAAAATTTGAACATGAAATCTTTTCCCTTTTCCTGCCTCTTAGTTAGGACAGGGATGCAAAAATATGAAAAACACCTAATAAAATGAAAAAATAATGTCTATGTTTAACAGTGGTCTCTAAATTATAACATATTTTTGTAACTTTAAAGATGCTCAAAACTAATAAGGTGAGTCATACATAAACGATGACAAAAGGTCTGGTTGAACTTATAAAATATGAAATAACCAAAGCCATGAACCTCATATAGTAAAATACATCTACTTAATCTCAACATGCAATTTCAAGAAGTGTCGCATGACACGTCTTAAATATTTATGGAGCTGAAGGACAAACCATTACAACTTACCATAGACTTCAGCACCATATTTAAGGCTTGTGATGCAAGCCTTCTTGAAATTGTCATAACTTTTGTGGCAGGTTGGTAAATAGATCTTGTTAAAGCACGAATCAGCCATTAACAGGGGTCATTCAACAAAAGAAACTTTCCATGCTTCTGTAGGTATAACCTCCCAGTGGGCGGTAGCAAATTTCACCAGTAGTTGCAAGTAGGTTTTCCCACTGTCTCCATCTAAAAGCAAAAAGCATTTACAGACTTAAAGTTGTCTTGCCAATCAAAGGTAATTACTCGTGCCCATCCATCAGGGAGCTGTGTTAACAGCAAATAAAGAAGAGACCGTTATTGAGACAGTCGCCACCCCTTCCATTAGTGACAGCAAACAATGAAGAGAGCAGCATTTGTTCAATTTGTTTGCAAATTTTTTTTACTAATGAATTATAAATCGTATATGTAATTTTACATAACATAAAGGTTAATTTTATATCAAATTTACCTGAACTTCTTTTAACTTGATGAGTTTGATTAGTAATCTATTCTACAACACTCCCATTCATGCTCAATTGAATTAAGGAATGGGATGAAATATTATTCAGCGGTCTAAGCCAAGCTGGTACGTTTCTCAGACCGATGTTCCGCTGGAACTGAGCAAGAATGGAGTATTTCTTATTTCTTTCGTATTTATAGCCATCATGTTACGTCATTCACGTGCCTATGGATACCTTGACTACTAATGAACTAGTGTTATCCATTATTTCACTTTCGCATATCATTAGGAGTGTTGTGAATAGTAATCTATTCTACAACACTCCCATTCATGCTCAATTGAATTAAGGAATGGGATGAAATATTATTCAGCGCCTCTTCACCTATCAGTTACAACTTTAACTATATAATCTTACAATACTACTCTTACACTTCTCAAAGTCCCCTATATGTCTTCCCCCCAAAAGAAATCAACTCCCAATCCTCACTTTTGTCCAAATCTAATCCCACACATAATTTAAAGGATTGCTTGCGACTGAGTATTATGAATCCTTATGGGGTCTCTTATTCGGATTGTCGGCAGGGAATGCACACACAAAGCGTTTAAGTTCGTTCAAATCCTGCCAGGGGCTAGTCACCTCCATCACATTCTCGGAGGCAAGCCGAGCCAATGCACCATGCAGATTAAGCACCTTCGCTAATGGCAAATAATATAGAGCAGTGTGTCTTCGCGACCAACCAATGTGGTCCATGATTTCAGATAGCTTGGCCCCCTTAAGCGCCAATGTAATTGCACAGCCAGAACCAAAGCCATGCAGCGTTTCACCGTCATCTGCTCCCATATCTCGCAGATATACTCGGAGGCGAGCTTCGGCAGTAGACGAAGTCAGCGGTAAGTCTTGGATGCCTCCATTGGGAGTTGTTGGCCGAAACAGAAAACCGCGAGTTAGGTCAATCTTCATCTGGCGAGCAACCTCAACGTATCGTTCAATACCCCGAATGGGGCAAATGGTGGTCTGAGGGTTTCGGCGAATGCCAAACACGTTTTCGTCCCCATCCCTCAATGTTTTACCCCATACGTGGTTGAAGAGCAAGCCGTAGTCGTTGGGGAACCGAAGAATTTCAGGTTTTGATTTGACCGAGGTCCCCTGGACGATCTCCACTAAAAAATGTCGTTTTAAAATACGTCTGGTCTTGGGCTAGGATAAAACGTTGGGTAGGCATTTTACAATTCTCTAATTGTCTTTCCAGATAACACGATAGTTGCGTCAGTTTGTCAACAAAAAAGGGCGTGGCCTGTTTGGGGGTTATTCGGGCTTGGAGCTGTTCAGCTGTTATAGTACGGAGGTAATCCTTACCGAGTTATCTGCTGCAGGGTTGCCTAGCCCTAGACGTTGGTCCCATTCACCATCCCTCCCCATGGCATGGGAAATAGACCGGAGCTTGCCGATATATGAATCCACCGTCTTGTAGGACAGCCTCAAGGGGCATCCACAGATATATATATAATACATTATTACATGAATTATTGAGCAATGTGAGTCCTATATATGTGAAAATTGTCCTTCAGCAGCATTGCTGAGTACTTAATGTGAGTTCTGTTTACAATTATAGAACTAAATAGAACGAAAAAGTGTCCATCAAATGCTTCATTGGACTAAAACACAACATGGAAGGCCCACAGGTTTCCTGGGATACCTGGATGGGGTACCCAACCTCGCTTGGAGGGACACAAGAGAGCTGTGGTGTCTCCTTTGGAGGCTATTTTGCATGATCAACGATCGGCGTCACAGGAGTGGCCACCAATATTTCCTGGGGTAGGTATCAAGTACAACAACAGTGCAAGATTGGCGATAACTTTCAAGGAAACGTAGAAGCGGGCCAACCATCACCAACGGGGGAAATACATAAGGCCTCTGCAAAATATTCCTATGGTGCGTAAGGTCCTGGGCGAAAAGATTTACTCTAGAAGATCCAGGCAAAGGGTGTGGCGTAAAATGGGGTAGTGGATTTCCTCTCTGATCTTTCATGGCATTAGAATCTAAAGCCATTAGATCGCATGTGTGGCCTCCTGACTTTCCAAATAGACGCTCAACGGTGAGCCACGTTATAGGAGTCAGTTGACAGTCCAGCATCGACAGGCGACGAGAAGGAGGGTCGGCTAGGTTCTCACTAGATGGGATATACGACAACTGCAACAGGATGTTGAGCTTCGAAGTGGTGTAGAACAACTGTTTAAAAACTTTGTTCAGTGAGCCACTTCTCCCACCCTGGATGTTCCAAGATTGGACAACCGCTTGGTTGTCAACAAGAACATCGACACGAGCATTCTGTAATTGATCTCGACAACACAACAGCATCTTGTCGATAGCAATGGCTTCCCTTGTGGCAATATCCAAAGTGTGCTCCTCTGGAGACCAGTAATCAGAGACCTGTTGTGGATCCAAACCAGTCATGATGGAGTAACCCCAGCCAGACGCCGAGGCGTCTGTCGCTATGGTGACGCGCACGTGACGCTCGTCACGCCATGGAAGTGGGGTGTCCCAAGTTTCGAGGAACAACCAATGAGAGATTTCATCACGAAGTGGACCTTGAACAGCTACTGGTTTTTGGGTGCGTTGACCGAGAGAGATGGCATAATTCATCTCTTTGGTGAAAAGCCTTGCCGCTGGGATGGCCACCGAGAACGACACGTATTTACCCACTAGGCGCTGGAGGGTTTTAACGCTTACAAACTGACCTTTTAAGGTGTGGTGGATTAGTTGAAGAAATTTCAGCTTCTTTTCAGGGATCAATTGAAACGCCTCATTGGATGAATCCACCAGGAAGCCAAGATACGGTACAACTTTCCTGGGCGTTAAAATGAACTTAGAGAGCCCAAGAAAGTAGCCGAGACGTACTAGATGGTAAGCCACCAAAAATATTGTTGACTTGGCTACGGCGAAATTCCGCTGGTCCTCTGTAGGTAAAACCGCGTATTCCCCTTGATCTAATGGGACTTGTAGCTGACTATTATGCCTGTCGTCTATATATAACAGACACGGGACACCAACAGAGCGGAAAAAATATGTAGCCAGGAGTCCCGTACTATAATAAATATAGGGGGAGATTTTCCACCCAAAAGGCAAAGTATTGTAGGTGAAATACCAGCCCCCCCCCCCCCCCCACTGAATACCAAAATAGGTCCAGCTGTTGTCACTTAGCAAGATATGGTCGTAACCAGATTTGTCGTCTAAGACCATTTGATAACTATCTTTGGATACGTAACGAAGCAGGTCTTTCACGTTATCCAGCGTGAACGGTTTATCTTGCATCCAGAGGTTTAGATAACGCGCGTCATGACATAAACGTGGTTTGTTGGGTTCGACTGTGAGGGGAAGGACAAGGTAGGGTCGTTCCCAC
Organism: Telmatactis stephensoni; assembly: GCA_029948255.1. NCBI lineage: Eukaryota > Metazoa > Cnidaria > Anthozoa > Actiniaria > Isophelliidae > Telmatactis > Telmatactis stephensoni. Next base: position 265,808 of record JALIZF010001474.1, on the reverse strand, counting down.
CAGAGAGATGGCACCCGTTTTTAAACAATCAATTAAGGTACGTTGAATAAAGGCCACAAATGATTTGCACGACGCATTGTTTCGAAACACCCTGGAAGTAGGACAGTCACAATCATAGTTTTCCCCTTTAAATGATCCCTTGTTGAAAGAAAGGGAATATAGAAACTTTACTTCTGAGCCAATCAAGGACCTCCTCGTGTCTTTCGGACGGGTTTCTTAACGCAATCTTCTCCCAGTAAGCCACGTGCTCATGAAGTTCTCTGGAACAATAACAACTGGGGTCCTGGAAGATCAAATCTTCAGTATTACCGATGACCTCCCCGCATTCCACCCTTCTCAAAGTTTGCTCGAGACTCGGACTTGCTGTTATCCCTCTGCTGACAAGAACAGGGTTTCCATGAACATCAACCCATCTCACTTTGTTCTTTGGAATTGCTGAAGATACCTCTGCGTCAAAGGCTCGATCACTTTCCCAAGACCAAGATAGTCTCTTCTAGAATGAAGGAAAGTAGAGATTGAATGAGCCCCGTTCTGTCAGCAGAGAGATAACAGCTCTGACCCAGTAAAACCGGGAGGGTTGATTTAGATACCCTGTTTTCGGAGCTGTTATACCTCTGAGACTCCCAAATTATTATTTTATTATTAATTTTATTATTACTCAGCAGAGAAAATAGCCACACAAAAAGAACAACATTTAGCATAACAACTTCAAATTTTATTCTCAAACACCTAAGCAAAGTAGTTACATTTATATAATATATGTAGACATAAATATCTTATTGTTTAAAAGATAGATAGATAGATAGATAGATAGATAGATAGATAGATAGATAGATAGATAGATAGATAGATAGATAGATAGATAGATAGATAGATAGATAGATAGATAGATAGATAGATAGATAGATAGATAGATAGATAGATAGATAGATAGATAGATAGATAGATAGATAGATAGATAGATAGATAGATAGATAGATAGATAGATAGATAGATAGATAGATAGATAGATAGATAGATAGATAGATAGATAGATAGATAGATAGATAGATAGATAGATAGATAGATAGATAGATAGATAGATAGATAGATAGATAGATAGATAGATAGATAGATAGATAGATTAGATAGATAGATAGATAGATAGATAGATAGATAGATAGATAGATAGATAGATAGATAGATAGATAGATAGATAGATAGATAGATATAGATAGATAGATAGATAGATAGATAGATAGATAGATAGATAGATAGATAGATAGATAGATAGATAGATAGATAGTTAGTTCAACGTACTTTATTGACATGACCTGGTTCATTCCAGGTATTGTTAAAGTTTACAAGGTTTTTTTTTTTTTTTTTTTTTGGTTTTTATACGTAAATAATAACTAGTAATCACTGAAAGGTGATTTGACATTTTGTTATTATTATGGAACAGAAACAAATATGAACTAATAATACATGTATATAAATATATATGAATATAATTGAGATGGAATATCTTATGGATTATATTTCTGAAAGTTTTTCTTTTCTTTTATGGAAACATTTTGATATGTATTTTGATAAGTAAAATATCACTTTTTCATCTAATGATTTCATAAGAGCAGATAAATAATTTGTAGAAAAATCAATTTTGTCCTTGAGTTTTGATTGAAATTCTAAACGAAGATTAGAATAAGCTGAACAGTCGGCAATCATGTGTTCTTCTGTTTCTACTATTTTATCTTTGCATAATAGACAAAATCTTTGGTCCTGTGGTGTTTTAGGTATAGTGTATCTTCCAGTTTCAATCGCTAATTTATGACTGCTAATTCGTAGTTGTGAAAACTGTCGTCTTTCTTCAAAGTTATTTAAAGTACTCAAATATTTTTCTTCTTCGTAGTATTCTTTAAAAGTTTTGTAAAAAGAAAGTTTTGGGGAGTTATTTAGTATATGTTTCCATAAATTGAAATATTGAGTTTTCATCATAGACTCAAGATCACAGATAGTCGAATTGTTTATAACGCAATTGATCGAGAGTTTTGGAAAATCAGAATCATAGTTTTTTATCATCTTTTGTAAGTTCGAGATGTAACATGGTTTATTTTTCTGTGATAATACATTAGATAAGAGTAAGGATTGCTTTGCAATTGAGTTCTCGGGTAAACAGATTAAATGGTTGAAATATTTGATTGTTAATTTGTCAATAAAAATTTTTAAAGGAAAGCGACCAATTTCGGCTCTGCAGGCAATATTTGAGGACTTATTGTTTACTCCTAAATAATATCTACAAAAACGCAGATGAACCTTTTCAACATCATTTTTGTCCCATTTTTCAAAAGATAGTGGTGAATATAAACTCCATATTTCACTCGCGTATGTTAGAATTGGTGAAATGTATGAGTTGAAAAGTTTATTAGCGTGCATTGGTTTAAGTTTTTTTAGGTCAATTTTTCTAGCAAGTTTAAAGAAAGCATTTAAGGCTTTATCTCGAATTTGTTTTAGATGGGGTGTAAAATTTCCAGTTGAGGATATTTTTACTCCTAAATAAGTATATTCATAGACCTGGTCAAGCGGTTTAGAGTTTATAACAAATGTGGGTGGTTTGCCCATTCTTTTATTTGTAAAAATCATAATTTTTGTTTTCTTTTCATTGATTGTCATTTTCCAATCTGTACAAAACTTTGATAATGCATTGAGACTATTTTGGAGACCTTGACGTGAGTGAGATAAAAGAACTAAATCGTCAGCATAGAGTAAAGAAGATACCTTCAATTCATTAGTTATGTAAATGGGATCCGTATATGGTGTTTGATCAAGTAGTTTTGGAAGGTTGTTCAAATAGAGATTAAATAGTAAAGGACTCAATATACAACCCTGACGTACTCCACGGTTGTATTCGAAAGCCTTTGTTCTTTGTGTCCCTAATTTTATAAAACAAGTTGTCTTTGAATACATGCTTTTTATCAATTTGTAAAAATTTCCATTAATTTTGCTTTCAAGCAGTCTATAAAATAGACCTTTATGCCAAACGGAATCAAATGCTTTTTTAAAATCAACAAAGCATGCATAAATTTTCCCTCCACTTACATTTTTAGTATACTTATCAATAATTGTTCTGAGAGTAAAGATGTGATCAGTTGTTCTGCTGTTTGGAAGAAAGCCAATTTGTGAATTGTGAATTAAATCATGTTTCTGTGCGAAATGTAATAATCGTTGGTTGAGGATAAGCGTGAAAAATTTACCTAAACAACTAGAAACACATATGCCTCTGTAATTGTTGGGATCTTCGTGATCTCCATTTTTGTGGATAGGGGTTATAGAGCCTACACACCAGGTGTCTGGAAAATTCCCCGAATTCAGTATCAAATTAAATAGCTTAACATACACTGGTAACATAGTTCCAATACTGTGTCGTATCATTCCATTTCTTATTTTATCTGAGAATGCGGCCTTTTTATTTTTAAGTAATTTCGCACAAGTTGAAATTTCCGTTTCAGTAATTTGTACATTTAAATCAATATTGGGTTCTAAAATTGTTTGCTCAAGATTTTTAAGTCTATTGGTTGTTATGTGTTGATTTTAACATTGAACATGCGAATGAAGCGACTGGAAATGTTGTATCCACTGGTTTTCGTTTATAGGAGGCAAAATGTCCAAGCATCTTCTTTCCTCATCAGCGGAGTTTAAAATTTTCCAGAACATTGAAGGGTCTTTATTGTCTTATATCTCAGACAGTTTTTTTATACTTGATTGTTTTTTTAAATTGCTTTAATTTTTGGTGGCATGATTTTCGTATATCCAAATCAGAAGGATTAGAGTGTTTTAAATTTGACAGTTTTCTAAGCTCAGTTCTAATTTTATTACAGTCGCGGTCAAACCATTTCTTGTTACAAAAAGAATTTCTTTTCTTTTTGGATCTTGGAATTTTTAGTTTCAGAGATAGCTTCGAAGCCGCCATAAAAATTGATTGAACATCATTAACTCCATCGTTAACTCGAGTGTCAATAAAGGATAAATAATCTTTTTGTAGAAAATTATTTATTAGATTTTTAACATTCGATGAAACCATTGCATTTTTGAAGAGTTCAATAGATTCGTTAGACCATTGAAATTGAAAAGGTAAGTCCTAAAGTTTATCTGAGTTTAGGCAGACATTATTAGATATATTTTCTAAAATTGGATATGTCCAAGCGGAAATTGGACTGTGGTCAGATAAAGGTGTAGGTTCGTTCACAGTAAAATAGCAAATAGTTTTAAGAAACGGTTGGTCAGTAATAATATAATCTACAGTACTTGTCCCAGTATTACCATGGTATGTATTTTTCCCTAAAGTATCTCCTCTGACTCTACCGTTTAGGATTTTAAGATCAAAAATTTTAAAAATGTTAATTAATTTTTCGCCGTGTGAATTATGAACAGAATCAAAATTATTTCGTGATAAAGGTTTAAATGATAAATCACTTAGATCACCAATAATAAAATTATTGCCCTCTTTACTAATGGTTATCGTCATTATTAGACGTTCTTGCATTAAAGTCTCCTAAGAGAAGTACATTGATTCCTGATTTTAAAAAAATAGTCAATTTCGTTTTCGACTGAGCGCTTCAAGAGTCTAAATAATTCGAGTTTTCAGGAGGAATGTAAACAGAACAAATATATAAGTCCTCGTTTTGTTTAAGAATCGACTTAGAAATTTTACACCATATAAAATTCTTAGATGTCTTGATTAATTCAACAGAATTCTTATATATTTTTTTGTAGTAAAAACAAATACCACCTGATTTTCGACCATTAGATTTTGTTTTACTCATTTTTTGCGGTGCAATGAAATAATTTAGATAATCGGGAATGTTAGGGATATCGTCAGTCCAAGTTTCCGTTACAGCAATAAAATCATGTTTGTTAATAATTGTGATAAAGTCATTACTTTTAGTTTTATCACCGATAAGTTTGTTATGTAATCCATTGATATTCCATGTACAAAACGAAAGACGATTATAACTATTTCTCATAATAGAGTACAATATAGAAACGATAAATGTCAGTCAGATATCAAAAGGAAGAGCGATGTACTATATGTGAGTATATGTTTCACTAATTGTAAAATATGTATTTGAATTAAACGTCCGACTCGACCAATAAGTAAGTAGGTAAACAGGTAGGAATGTAACACATGTGTATATGAAATAAAAAGAATAAGAATATTAATAATAATAAATTAAATTAAGGAAAGGTAAAAGAGAAGCTGTAAACTAACAAGTTAAACTAATTCTAATATTAATTAAAGTCTTTGAGTAAATGAATGCAGTTGTTGTATTAATGTCTTAAAAGATGTGATGGCAAACCTGAGAAATGATTGATTGGAGGTTGCATGACAGAACATGGTGATGAAGCAGCCACATTAGCGTATGTGCGTTGAGTTTGAGGTGCAACATACGGTCCATATGATCTTGATCCGCTTTGTGGATGAGGTGGATAGTTTTGATGATTGACTGCATGTTTTATGGAAGAGCGATTGTTGTTAACTCGTTTGATTGTTCCGTAGATGCCGCTTTTGAGGTTCTTGACAAAACGTTTAAAGCCATGTCGATTGAGATGCTTGTTATCGTAGAATAATTGTTGGTGTGTAATGTGATGAATTAGGAATGTTATTGCTTGGTTTTGACAAAATTGTTCCATTTTGGAGTTCAGCTGGCACATGGCAGTTGTTTCATTGTAAACTTCTAAACTTCTTCTGTATCCTTTCTCTCTAAATCATTGGTACCACAGTGGATCAGAATGGTACTGTAATTATGTTTGCTAAATTCTTCACTTTTTATTTGATTTTCAATTTGTTGAGTGGTGTACGTCATATGGTGAATAACCTTTTTTTCCGAATGAATTAAAGTTGGTTTAATGAATTTACCATTAGAATCAGTTAGGATTACGATAGGATCTTGTGTAGCTAATGCATTATACTGATTAGTTGGCTTTACTTCTTGATCTCTTGATTTATTTTCGGCATTCGTCTTTGTTTCTGGTGTAAAGTTTGATTCGTTTGTAGCTGGATTAGCCTGGTTATGTTTCACAGTTTATTGATTCTGATCGGAAGTGGTTGCGGAAGAGACATTGTTATCAAGCGCATTCTCGTGTTTCTGCGTTATTTCTTTCAGGATAAAAAGTTCTTGTTTTAGATTCCTGTTCTCGTTCTTTAAAGCGGCAATTTCTTCGTTCATAGTTGATTGTTTCTGTGTGAGTTGATTTAATTGAGTTGATAATTTCTTGATTTGAGACGTAAAACCGGTACATTTTTCATCAAAGACCTTTTGTTGTAATTGACATTGTGTAAAGACTTTATCATCAAAGGTTGAAAGTTGTGCTTTTAAGTTGTGTTCCATGCGTACAATTTTATCTTTTAATGTAGAAACGTCCTCTAGAGGACTGTTGAATTGTTGCGATATCCTTTTCAAAAGACAATTTTGATTCAATGAAATCAGATTCAAATTTCGCAATGACGTGGCGAAGATGAGAATCTTGACACTTGCTTCTTGAATCATTTTCTGATTCTTCATCACTTTCTTCCTCAGAAGAAGTATCACCATTATCATTTTTTGAATTTGGATTTGGATTTTGCTTATAGATATCATCTTTATCATTCAGAGATGAGGGGGAGTCGTCACAGTCACTAACATTATTAACTGGCTCTGAGTCGTTTTCAGTTAGTTGATGATTTGATTCACTTATTTCACTGGATTCTTTGCGATATTCAAACAGCTTGTGTAAAAATATATGTGGTATTGGTTCGTCATCATGCTCATTTAAAAGCTGAACTATTTTCATTAATAAAGGAAATTCATAATCCGCCCAATCTTTGTAGCGTGACCCTTGAAGTTGTATTCTCCCTGTAGTTGCAAAGATTTAAATACAAACAGTTTTTCGTGGCTTTTTGTTGACCGTGAGAGTGATTTTATCGGTCTTTCCCTCAATCTGCTGGTTATCGTATTCTTCCCAATTCATATTTAGCGACTTGTTTTCTTCTTTAAGCACATCTAAGTAGCGCATTATGATTGCTTTGATCCAAATGAGAAGACGGGTTTCAGATGTCGTAAAGGCAGTTAACATCGCCTTGGGTTTATACAATGTATTGTCAATGGCTTCAAAGGGCACATCTTTGCTAGATTGACTTGGTTTTGAATTCATCATACATATATCTCTCAAGCGAACGATCTGGAGAGTTATGTGACATAACACGTGTTTTACGTTTACCTTGCGTTTGTGTCTGGGAGGCTTGTGCTTCTTGAGACATTTCATTTTCAAAATCTGAGTGGTTTTCCTTTCCCATTGTCCATTAAATATAACATATGTGTTATTACATTCCAAAATAAGTAGAATCACATGAATTAAGAGAAAAACACGGAGCAGAAGCGAAGCACGTCTTGCCGCCATGATGATCACGTGATAGATAGATAGATAGATAGATAGATAGATAGATAGATAGATAGATAGATAGATAGATAGATAGATAGATAGATAGATAGATAGATAGATAGATAGATAGATAGATAGATAGATAGATATGCTTTATTAACATGACCTGTGGTTTTACAGATATATAGATATATAGATAGATAGATAGATAGATAGATAGTTCAATATGTTTTATTAACATGACCTATGATTTTACAGGTATTGTCAAAGCTAATTAAAGTTTTTCTTTGCTAATAATTGTATATAAGAACAGTAACTATGTGATAAAAAAATCCATATATTATATAGATAAAATTATTAATCTTTATAATCGTATAATGTTATTGATCATACAAATCATGTACATAATGTGTACGTATAGAATCAAATAAAAGTTCATAAAATTGGGATTAATTTTAAATTCGATCTATTGCATAAAAACAAACACAAATTAAAATCAAGGGGTCTAAATACAATATTATGTTTATTTTCAATTGAGTATGAGAAATTACTTAATATAAATTTCACCTAAAATCAATTATGGAATGATGGAATATCTAATGATTACATATCAGGAAGTTTTCTTTCCTTGATTGAAAACATTTCCATATGAATATCGAGAGGGTGAACGTAACAGTTTCATCTTCTGATATAGATAGATAGATAGATAGATAGATAGATAGATAGATAGATAGATAGATAGATAGATAGATAGATAGATAGATAGATAGATAGATAGATAGATAGATAGATAGATAGATAGATAGATAGATAGATAGATAGATAGATAGATAGATAGATAGATAGATAGATAGATAGATAGATAGATAGATAGATAGATAGATAGATAGATAGATAGATAGATAGATAGATAGATAGATAGATAGATAGATAGATAGATAGATAGATAGATAGATAGATAGATAGATAGATAGATAGATAGATAGATAGATAGATAGATAGATAGATAGATAGATAGATAGATAGATAGATAGATAGATAGATAGATAGATAGATAGATAGATAGATAGATAGATAGATAGATAGATAGATAGATAGATAGATAGATAGATAGATAGATAGATAGATAGATAGATAGATAGATAGATAGATAGATAGATAGATAGATAGATAGATAGATAGATAGATAGATAGATAGATAGATAGATAGTTCAATACGCTTTATAACATGACCTCAACATTTACAGGTATTGTTAAAGTTTACAAGGTTTTTTTTTTTTTTTTTTTTTGGTTTTTATACGTAAATAATAACAAGTAATCACTGAAAGGTGATTTGAAATTTTGTTATTATTATGGAACAGAAAAAAATATTAACTAATAATACATGTATATAAATATATATGAATATAATTGAGATGGAATATCTTATGGATTATATTTCTGAAAGTTTTTCTTTTCTTTTATGGAAACATTTTGATATGTATTTTGATAAGTAAAATATCACTTTTTCATCTAATGATTTCATAAGAGCAGATAAATAATTTGTAGAAAAATCAATTTTGTCCTTGAGTTTTGATTGAAATTCTAAACGAAGATTAGAATAAGCTGAACAGTCGGCAATCATGTGTTCTTCTGTTTCTACTATTTTATCTTTGCATAATAGACAAAATCTTTGGTCCTGTGGTGTTTTAGGTATAGTGTATCTTCCAGTTTCAATCGCTAATTTATGACTGCTAATTCGTAGTTGTGAAAACTGTCGTCTTTCTTCAAAGTTATTTAAAGTACTCAAATATTTTTCTTCTTCGTAGTATTCTTTAAAAGTTTTGTAAAAAGAAAGTTTTGGGGAGTTATTTAGTATATGTTTCCATAAATTGAAATATTGAGTTTTCATCATAGACTCAAGATCACAGATAGTCGAATTGTTTATAACGCAATTGATCGAGAGTTTTGGAAAATCAGAATCATAGTTTTTTATCATCTTTTGTAAGTTCGAGATGTAACATGGTTTATTTTTCTGTGATAATACATTAGATAAGAGTAAGGATTGCTTTGCAATTGAGTTCTCGGGTAAACAGATTAAATGGTTGAAATATTTGATTGTTAATTTGTCAATAAAAATTTTTAAAGGAAGCGACCAATTTCGGCTCTGCAGGCAATATTTGAGGACTTATTGTTTACTCCTAAATAATATCTACAAAAACGCAGATGAACCTTTTCAACATCATTTTTGTCCCATTTTTCAAAAGATAGTGGTGAATATAAACTCCATATTTCACTCGCGTATGTTAGAATTGGTGAAATGTATGAGTTGAAAAGTTTATTAGCGTGCATTGGTTTAAGTTTTTTTAGGTCAATTTTTCTAGCAAGTTTAAAGAAAGCATTTAAGGCTTTATCTCGAATTTGTTTTAGATGGGGTGTAAAATTTCCAGTTGAGGATATTTTTACTCCTAAATAAGTATATTCATAGACCTGGTCAAGCGGTTTAGAGTTTATAACAAATGTGGGTGGTTTGCCCATTCTTTTATTTGTAAAAATCATAATTTTTGTTTTCTTTTCATTGATTGTCATTTTCCAATCTGTACAAAACTTTGATAATGCATTGAGACTATTTTGGAGACCTTGACGTGAGTGAGATAAAAGAACTAAATCGTCAGCATAGAGTAAAGAAGATACCTTCAATTCATTAGTTATGTAAATGGGATCCGTATATGGTGTTTGATCAAGTAGTTTTGGAAGGTTGTTCAAATAGAGATTAAATAGTAAAGGACTCAATATACAACCCTGACGTACTCCACGGTTGTATTCGAAAGCCTTTGTTCTTTGTGTCCCTAATTTTATAAAACAAGTTGTCTTTGAATACATGCTTTTTATCAATTTGTAAAAATTTCCATTAATTTTGCTTTCAAGCAGTCTATAAAATAGACCTTTATGCCAAACGGAATCAAATGCTTTTTTAAAATCAACAAAGCATGCATAAATTTTCCCTCCACTTACATTTTTAGTATACTTATCAATAATTGTTCTGAGAGTAAAGATGTGATCAGTTGTTCTGCTGTTTGGAAGAAAGCCAATTTGTGAATTGTGAATTAAATCATGTTTCTGTGCGAAATGTAATAATCGTTGGTTGAGGATAAGCGTGAAAAATTTACCTAAACAACTAGAAACACATATGCCTCTGTAATTGTTGGGATCTTCGTGATCTCCATTTTTGTGGATAGGGGTTATAGAGCCTACACACCAGGTGTCTGGAAAATTCCCCGAATTCAGTATCAAATTAAATAGCTTAACATACACTGGTAACATAGTTCCAACACTGTGTTGTATCATTTCGTTCCTTATTTTATCTGAGAATGCGGCTTTGTTCGCCTTTAGAAGTTTCGTACAAGATAGAATTTCTGTCTCAGTAATATCTGTGTTCAATTCGAAATTGGGTTCACAAAATGCATTTTCAAGTCTTTCCAATCTTTCATCTGCTGCTTGTTGGTTATCGCACTGTGCATGTGAGTGCAGTGATTGAAAGTGGTTTAACCATTGAGTTTCGTGTATAGGAGGAAGAATATCTTCTTTTATCTCCTCATCAGCCGAGTTTAAAATCTTCCAAAACATAGAATTGTCTTTATTGTTTTCTATCTGAGATAAAATTTTATTATGAAAGGACCGTTTTTTAAACTTTAGGAGCTTTTTAAATTCTTTTAATTTTTGATGGTATGATTGCCTTATCTTAGTGTCATATGGATTAGCATGTTTTAAATTTGATAACTTTCTAAGCTCAATTCTAATCCGATTGCAGTCGTAGTCAAACCATTTCTTTTTACAGAATGAATTTCGTTTCTTTTTGCTTTTATGTCTTTTCAATTTTAGAGATAGCTTAGAAGCAGCCATAAAAATTGATTCAACATCATGAACTGCGTCGTTTATCGGAGTTTTACTGTATGAAGTGTAATCTTTTTCTAAAAATGTTTGTATTAAATTTTGGACATTTGATGATAGCATAGCATTTTTGAAGGGTTCAATGGAATCAAAAGACCATTGAAATTGAAGGGGTAAGTCCTGAAGTTTATCAAAATTAATATTTGTGCAATCATTATTAGTTTCTTTTTTAAAAATTTTATTTGTCCATGCAGAAATGGGACTATGGTCAGATAGAGGTGTAGGCTGGTCAACATTAAAATAGGAAATGGTGTTAAAAAATTGTTGATCAGCAATGATATAATCTACTGTACTTATTCCATTGTTACTGTGGTAAGTAGTTTTCCCCAGAGAATCACCTCTTACTCTCCCATTTAAAATTTTTAGGTCAAGATTTTTACATATGTTAATTAATTTTTCACCGTGTGAATTATGAACAGAATCAAAATTATTTCGTGATAAAGGTTTAAATGATAAATCACTTAGATCACCAGTAATAAAATTATTGCCCTCTTTACTAATGGTATCGTCATTATTAGACGTTCTTGCATTAAAATCTCCTAAGAGAAGTACATTGATTCCTGATTTTAAAAAATAGTCCAATTTCGTTTCGAGCGTTTCAAATATTTCAGAGTCTAAATAATTCGAGTTTTCAGGAGGAATGTAAACAGAGCAAATATATAAGTCCTTGTTTTGTTTAAGAATCGACTTAGAATTTTGCACCATATAAAATTCTTAGATGTCTTGATTAATTCAACAGAATTCTTATATATCTTTTTGTAGTAAAAACAAATACCACCTGATTTTTCGACCATACGATTTTGTTTTACTTATTTTTTGCGGTGCAGTGAATACTTAAATAGCCGGGAATGTTAGGGATATCGTCAGTCCCAAGTTCTGTTACAGCAATGAAATCATGTTTTTCAATAATTCTAATAAGTCATTACTTTTGGTTTTATCACCTATAACTTTGTTATATAATCCATTGATATTCCATGTACAAAACGAGAGACGATTATAACTATTTCTCATATATAAGTACAATATAGAAACGATAAATGGCAGTCAGATATCAAAAGGAAGAGCGATGTACTATATGTGAGTATATGTTTCACTAAATGTATAAATATGTATTTGAATTAAACGTGCGACTCGACTAATAAGTAAGTAGGTAAATAGGTAGGAATGTAACAAGACATGTGCATATGAAATAAAAAGAATAAGAATAAGAATATTAATAATAATAAATTAAATTGAGGAAAGGTAAAAGAAAAGCATAATTCATAGGAATAAATCACTTTATTAATAACAATTAAACTAACAAGTTAAACTAATTCTAATATTAACTAAAGTCTTTCAGTAAATGCATGTAGTTGTTGTATTAATGTTTTAAGATGTAATGGCAAACCTGTGAAATAATTAACTGGAGTTTGTATGACAGGACGTGGTGGTGAAGCAGCCGCATTAGCGTATGTGCGTTGAGTTTGAGGTGCAACATACGGTCCATACGGTCTTGATCCGCTTTGTGGATGAGGTGGATAGTTTTGATGATTGACTGCATGTTTATGGAAGAGCGATTGTTGTTAATTCGTTTGATTGTTCCGTAGATGCCGCTTTTTAGATTCTTGGCAAAAAGTTTAAAGCCACGTCGATTCAGATGCTTGTTATCGTAGAATAATTGTTGGTGTGTGATGTGATGAATTAGGAATGTTATTGCTTGGTTTTGACAAAATTGTTCCATTTTGGAGTTCAGCTGCTTAACTTTAGTGTTTACTATATCATGTCTTTCAAGTAAAGAAGAGTAGATGATCTTTGTTTTTGGGAAATTATTTTTCAGTGATTTTATTATGGCAGTTGTATCATTGAAGACTTGTTCTGTATCCTTTCTCTCTAAATCATTGGTACCACAGTGGATCAGAATGGTACTGTAATTATGTTTGCTAAATTCTTCACTTTGTATTTTATTTTCAATTTGTTGAGTGGTGTACGTCATATGGTGAATAACCTTTTTTTCCGAATGAATTAAAGTTGGTTTAATGAATTTACCATTAGAATCAGTTAGGATTACGATAGGATCTTGTGTAGCTAATGCATTATACTGATTAGTTGGCTTTACTTCTTGATCTCTTGATTTATTTTCGGCATTCGTCTTTGTTTCTGGTGTAAAGTTTGATTCGTTTGTAGCTGGATTAGCCTGGTTATGTTTCACAGTTTATTGATTCTGATCGGAAGTGGTTGCGGAAGAGACATTGTTATCAAGCGCATTCTCGTGTTTCTGCGTTATTTCTTTCAGGATAAAAAGTTCTTGTTTTAGATTCCTGTTCTCGTTCTTTAAAGCGGCAATTTCTTCGTTCATAGTTGATTGTTTCTGTGTGAGTTGATTTAATTGAGTTGATAATTTCTTGATTTGAGACGTAAAACCGGTACATTTTTCATCAAAGACCTTTTGTTGTAATTGACATTGTGTAAAGACTTTATCATCAAAGGTTGAAAGTTGTGCTTTTAAGTTGTGTTCCATGCGTACAATTTTATCTTTTAATGTAGAAACGTCCTCTAGAGACTGTTGAATTGTTGCGATATCCTTTTCAAAAGACAATTTTGATTCAATGAAATCAGATTCAAATTTCGCAATGACGTGGCGAAGATGAGAATCTTGACACTTGCTTCTTGAATCATTTTCTGATTCTTCATCACTTTCTTCCTCAGAAGAAGTATCACCATTATCATTTTTTGAATTTGGATTTGGATTTTGCTTATAGATATCATCTTTATCATTCAGAGATGAGGGGGAGTCGTCACAGTCACTAACATTATTAACTGGCTCTGAGTCGTTTTCAGTTAGTTGATGATTTGATTCACTTATTTCACTGGATTCTTCGCGATATTCGAACAGTTTGTGTAAAGATGCATGTGGTATTGTTTCCAGGTCATCACGGTTACTTAAAAGCTGAACTATTTTCATTAATAAAGGAAATTCATAATCCGCCCAATCTTTGTAGCGTGACCCTTGAACTTGGATTCTTCCTGTAGTTGCGAAGATCGAAATTACAAACAGTTTTTCGTCGTTTTTGTTGACCGTGAGAGTAATTTTATCAGTCTTTCCCTCAATCTGCTGGTTATCGTATTCTTCCCAATTCATATTTAGCGACTTGTTTTCTTCTTTAAGCACATCTAAGTAGCGCATTATGATTGCTTTGATCCAAATGAGAAGACGGGTTTCAGATGTCGTAAAGGCAGTTAACATCGCCTTGGGTTTATAGATCGCGTTGTCGATGGCTTCAAATGGCACATCTTTTGCATAGATTGACTTGGTTTTGAATTCATCATAGATGTATCTCTCAAGCGAACGATCTGGAGAGTTATGTGACATAACACGTGTTTTACGTTTACCTTGCGTTTGTGTCTGGGAGGCTTGTGCTTCTTGAGACATTTCATTTTCAAAATCTGAGTGGTTTTCCTTTCCCATTGTCCATTAAATATAACATATGTGTTATTACATTCCAAAATAAGTAGAATCACATGAATTAAGAGAAAAACACGGAGCAGAAGCGAAGCACGTCTCGCCGCCATGATGGTCACGTGATAGATAGATAGATAGATAGATAGATAGATAGATAGATAGATAGATAGATAGATAGATAGATAGATAGATAGATAGATAGATAGATAGATAGATAGATAGATAGATAGATAGATAGATATGCTTTATTAACATGACCTGTGGTTTTACAGATATATAGATATATAGATAGATAGATAGATAGATAGATAGTTCAATATGTTTTATTAACATGACCTATGATTTTACAGGTATTGTCAAAGCTAATTAAAGTTTTTCTTTGCTAATAATTGTATATAAGAACAGTAACTATGTGATAAAAAAATCCATATATTATATAGATAAAATTATTAATCTTATAATCGTATAATGTTATTGATCATACAAATCATGTACATAATGTGTACGTATAGAATCAAATAAAAGTTCATAAAATTGGGATTAATTTAAATTCGATCTATTGCATAAAAACAAACACAAATTAAAATCAAGGGGTCTAAATACAATATTATGTTTATTTTCAATTGAGTATGAGAAATTACTTAATATAAATTTCACCTAAAATCAAATTATGGAATGATGGAATATCTAATGGATTACATATCAGGAAGTTTTTCTTTCCTTGATTGAAAACATTTCCATATGAATATCGAGAGGTGAACGATAACAGTTTCATCTTCTGATAGATAGATAGATAGATAGATAGATAGATAGATAGATAGATAGATAGATAGATAGATAGATAGATAGATAGATAGATAGATAGATAGATAGATAGATAGATAGATAGATAGATAGATAGATAGATAGATAGATAGATAGATAGATAGATAGATAGATAGATAGATAGATAGATAGATAGATAGATAGATAGATAGATAGATAGATAGATAGATAGAGAGATAGATAGATAGATAGATAGATAGATAGATAGATAGATAGATAGATAGATAGATAGATAGATAGATAGATAGATAGATAGATAGATAGATAGATAGATAGATAGATAGATAGATAGATAGATAGATAGATAGATAGATAGATAGATAGATAGATAGATAGATAGATAGATAGATAGATAGATAGATAGATAGATAGATAGATAGATAGATAGATAGATAGATAGATAGATAGATAGATAGATAGATAGATAGATAGATAGATCGATAGATAGATAGATAGATAGATAGATAGATAGATAGTTCAATACGCTTTATTAACATGACCTCAACATTTACAGGTATTGTTAAAGTTTACAAGGTTTTTTTTTTTTTTTTTTTTTTTGGTTTTTATACGTAAATAATAACTAGTAATCACTGAAAGGTGATTTGACATTTTGTTATTATTATGGAACAGAAACAAATATGAACTAATAATACATGTATATAAATATATATGAATATAATTGAGATGGAATATCTTATGGATTATATTTCTGAAAGTTTTTCTTTTCTTTTATGGAAACATTTTGATATGTATTTTGATAAGTAAAATATCACTTTTTCATCTAATGATTTCATAAGAGCAGATAAATAATTTGTAGAAAAATCAATTTTGTCCTTGAGTTTTGATTGAAATTCTAAACGAAGATTAGAATAAGCTGAACAGTCGGCAATCATGTGTTCTTCTGTTTCTACTATTTTATCTTTGCATAATAGACAAAATCTTTGGTCCTGTGGTGTTTTAGGTATAGTGTATCTTCCAGTTTCAATCGCTAATTTATGACTGCTAATTCGTAGTTGTGAAAACTGTCGTCTTTCTTCAAAGTTATTTAAAGTACTCAAATATTTTTCTTCTTCGTAGTATTCTTTAAAAGTTTTGTAAAAAGAAAGTTTTGGGGAGTTATTTAGTATATGTTTCCATAAATTGAAATATTGAGTTTTCATCATAGACTCAAGATCACAGATAGTCGAATTGTTTATAACGCAATTGATCGAGAGTTTTGGAAAATCAGAATCATAGTTTTTTATCATCTTTTGTAAGTTCGAGATGTAACATGGTTTATTTTTCTGTGATAATACATTAGATAAGAGTAAGGATTGCTTTGCAATTGAGTTCTCGGGTAAACAGATTAAATGGTTGAAATATTTGATTGTTAATTTGTCAATAAAAATTTTTAAAGGAAAGCGACCAATTTCGGCTCTGCAGGCAATATTTGAGGACTTATTGTTTACTCCTAAATAATATCTACAAAAACGCAGATGAACCTTTTCAACATCATTTTTGTCCCATTTTTCAAAAGATAGTGGTGAATATAAACTCCATATTTCACTCGCGTATGTTAGAATTGGTGAAATGTATGAGTTGAAAAGTTTATTAGCGTGCATTGGTTTAAGTTTTTTTAGGTCAATTTTTCTAGCAAGTTTAAAGAAAGCATTTAAGGCTTTATCTCGAATTTGTTTTAGATGGGGTGTAAAATTTCCAGTTGAGGATATTTTTACTCCTAAATAAGTATATTCATAGACCTGGTCAAGCGGTTTAGAGTTTATAACAAATGTGGGTGGTTTGCCCATTCTTTTATTTGTAAAAATCATAATTTTTGTTTTCTTTTCATTGATTGTCATTTTCCAATCTGTACAAAACTTTGATAATGCATTGAGACTATTTTGGAGACCTTGACGTGAGTGAGATAAAAGAACTAAATCGTCAGCATAGAGTAAAGAAGATACCTTCAATTCATTAGTTATGTAAATGGGATCCGTATATGGTGTTTGATCAAGTAGTTTTGGAAGGTTGTTCAAATAGAGATTAAATAGTAAAGGACTCAATATACAACCCTGACGTACTCCACGGTTGTATTCGAAAGCCTTTGTTCTTTGTGTCCCTAATTTTATAAAACAAGTTGTCTTTGAATACATGCTTTTTATCAATTTGTAAAAATTTCCATTAATTTTGCTTTCAAGCAGTCTATAAAATAGACCTTTATGCCAAACGGAATCAAATGCTTTTTTAAAATCAACAAAGCATGCATAAATTTTCCCTCCACTTACATTTTTAGTATACTTATCAATAATTGTTCTGAGAGTAAAGATGTGATCAGTTGTTCTGCTGTTTGGAAGAAAGCCAATTTGTGAATTGTGAATTAAATCATGTTTCTGTGCGAAATGTAATAATCGTTGGTTGAGGATAAGCGTGAAAAATTTACCTAAACAACTAGAAACACATATGCCTCTGTAATTGTTGGGATCTTCGTGATCTCCATTTTTGTGGATAGGGGTTATAGAGCCTACACACCAGGTGTCTGGAAAATTCCCCGAATTCAGTATCAAATTAAATAGCTTAACATACACTGGTAACATAGTTCCAACACTGTGTTGTATCATTTCGTTCCTTATTTTATCTGAGAATGCGGCTTTGTTCGCCTTTAGAAGTTTCGTACAAGATAGAATTTCTGTCTCAGTAATATCTGTGTTCAATTCGAAATTGGGTTCACAAAATGCATTTTCAAGTCTTTCCAATCTTTCATCTGCTGCTTGTTGGTTATCGCACTGTGCATGTGAGTGCAGTGATTGAAAGTGGTTTAACCATTGAGTTTCGTGTATAGGAGGAAGAATATCTTCTTTTATCTCCTCATCAGCCGAGTTTAAAATCTTCCAAAACATAGAATTGTCTTTATTGTTTTCTATCTGAGATAAAATTTTATTATGAAAGGACCGTTTTTTAAACTTTAGGAGCTTTTTAAATTCTTTTAATTTTTGATGGTATGATTGCCTTATCTTAGTGTCATATGGATTAGCATGTTTTAAATTTGATAACTTTCTAAGCTCAATTCTAATCCGATTGCAGTCGTAGTCAAACCATTTCTTTTTACAGAATGAATTTCGTTTCTTTTTGCTTTTGTCTTTTCAATTTTAGAGATAGCTTAGAAGCAGCCATAAAAATTGATTCAACATCATGAACTGCGTCGTTTATCGGAGTTTTACTGTATGAAGTGTAATCTTTTTCTAAAAATGTTTGTATTAAATTTTGGACATTTGATGATAGCATAGCATTTTTGAAGGGTTCAATGGAATCAAAAGACCATTGAAATTGAAGGGGTAAGTCCTGAAGTTTATCAAAATTAATATTTGTGCAATCATTATTAGTTTCTTTTTTAAAAATTTTATAGATAGATAGATAGATAGATAGATAGATAGATAGATAGATAGATAGATAGATAGATAGATAGATAGATAGATAGATAGATAGATAGATAGATAGATAGATAGATAGATAGATAGATAGATAGATAGATAGATAGATAGATAGATAGATAGATAGATAGATAGATAGATAGATAGATAGATAGATAGATAGATAGATAGATAGATAGATAGATAGATAGATAGATAGATTAGATAGATAGATAGTAATAGATAGATAGATAGATAGATAGATAGATAGATAGATAGATAGATAGATAGATAGATAGATAGAATAGATAGATAGATAGATAGATAGATAGATAGATAGATAGATAGATAGATAGATAGATAGATAGATAGATAGATAGATAGATAGATAGATAGATAGATAGATAGATAGATAGATAGATAGATAGATAGATAGATAGATAGATAGATAGATAGATAGATAGATAGATAGATAGATAGATAGATAGATAGATAGATAGATAGATAGATAGATAGATAGATAGATAGATAGATAGATAGATAGATAGATAGATAGATAGATAGATAGATAGATAGATAGATAGATAGATAGATAGATAGATAGATAGATAGATAGATAGATAGATAGATAGATAGATAGATAGATAGATAGATAGATAGATAGATAGATAGATAGATAGATAGATAGATAGATAGATAGATAGATAGATAGATAGATAGATAGATAGATAGATAGATAGATAGATAGATAGATAGATAGATAGATAGATAGATAGATAGATAGATAGATAGATAGATAGATAGATAGATAGATAGATAGAATAGATAGATAGATAGATAGATAGATAGATAGATAGATAGATAGATAGATAGATAGATAGATAGATAGATAGATAGATAGATAGATAGATAGATAGATAGATATGCTTTATTTGCATGGACCTCAACATTTACAGGTATTGCTAAAGCATTTACAATCATAACAGCAACATATGGATAAAAAGATTAATTTACAATCATTGATTTCTATAATTGATACAATAGTAATTATACATTACTATAATTATAAAATTTATCAAATTTACAAAATCAATTACTCATAGATATATGTGAAACAAAATTGTTTATATGTCAATATAAAAAGATTATATATAAACTATACGGCTAATATAAGTTTGAACTATTGCTCATTTTCTGAAAGTTTGTCTTCACGAAGTTTTAAACATTTTTCAATAAATTTTGAAAGATAATTTGTACTAGGATTGCGTGAATTAAACAATCTATATGTATATTCTGAATAATCATAAATATCGAGATTTCTACAATTAATTTTTTCAAAAAATTCTTTTCGTAAATTATCATACAAAGGACAATGATACAACAGATGCATTTCAGATTCAATGGCATTATTATTGCAAAATTTACATTGTCGGAGATGTGTTTGTATTTTTTCTTTAAAATAACGACCTGTTTCGATTGCTAATTTATGATTACTAATCCTAAATTTTGTAAATTTTTTCCTTTGATCAAAATGTTCAATTTGATTTAAATAATCTTCAGGTTCATAATTGTCTTTAATTTGTTTGAAAAATTCAAGTTTTTTAGAGTACGACAAATCAACTTTCCATTTTTTAAAATACTGATCTTTCATCCGAGATACAAATTCTTCAAGTGATTTGTCCGTTATTATATTGTTTTCAAATTTACACAGGTCACCTATTTATACGTGAAGTCAGGTCAGGTCACCTATTTATACGTGAAGTCAGTCAAGAGTATACGGGACGAAAATGGAAATTCTGTCCGGATTCGTTCCGAGTGATTCTAGCATGACGTTGCATCACTCGGACTTGAATACTAATCGAATTTCCCTGAATACTTGAAGTAACAAGTATGATACTCTTGTATACTATTGTATTCGTTTAGTTGATGCTTCGAATATTCTTGAATATTGGACATTGTCAAATTCTTCCTACCGAAATACCCTACGAATATCAGTCGTATGTTACAAATATTCCTGAATACTAGACATCCCTGACATTTTCTTAGCGAACAACCCTCCGAATTTCAGTCGTATGTTACGAATATTCCTGAATACTAGACACCCCTGACGTCTTCTAGTCGAACTACCCTCTGAATATCATTGGTATAATACGGATATTCTTGAATTCTCAACGTATTCTTCACAACATCCCATCGAAATACGGGAGATTTTCAAGCATTTTACCCATTCAAAGGCCTATAACTACATCAAAATACATAGAAAAACAAAATATACAAGTATAAACAAACAAATTCATAGCATTGAAATGTGTTTTATTAAAATACGGTATAGGATTTATCAATTGACATGGCGGTAACATTTGAACAGTAATAGATAATAGACTACTAACTTGAATCATTTAACTACTTGATATCTTAATAAACGTGTCTCATAGTGTCCTTTATATATACACTCAACTGTTCGCAATCAATGTAGCCAGAGGACGTACGCTATGAAGTACCTCAAAGAAACGGATATCGATCACTGGTTCCCAGCTTGGAGCACTGATTTTTGGCCGCTTCGCTGAAGTCGCAATCCAAGATTCTCCAGTTTAACTAAAAAGAGATAAAATTATCTTAAAATCTTTTCATCTAAAAGCATAATCACAAGTCAATGTACGTACAAGCTTATTACCCGAGCTGATTTACTCGAAAGAACAATCATATTCCCGTCATAGTGAAAACAAAATATGGCTATCATAAAAGGAGTCTCTTTTATGACCTTCTTTTTCCCTATAAGAAGGTTTAAAATTGACTTCTCGTACGATAAACTCGGTCAATACTAATAATTGCTTATCAAATATTCAACTTACCGCCAGAGAATTCGGCGTCCTTCCATTGTCGCCCTTGTAGAATAACTATTTCTACTCTGATGAAGCTTGTTCTTCTTTCAAACAATGTATTAAAGCTTTCTCTATATTTCCTTCTCGATTTGAGAATAATGTAGGCCATATTTTAGGCTCAAAATATAGGATTTTGTAGAACATATTCGCTATCTCCTCGATCGTACTTCAACCGTTCACTGAATGACCACGCGCCTACTATTCAAAGCACGCACGTGATCAAATACCGTGTTTTCATTGGTTTATTGTGAGAAATGCACGGGATTCCTGTGCATTGACCGCTGACTCAACATTTTGCTGGCCAATTATTAATTCATCGAAAAGACAAAGGTGTTTGTAAAGTTGTCTATGCATTTTGGACCTCTTTCTTTTGATTTTTGACCTAAAAACAGCTCAAAGGACACAAGTCAACAAGATAAAACAAAGGTACGTAAGATAAAGATACTTTTCGTGAGGTATTCCTCGATTAAGACCTTTTAAATCGACTTTGAAGGGAACGTAAATTTTGGCGCCAATTTTGCACAGTAGTAGGTCAACATGGTCAAAACTGACTGGATTTGGAAGCTGTTTCTTTTATTATCCAAAGGGACACAATTAATTGTGCTTCTAACTATTTTAATCATTAATAGTTTTGTTGCTTTTACTATGTTTGCTAAACAAAGTACTGTAAACTGCTTTGGATTCTATGTTGTTGATCAAGCATAAATAATTAATTTTGTTGTTGTACTAGACATGATTATCCATATCAAACAATGAGTCTTACTTGTATTTTACAACCTGCGTTGTTTAAATTCATAACCAATTATATAACTAACTCTTTGCATTCAAATTTGCAAACATTTGCTTGGTTTTTAGGATTACAAAGCAACCATTATTCCAGAATGTGCAAATATATCATGTGAAGCATAGCTAAGAAAAAGAAGAAGAAGAGGAAAAAAAGAAGTAATAATAAAAAGGTCTCTTCATAGCATTAAAAGAAACATGCTCTTGCAATATAAAATTCAAAAGGATTTCCATGCATTGACTACATAAGGAAATGCTGCACTAGTGTAAGAGGAGAGAAAAAATCTATGCCAGGAAGATATAAAGGAGATGAACTGAAACTACCATAGCTACATGAAGAATTACCAACTGCAACAGCAATGCTGGTAATTATATATTTTTCATATTTTAAAACTGCAAATGTGATTTATGTTGGTTAACATGTTTTGCATAATATTGTAGTATTGTAGTGTCATTTCACATTGTTTTGAAAGTTACTGAGGGGAGTACAAAAAAATCCAGCTATGCAGTGTACTTGTAGCTTTTTATTATGAAATATATTACTATTGTTTTGTTGACATTATGGTATTGGACATTATGGTATTGGTATCCAGACATACTGGATCTAAAAGAATCCAAACATTGATGCTTTGATGAGAATAAAAAATGTTCAACATTACAGAGGGGAAAAGAAAAAGTGACATTTTTTAATCTTAAAATAAAACTCAAGAATTCTGCAAAGTTATGATATATCAAGCACACTCTTTTACATAATAATGTTCCATATTTACCTGACTTTATAAAGTCACAGAAGACAAGGTTGGTTTATTCATCTAAGGTTGTGATTTGTGACCTAATCAATTTAAAGCACTTGTCATATATTAGGAAGTTACTAAAGGGAAATTCTGCCCATGACCTATTACACCATCAAATACCATGCAAAACTTGAAAATAAGACTCTTTCATGATAAATAAGCCAATTTAAATTACTTTCGTTGAAATGATAGATAAGCTTATCTAAATTATTTTGTTTGAAACCTTGTTTCCTGGTGAAACAATTTTCCCGCACATTTCTATGATGTCACTGTTAGAGGGAATGAGTGCTTCATGTCCACCAGCACAGGCAACATTTTTGTAATATCTACATGTACATTAAAAAAATAGAAAAACAATCAGGACTTTATCATTTGATTATTCAGCTTCTTTGAAAAGTAATTTAATATTGTGTGTGAACATTAACTTTTTTTGTCCACAAATACTATGACTATACTATCTTGACAAAATGTAATGTTTGACACAGAAGAGTGACTATAGATTGTATTATCTCTCAACAGGTGTAAATGAAACTGCTTATTGGAAGTGGGATGACCAAGAGTTGTTATTTATATGATTAAATCCATGTTTTTTGTAAATAATTCACCCAGAAATGACTTGATAACTTAAAGTTAACAGCAGAGTAAATTTTCACTTGAATGGTACATGTGACCATTTTTAAAAACTGACAATTTCAAAAATTTTGTCACAATTTGTCAAGTGACAATATTTATTCATGTGTGAGTATTATTACATAAATTTAGTCTGAAATTATTAGAATATCTGGCCATCAACAAAATTGCTTTTATTTTGTTGTAATTCAATTTTGTGACTTGCACTTTGAGATTTATATATATATTTTTTGTCAATTTTATTCATGTAATGTCTTTGTGTATAAATGTTTGCCCAAGCTTTATGATTTTGCACTACCCAGTGAGTACCACTTAGTGAGATCTTCAGGCTGGTTCAGTGCATAATTGAGTGGCTGGCAGGATTTATTCATGTGTGTGCATTACTGGATAAAATTGAACCTGAATGTATTGGAATATCTGTTTGTTCATAAAAAAATCACAGGAACTTGCAATTGAAAAAGCCTCACATTTGTACTATTTGTTCATTTCGATTAATTGAAATCAACATTTTTGGTAAGACAGAACAATGAAAAAGCGAATTTTGTTTATCAGAAAATCGCAATCAACAGATATCAGATTAAACGGCCAGTAACCTTGAAACGACTCGTGACCAAATGCTTTCAGCAAACCATCTCACAACAATAAAAAGAGTACAAACACCAAAAGTTTACAATAAATTGATAACACCCATTTGAATGATTTATTGAACGTGTTAAAGGAAATCGACTTATTATTATGCCAGTAGTATTTATGCATGATGATGTATCACATTTTTGATCACTCAGAAATAAATGAATACTATTTGAAGATTCCAGTAATATTCACACTTCAAATATGAAAATCCTCATACGGTAGAAATATCTTGTACGAAAAGTATGCGTAAATATTCAAACCGCAGAAAGTATTATTCAAAGTCACAAAGAAATATTATTTTTGGGATTATCTGAAGTATTCTAGTTGAAAATCCCTGTGCATTCATACTTCACATACTCGAGTCCGAATACTCTAGAGATAAATGTTATGCAAAGTATTCGTAAGAATTCAGCATGTGTGTACTCTACTTATTGAAAAATGTTTATTGTATCAAAATATTGGTGTTTAGACATCTATTTTAGAATGTAGACTGCATGATGTATCACACTTTTCATCACTCAGAAATAAATGAATATTAGTTGAAGATTCCAGTAATATTCATACTTCAGATATGAAAATCTTCATACCGTAGAAATATCTTGTACGAAAAATATGCGTGAATATTCAAACCGCAGAAAGTATTTTTCGAAGTCACGAAGAAATATTATTTTTGGGATATCTGAAGTATTCTAGTTGAAAATCCCTGTGCATTCATACTTTACATATTCGAGTCCGAATACTTTAGAGATAAATGTTATGCAAAGTATGCGTAAGAATTCAGGTTGTATACTACTAGAATACGTCACGTATATCATCCGTCTCGAATATCCTAGAATACTCCAAGTCAAGAAGCCATATTCTTTTTCTGAATACTCTTGAATATTTGCCTTTTGGCACAGTGATATATATTATGTATATATAAGAATACATATGTATTCTTATATATATTATGTACATTATGTATATGTATATACAGTACATATATATGTTCTTCATCCCAATTATCAACAAACAACAACAACCATAATCTTTTGACGATTTCTAGTTGAGGTGGTCTTTGTAACCTTATCCAAAATCTCCTCAAATATAAGATCACCAAACCCCTTTGTGCTGTCTAAGCACACTCCTAGTTTCATTGGAGGGATAAGAGAAAGTAAAGGAACCAAAACCATTATTCAGAGATGCCAGCATTTGTGGAAGCCACAGGTTGTACCAGTCACTAAAGGGTCCTTTACAAATTGAAGGGATTCTAGTGAAAACGGCCTAGATGACCTTTTGATGAAGATTACTCAAATGGTCAAAATTGATTACTCAAATGGACCAAATATCAATGTCTGGTCATTTTTGAAAACATGTATCACTTAGGTCATTTTTACTGGTAACCCTTCATGTGTCTGGTAAAGCTGATTTGGGGCCTCTACCCTTAGAAAAGAATCAATAAATCCCAAACTCACTGCATGAATAACTAACCACTAAAATGGTAGTAAGTAACTCATTAACAAGCATGCCTGCGGTACATGACCACTGGTAAATTCTAAAATGGAAAACTCCAAACAGTCAAAGCAAAAATTGAATGGAAAAGTTTTTAATGTTAGCATTCAATAACTATTTATTTTACAAAATGAGACAAGCTTTTTCCTGTCGTTACAAATAATTGAGGCAATTCAAGTTATAGAAGTGATAAAGGAATAGTCATTATTTACAATGCAGAGGAGGGGGGCTACTAATGGTTACTGTTGCTGTTATAAGGATGAGTGATATTCAATAATCATAATAATCTTTTCACAGCAGCATATCCACATAGTGGCTATTCTTCTGCTGGCACTCACACTCACTACCTCGATCTCGATACACACCGTCTACCTTCTCCTTCTCATCCAAACCATCACAAAGCATCTCCCGAACACTGTGCAAAGTACCTATGTTAATATCACTGACAAAGGACATCAACCTGTAATACGCCACCAGCTTTGGAATAGGACAGCCTGATATACTTAAACTAGCTTTCCTTTTACCCTTTACCTTTCTACTAGCCTTAAACGAATTAGCCTTACGTACATTACCCCACTACCATAATACACTGCAACTGATCTTAACATAACTAATTTGAAATAATTTTTTTTCATCTGACTTTCATGCTCCTACGAATTCTATTCTGGAGTAAACGGAGAGTTGCATTGGCAATGCTCTGTTTGCTGAAGACATAAAAACACTAAAAGCATTTTGGAACATTTTGGCCACCGGAGTGGCTGTTTATTGACTAAAACAACAAACTTGTAAAGATATAATACAATGTTCACAGCAAAGGTGAGGGCAATCCCGCCACAGCCCCATGCAGGGACTGCAATGGGGCGGCCCCACCCGAGCCAAGGCAACTCGCATTGTGTACTACACTGACTAGCAGAAAGATGCAGAACATGAACAAAATATACATATATATATATATATATGTATTCAAGATTTACGTTCACGGTTGATAATATCGTAAATCGTGAATAAGAGATGACAACGTAATAACTTTCCTTAACGAAGTGATTATCTTAAGCATATGGTATTACCAAGAAATGTCTAACGGACCACAAGATATCAGCCTCAGCCCCTGCGTAAGGCTTCATCTTGCAAACAAGGTGTGAACATGTAGTACGCAATCGTAAAAGGATAGCTTACATGCTAAACAAAGTGACAGGCCTAGCCTCTACATACACCTTAGACTAACTGGAAAGCGACATCTGTAAGATATCGAAAAACTATATCAATAGAGTTTGGAAACTAATTAATGAGGGTATGACAAGATGTCAGGCTTAGCCCCTGCGTAAGCCTTCGTCTTATCTGCCTAAAAAACTCGAACTTAATGTTATGGGCATACGACGAGAAAGCTAACTTGACACATCTAAGCGGATCCGATAGTTGTATATCTCAAAAAGGCGTTTGATTTCCATCGTCCAAATGATCTTATTTGGGTGTCTGACATACCTTTTGCAGCAGAACACCCCATCGGAAGACAACGATCGACATACCATTTGCCTCTCCGGCAGAATCCTAGCAAGTGGTAGTCCGAGGGGTGCACCGGCACAATCCTGAATGCACTGCGGACATGTTTTCGCAATAGCGCAGTCTTGCCCAAGCTTCTTAATTATTCTTATAGCGTCATCGATGGAGGCATAGTGAACCGAGCTGAATTTCCGTGGGATAGCGTCATTAACAGAGTTTCCGTAGGGATAAGAAAGATGTTGGATCATTCTAAACTCTCTTGTATTTTCTTAGGCACGACGCCTACCGGCGACACACGTAAATTTGAAAATGGCAGAGATTCAAAGGGGCCAGCGATTCGTCCTAAATCAATTTCCTTGCACAACTTGTCGTCAATCACTTCGGGATGAAAGATTTTTTTGATGACGAGCTCTTACTATTATCGCCGTGAAAATGTATCTTGAAGCCTTCAGAGAATCCCGAAATGATATGATTATATAATTGCTGGTCATATCCCCTAAGGTAACAGGCTAACTTATTGACGTTGACTGGGGTTGGCAGATTTAGTGGATGTAGCAGATCCTGGTTTGACAGTGGGTTTGCTGCTTGAGCAACGAAAAATGGGATGGGTGCCTTTGCATTGGTAACATGAATGTTTAAAGGAACACCCAGAACAGTGCCTCCCAGAATGGTATTTGTAACAAAACCCCCTACTATTCCTCTTGGAGGAACCACGACCCTGGTTAACATTATTGCTAGAACTATTGGGTCTACTCTGCTGATGTGCTCTTAGCCACAGCTCGCTATGTATCTGGTCCCAAGGTAAGGGGCTCTTCTGTCGTAGGAGGCGGAAGTTCTCGTCATAGAACTTCCAATTCGCTGAATGTGAAGCCAGATCTCTAATGACCGAGCAGTACTTCAATAGGTGAGCTCCCTCAGCTGGGAATTTCTCCAGATAAATAGCTGTGAAAATCTGGAAAGCATTTGTCCAGCTATCTATTGTATGTATAGATTGCTGTTTTTGTGCAGGGCCAATAGAGAGAGTCTTTTGCCCCCGGTACTATCTTGGATCTTAATGTTGTAATTATTATCATTGAACTGTGTGTTGAGAAGAGTTCCCAGCTCTATGTACTCGTTAGCCCATATCTTTGACTTTATCTTATCTGGGACAACAGATCCAAGTGGAACAGCACTAGATAAAAAGGGGTTCTTACTATTAGTTGAGCCTGTGGGCTGATGACTAGCCAATGCTCCCCCTGTCAACTGTTGTACAGCAGTCTGAATGGACTCTTGAACTGTGCCTGATGAGGTGCTGGTGGTACATGTGCTTGCTGAAGGTGGGTCTGGGATGAACTGAATAGCTGAACTAAGAGAAGGTTGAGGTGTTGGACCCTGTGCGGGTTGTGCCCTGTGAGGCGTCAATGTAGCTCCTGTTGAGGTCTTCATGGCTTCGGCGACAGCCTTCTTGATGGCATCTAGGATTTCTGCACTCAATGGGTTGTTGGTACTTGGAGACTCCTCTGGTGTTTGATCTGCATGTCTCCGCTTGTGAGCTCTGGTCTGATAGTTGGATTGTCTTTTTGGTGGCATTCTGTTGGTGAACCACAAATTATTATATCAATATTACAATAAGGTTGCAAATTGTATGTGTTAATCCCCCAAGGGTGTGTGGCAAGTGTCCCTTACATCCTGGGTAAGATGAATATTCAATATCCTGCTGGGGCATGCCAACAATGTCCATATTAAAACAAGGGTATCTAAATTGCTATAATAGTGTCCTTAATAAATACCACAAGGGTATAACAATAACGTCCATAATGCCACAGGGACATACATATGGAAGAAAATGTACAAATTCAATACCCTGAGGGGGTATGTAAATATAGTACAGAACTAATGTCCTCATTACCCAAAGGGTATAAAAAACTGGCCCGCTAAGCCCAACTCGGCCCCTGAGGGGTAAGCGAGAAGGGTGTGTTTTAAAACACAACAGCATCTGAAGGCATGAATGGCACAGACACAGAAGTGAATGGCCTCGGTATCATGCAACGCCGCACAAATGGACCCAAGAAGGACATAACAAGGACACTAACTGTTCTAAGGGTGATACCCAGTCCAGAGGGAAACTCCATTCCCTAAATTACGTATATTTTTACATACACAGAGAGACCAAACACCAATGAGTGTGCAACCAATACCCCTAAATAGTGCTATCTTATGGTAATTCTGTTGTATTCTTATGTTTGATTAGCACTATTTACTACCAAATATTGATAAGTTTTGCACACTCCTGGTTTCTGCACTCCCTAGGAATCACCGTGAAAATCATAAATAAGGAATCACATATTATAGGGAAAATCCTTACTGAATCCAAACGTGAAACAGCATAGAGTGCTGCGCCGCAATAACTCCTGTATAGGGCCTTGTTTCCTTGATCATTCAAATGTATTCTATCCCACAAATAAACGTTGGTAGAAGGGAGGGAAAAACCACAGTGGCGCCAAACTTTTGTATAGGGCACATTAGCCAAGGCCTCAGCGACATATACGTTCAAACGACGTACTGATTCATTATAATTTTCGAACGGAGGTTTAATCTGTGGGATGACTTGGCAAGTGACAACAAATGGACGGACAGATCACTGTGTAATTTATGCACGAGCTCTACAATTTGTTTGCCAATATAAGCGATTCCTGTTTTTATTTGACAGAGATCGTTGGAACCAATTTCTAAAACGACAAAGTCAGGAGAAAATGCTTGAACATGTCCCAGATCATAACGAATGTGTCATAGACAATTCACATCGATCGGACAGATTCAAGTCGCTTGAAAAAGGCTCCTTCCGTTTAGTTCTTTCTATAAAGGATATCATACGGTGAACAAAAGAATGTCCAAGTACAAGTCCACGAGGTTTGGTACATGTCAATGCCATCCCATAGCTTTAAAGTATTAAACTCCATCCAATCGAGGAAAAAGTTTTTTCCCCGACAGCGATGGGTGCTTAAAGATACTTAATACTTAACTTTTGATTAAGCTCCAAACAGGATTGCTTTGGATTCCTTGAGATAGATCAGAAAGACGCTCGCCTGGCAGGAATGGAGGTCAAAAGAGGAACGCCAGCCTGCCAGGCAAGCCCTTGCAAGAGAGATCATCACGTGACCGGAAGTAATATTTCGAGTTTCATAAAACCATTTATTTCCGGTGAAAATAAATGACCTTTTTTGTTTTACATAATTAAGACGTTTTGAATCTCACTCGAGTCTTCATCAGTTACCACCAATGACTGTTCCTAGAAGCCTGGCATTCCAACTTGGACGCCAACGCTGGCAACGACCAAATGACTCTTCCCGAACCATATAGAAAGCTACAGGGCACGAGCATGAGCTCGGACTGATGTTTTGTCTTTCAATTGGCGTCCTCGCGCAACTAACGGTTAACTGATGAAGACTCGAGTGAGAGTCGAAACGTCTTAATTATGTAAAACAAAAAAGTCAGATGAAAACAGAGTTATTTCAAATTAGTTATGAGTACAACTGACTGCAGCAGAATCTTTGATCTTAACATGTTTTCATCTGACTTTTCAAATTCCTTATGATAATAATAATAATAAATATTTATATAGCGCCATTTCCATTAGTTCAATGGCACTTTACAATGTTACACTTTAATCCTAATTTAATCCTAATTTTTTTTCTTTTTTTTACTAACTAATCATTTAGTCATTTCAATAATTAAATTCCTTGAGAGACTTCTTGTAAACTTTTGGTAAAAC
This sequence comes from Telmatactis stephensoni, assembly GCA_029948255.1. NCBI lineage: Eukaryota > Metazoa > Cnidaria > Anthozoa > Actiniaria > Isophelliidae > Telmatactis > Telmatactis stephensoni. Next base: position 234,369 of record JALIZF010001474.1, on the reverse strand, counting down.
TTTGGACTTGATATTTCTGCATTTTGCCTTCTCAATGACTTCCACAATCCTGTCTGCCTTTACTGACTTGTCTATCGTATCGACCAACCCATAACTAGCACTCTTCTTACTGCCGTTAATCTCCCTTGCCGCTTCCAGTGTCTCCCTCCTCCATTTCCTAGATGTTGTGATTTTCAGATTTTCTCCAGTGGGCTGCTTCTTTCGAGCATTTCTCGCCAGTGAAGCCAAAAACTGTCCTTCTACTTTTTCAGAACTAGTACTAAGCCCGTTCCTTTGCTGTCTAACTCCTCTGCCTCTTCTACTAATCTAGCTACCTGTAACATCTATTTAATGTGAAAAAACCCTGTTGAATTTTTCCTTTTATTACAACCCGAAAATCACTCTTCCACTCTATCAACATAATGACATAATTGCTAGAGACAGTCACGTTTTGAGGCACAAGCCACAAAAATGTACAATTAAAATCGCCTGAGATCCAAACCGCAGTATGGGGTTACACCTTTCCCGTCAACCTAGAGGTAGCAGCATGCAGCCGGACAAAACTTGTTAACCGTGATTTAGTCTGGATGTGATGCAGACTAACCTAGTGGTTGACATCCTGAAGTTGGATCTTTCCTGGGGTCAGGTGCCTTAAGTAGAATGTACAAAAAAATCCTTGCATTGTATTTAAAAAAGCTTGTATTCCTTGTAATTTTGGTATTATTATTAATCATACAGCCACAAGTTTTCCCTCAGCCAAATACTCAGTGACACATAAAGTGTAAATACAGTCAGACTCTGAAAAGTACATAATGTCCAAAGTGTCATCCTCTATTGAAAAGTTCTGGATGCGTGCCGTGTATCAACCAAATCTCCAACCACTATCCCCGATCTCTTCCTTGATCCACTTTACCTTTATTTTTTTGCCAACCATAAAGAAATTGCCTGCTTCTGCGTTAATAGGGGTGATCTCATTTGGGCCACAGCTTGAATTTAAAAGTTTGCCCTTTTCTTGACGCTGGGTATGTAGAATAGAGAGATAGTCTCTCAAGGGCTGAAAAAGATCTTCATGTAAATTCTCCAGTTTTAAATGAGCAGGCACAGACAGATGGCTTCGCTCTCCTTTATAGGTCTTATGGGTTCTAGTTCTGTATGTTTCACAAGGGTTCAAAATGAAACATTTTCTTTCTTCTAGAGCAATTTTAGTGCACATAGAAATAACTTTCTGTAACTCTTTCTCCTCTGCCTTAAACGCCAAATCGTAGTGGTTCTGGCGGAGTAAAAAGAGCCTGAGAATCAGCTGTTCTTTGTTGCCAACTATGGACAAGCCATGGAAGTTAAGAATGAACCTCAACTTGTAAACACATTTTCCTTAACATCACAATTGAAGCTGGAACTGTATGGATTTGGCCATTATGTGGACTTGTGTCTTCTTGTGGCTTGACGTTTCCATCAAAATCAGCAACACGCTCTACAAGTTGTTGTTTATTTCCTTTGGAGGAGAGTCCACGTTTTTGGCACATGCCTTGATAGTAGTTCTTGTCTTTTTTATACAGAGGATGTTGTTTCCATCTTTCCCGTTCTTTTTCAACTTCCATCTTAGCAATGATCTTTTGGTGCTGCTCTGTATAATATGCCCTTACTTCTGGCTCGGGTAACCAAGCAAGTAAAGCAATGGCATGGAAAACACTTGCTGATGGGTTTATGTCCATAGCAATAAGCATGTCCAGTATCCGACTTGGTCTCAGCAATCCAGGGATATTGTCCCACTCACAACACAAATTATTGCATCTTTCAAATGAAAGGTAGTGGAGCTCGCCATCACTCTTAAGCCATCTAATGTAATCAGGGATAGGCTGCAATTCCTTCCTTTCAAGGTCTTCACTGTTCATCTTGGCGGTAGAATGTCGATTCATTTTTGTCAATCCACAAGGTCCTGGTTTTAGTTAGGGTGTTGCTGAGATGTCTGTAGTCTTCGCAATAAGTGCCTTCTAAACGGGTTTCCAAGTTCCATATCACTCTGATCTCATGAAATATGGGACTGCATGAAACAGGTTTGTACTTCCACTCACAACTTTCTTTCGCCTCCTCTGACAAAAGTAGAAATGATTTCAATTTGTCCTCGTCATTATACACAAATTCAGAATTCTTGCCTCCCTATACGCTTCTAGTGGTTCTTTGCCAAACTTTACTTGGTTCAAGCATGCGATGACGTCTTCAGCCATTGCATCCATGTTTTTAATGTGCTTTTCAGTTCCTGGTTCAATTCCATTCTCGTCAAAACATTTGAAAACGGACCATGCCGTTATAGGGCTTCGTCCTCTGAAGCATGCACCCTTTCAACAAAATTTTGTTTGCTGTGATACTCTGCAAATGAGGCTTGCGTTATTTTATCCAGGTGTAAGATTCGCAACAAACGTACCAACAGCATTTGGACAAGAGGGCTAGAAGGAAGTTCTGTGAGACCATTGTCCACAATGAAAACAAATATACTTTTAAGAGTTCCGGTTTTTTGATTTCTGAAAAAAGTAGTGTAGAGATGGCTTGGTCAGTAGAAGAAGTATTTCATTAAACAGTTTCAGTGTTGTGTCAGGCTCTGTTCTAGTAATAATGTTTTCAAGGAATAGATGAGTCATTGGTGTGACAGCATTTGTGCGGCTTTGATCCCAGTTATTGTCCAGATACTCTGCTTCATTCCATGACCTGCCTGGTTTTTGGACAGGAGAAATATCTACACAGACAATTTTTTTGGCATCTTTGGAATCAATAAAAACATTCTCTTCTAGCTGATAACTTCTTTCACATATGAGGTTAACATTGGTGGGACTGTAGTGCAAATTAATGACAAGATTTTTTACAGCATGCTTAGACGGTCGGTTCAGGGCAAGTTTTGCATTAACATCTTTGCCGTGGTGATGGCGTTTTGCACTTGCAGAATTAGCTTTATAAGTCATTGTGTAATTGTAGCAAGAACTGAGGGAGATGTTAAATGATGGGGGAGATACCTGATTGATGATCTCCAGAGCTTGTCTCATAAAGGTGTTGTTGTCTTTGCTTCTGTACATCACATCGCTCTTCAGTCTTGGATGTGCTTCCAAACCACCACCTGACCTTTCGTTTTGATCGCCATCGCTGAATATGTACTCTAGTACAGAAGCAAGCTCTTCCCACTCTTCACATTTCAACTTACGACCTCTGTTCTCCAATTTCAATCTCATTTCTTTCTGTTTTCTAGCATGTAAGATTCGCTTATGAAGTCTGCTTTGTTGTTGGTTTGTCATGTCATTTCTAACTGTCAGCGAAGTTGTTTTGATGTCCTTGTAATGCTCTATTGTTCCTTCAATCTCTGGAATTCATTATGGCATTTTTGTTTTGAAGTCCTTGCAGTTTAGCTACAAAGCGAACACTGGTTGCTTTAGCAAAAAGACCTTTAACGATGTCTTTGTCTTGCTTTGTGTCCATCATCTCAAGTGAGTTTTTGTACAAGTTTCCTATTTTTGAGGATACAGCACTATTTACTTCATCAACACTACGTCCAGAGTTAGATATTGACTGTAAATGTTTCAAGATTTGATCAAACTTAATGTTTTTATTTTCCATATTTTGCATAAGGTATGATTTTCCATTGAGATAAAACTGGGCAAGGTTGAAATAGCGACGAAAGAAATATGTACGCAGATGTCATGCGACTTTGTCGGTGAGGACTACAATTCAATTTTTGATTTCTAAATTTTTCATAAGTATATACGTTACCAGCTGTTTGAGTGGGAACAATTAATACCGTTTCAATGCATCTTCCAAGCAGCGATGAGGCCTTTTAACTCAGCTTTCCTTTTATCATTTGTTGATGTAGACAACGTTTTCTCTAGATTTTAGATGTTTTCGTTGATATCACCTTGAACATGACCTGTTTGTATGCAACATCCACTTTCAGTTTCCATTAATTTCTTATTATCTTGACAAGAAGATCTATTCCAGTTTTTGGTTACCAGCCTTCTGCACCTGGAATACCATTTCCGGCTTAACCTCGACATGGTCAAGTCATTTCTAACTTCTGTGGATTTTTAACTGTTAGAAGAAATTTCATTTAAGGGCTTTTCCATCTCTGCTCCAATTCGATTTTTTGACAAAGCTGGCAGAGATAATTTGAATTCTGTTCCTTTGGTTGCTACATCCTTTCCCATCTTCCTGTACCATACGCTGTTAAGGCAATGCAAATATTTAACAGACCTGAAAGGGGAAGAGTCATCTGTAGAACCAGTAGGACACACTCTAATATTTGTCTGTAGAGGCGAGGCAGATCTTAGTGGAGAGGAGTTACCTTTAGAGCCAGTCGGTTGGAAGGAAGGATGCACTTTGGAGTTCGACTGTAGAGGAGGCGAGGCAGACTTTAGTGGAGAGGAGTTACCTTTAGAGCCAGTCCGTTGGAAGGAAGGATGCACTTTGGAGTTCGACTGTAGAGGAGGCGAGGCAGACTTTAGTGGAGAGAAGTTACCTTTAGAGCCAGTCCGTTGGAAGGAAGGATGCACTTTGGAGTTCGTTGATGGCAAATATTATCTTTACCCTTCAATGGTTGAGAAGGGGATGGAGTATCTTCACTTTTAATCGTAGGAGCAAGTGGTGGGAAATCTTCGTCTCAGTAGGTGAAGTCTGTCTCAAATTGTTGAGGAAAATGGCGTGGGACATTGTGACGATCAAAAAGTGGACAGAAGTAGTTTGGTTGGAATACATCTTTTCTGTTATCAAGAGCGGCATCTCTAGTAAACATGATGTATAGGATTCATCGAGAACGGGGCTCTTGACGGGGGTTTATAACCCCATGGCATAATGAGCGGACAGAAGGTGAGACTTCCGGATATACTGCAAATATTCTCAGGTGGAGAACAGAGGACAGTGCCATGAAGTGGATTAACCCGCACCAGTTCCTAAGGTTGCACGTGTGTATAGATTGTTGACGAAGGCATTTCAGTCTGTTATTCCCATTTACAACATCGACAGATAGAGACATCAAGAAACGTTAAGCCAAACTGTAATGTGTGTCGGCAAAGAGCAATCTTTAATTAAACAGATAAATAAATTAATGAAATTTGTCGTTGCATTGTTTTCATCCTGTATAATTTAGTTTATTTTGATTAGAAATTTTCCTTAATTTTTATTCATATTCTTTTCTTCCTTTTTTCATTTGCATTCATTTTCAATCTGGTTTAATTTTGAAATACCAATTATTATATGAAATTTCTATAAATGTGTGAATCGTGAATTTCATTGTGAATTGTACGTGATTAGAGATAATTAGGGAAAGTGCGTATAATATTTGGGGGAGTGGGCTAAATGAGTTAGATTTATTTAAAGTTTTAGAGCGCGTGGGAAAATTAATTCATGTTTTGGAAATTTGATGTATCTTTTATATACTAGCCTGCGAAACGGCCCTCGTCGAGAATTGGATGGGGATGATGGCTAGTTATGTACAGTCGATTTTGAGCAGTTTGAATTATGTTAGCCAATGTGTATGATACAAATCTATGATTTCTATGGGGTAATGATATAATAATTGTCCAGAACACAGAAAGTTTTTGAGCTAAAACATAATCTCACATATAGCTACTAACCATGGATGGTTTGCGTAAAACTCTTCATGCAAGAAGAGTTCAGCTGCAATCTCCTGTCCCAGAGGATTGGCAAGGTACTAGATTAAGAGGAATGTCACTTGGCAGTAAAGATGTGGCCAAAGAATCCACACATGTGGGCAACAATTTTGTGAAATTGCTCTTGGGGAGAAATTCCTTATATCTTGTGTAAAGGTCCCAAGTAACCACTTTTTTGTTTTCATGAATTGCCAACTGAAGAATATCAAGGTCGTGTTTCAAATTTGTATGAGTTGTCAAGGACATTTTTGAAAGAACTTCAGTAGCAGGCCTAAAGAACTCCGGCTTTGTCTGAACTTCAATATAAACTGATGACATTCCTAATTGAGTGACCGGAAATGGTAAAAACTGACTCTGTAACAAGCTGCAAAACACACAGCCGTCTTTATTCTAAAGGAGACCATGGACAGATGGAGAAAGTAGAAAATAAAATGATTCAAAAACGAATATATGCATTCTATAAGAGATTTGAAATTCTCAAAAATCACATCATCACTTATTTTAGTTGAACTAGTGAAGTATACTCCCTGACTGTCAAGTCCAATTTAATAGTCTGGCCCTTGTACATGTTGAAATACCATTGTTTAATTAATGCCTATTAAGTGTCATTGACTCTAAATATCAAATATACGGCGGCCATTCCAAAAATTAGATTTTCTTGAAACTCTACATACAGTTTCCCTATACCTACCTATGAAGAAACACCCATATGATTGGGTGTGGAAGCCTTTGGTTTCCATGGCAACGCACATGCCTTATTTTGGGCCACTTTTGATTAAAACCACTCCCAAATTTCCAACTTTTTAAAACCTCACTGTAACTAGGTTACCTAATGCCTGAAAATAATTTTAATATCCTAGAAAAGATCAATCTTTTGCTATTCGTTTGGTTGCCTTTGGGCCTCAATTGTTGCCTTGGCAACCGAATACAAGTATTTTAAACATTACATGGTTTTCGAGTTTTGAAAATTGCTGAATTTTGACCAACTTTAGGGATCCATAACTCTGGTGGTAACGCTGAAATTGTAAAGCAACTTACATCATTTGAACACTTTATCTTAGCCTTTGCCAGGAATTGTTTTATATTTTTGGGCAATCAAATAATAACGATGCCACGCTGCTTTAAAGTAACTCATCTATTGCAATTGCAGGAAATATGACCTTGCTTTTTGTTCTGATTTTTATGGTTAAATCCTCTTTACTTGGCTTGAGAAAGTGATGAATAAGGGCTCTAATGACAACAATTTATGTTTTTATCAATTCCAAAGAAATATTGATCAGTTAACTGACGGGTCTTGCAACTGAAATATGCTAATTAGCCTGCTTCAACCCCAACTTTTACTGCATTATAGTTCCAAACTTTTCAATCACCACAACGTAAATTTCGCACTATAGGTAGACTTGGAATATATCACAGAATATATCATAGACCTTTTATATAATGAATTTTACTGTTTTGAGGTCATGACTGACAGAAACATGGATGACACAATTTGTGGTATTTGTGGAGTATTGGGAGAAATATATCTAGGTGATGGAAATGAGAAAAATTGTTGTAGTAGGTCGCAGGTATGGTTTGTTTGTTTATTTATTTATGTACTATTTTCTGTGTATTATGTTATTTTTGCTTGCATTATATAGATAGATTACCAGTTAGAACCTTCAAACAGCAGCAACAATCCTGTATTGTCACTTGAGGATTTTCTTTTAAAGATTAAGAGAATGTGGATTGAAAAAACATCCTTTACAAGATGTGAAAGTACTCCAAAAGTTTAAAATATAAAATTTTATATTTTAACTGTTGGTGATTAAATGATTCGAAACCAACAAATAATATGGCCACCAGATTTTCTATTCACACATTGAGAATTACAAAATGATTGGCCTATGTACCAAGAATTAGCTAGGGTATCCAATGCCATAAAAAGTTTGTTGTGTAAATTGACCTAAATTTGCGAGTCCCTCGTGTCTCGCAGCAGCTGTGGGGAAATTACAGTGGCTGCTTTGAAGTCCCCATCAAGGAAAAGGAACCAGCCAAGGTATGTAAACTATGTTATGTGGTGTAGTCTTTTCCACCAACAGGATTGTATGCTTATTTAAAAAAAATTACCATGGTTCAGAGCAACAAGTGTCAAGCCAAGACTGAAATGAATTCTGGTTATATATTGGTAATGTTATTGAAATACGTTATTTCTATAAAACTAATTATGAGCATTTTCACATTGCTTGTTAGTATGTTTCACTCAATTCTCTTGGTAGCTAGTCTGATTCAAAGACATATTACCAACATAAAACCAGCAATCATCTGCAGTGTCATGCCTCAATGTCTACTTATTCATAGCTATTTATTTCCAGGATATTGACATCCCAGATATAGTCCCTTCTGAGTACCGCATTGGCAGCAACACTACTACAGTTGTTAATGATGCTGAGCAATTTATTCATCCTCTTAATGGTTCTAAGCGAAGGTATGTTCTGGGTGACCGATTTCATTCTTCAACCAACCCACACAAGTCACAACTATGTTCATTCCATGATGTAAACAATTGTTTGCAAACAAACACTCTTCGCACAAGTTTTCAAGAATGTGAAAATAACCGCAAGAATAAAAGAAGGCTATCAAGTTCAACCCAGCAAGAGTTTACTCTCCATTTCTTGTATAATTATCTCATGGATTTTTACCAGAATGAGATGATTGTCCAGAAGCAGCTAAAACATCTGGAGAAACATTGCCAAGATGGATGGAGAGTGGAGAGAGATGAATACATGCGGTTTGTTTACGTTCCAAACAAGTAAAGACTGATCTCCCCTCTTGTTCAAGTTGATTCACTTAGTTACCACTATAAAAATTGTCCTTGTTCATTGCTAGGGTTCCAAAATCTTTTTTAAATTTCACGGAAATTCAATTCATAACAATAAATAATGGTAAAAGGACCAATTCTAAGTTTGTCTAGCTGTAATCATGGCAGACAAACAGAATTGGATGACAAACTAGTTTACCCATTTGTTTCTGGTTATTGAAAAACCTTTATAATAACAGTAACACCTTAACTATTAATTAATAATATTCATCAATGGGAAAACTATATAAATGTGTAGTATGATAACTATAGAGAAGCTTTGCAGCCATCCAAGAAAGAAAGTTAATAAATGTATACACAATGGTATTGTGAGACCTTTCCAACAAATAATGGATGATTGATTGGAATTAAGATACATGTAGTTAGGATTTTTGTTTGCATTCAGAGCAGAACCATTGTATATTCTCCTTTGGCATTCGTCGTAAACCATAGCATGGGCTAAAGAAAAAAGCAAATGTACTGTTCATGATATGGTAGATTATCTACAGTATACTTAAGATTACAATGTCCTGTCAATGTGAAGTGAAGTACATGTACATGTAGATAAAGCGATAACACTAAAACCGTGAAACAAATACTAACTAAAAAGTACAAATAGTACTAATGAAACAATAGAAAACAAAGGGTTTTGCTACTATTTGTCTCTATTTAGTTGCTAAGTTATTTCACGGTTTTAGTGTTATCGCTCTATCATTTAACAATCAATATTTTATTAAGTGGTTATGACAAGTAGCATAAGTGGCATTCTTACATGTGGTACCATTGGTGGCAGTTGTCACAGTTAACCCAAGGTATGATTGGGCTATGTCTCCACCTTTTCTTTGGGCTTGAAAGCCCACATTTTGCACAAAGAGCAGCTTCTTCATCTTCCTCTGCAGCTTCATCTCTTTCATTATCTTCCTCCACTTCGTCTCTTTCATTATCTTCCTCCACTTCATCTCTTTCATTCTCTTCATGCATTTCATCCAGTTCAAGATTTTCCTCCTCTTCATCTTGTTCATTATCCAGTTCACAATCTTCCTGGCAGTCTTTCTCCACTTCATCTTGGGGATGTCCCTCCTCTTCTTTTTCTTCCATTGCTGAATGTTAAAAGGTACGTATGTGAGTATTACACTCATTCATTAAGGTAATTCCGTAGTTTTGCAGTGCGCATCTCTACTGCGCATAGCATAGTTAGCCTATTTTGATTTGTTCGATTGTAAAAGACATATATTTGACTTAAAATGATGCAAGCTTTAGTCTTATGAAGTTTTGAACAGTATATACGCTCTAAGAGTTCTCTTCGGTCACAGGCTGTTTACGACGTTTCACACTTTAGCGCGTCGTAGCGCGGAAACGAGCACGGGCACTCATTCTTTTTATTTTTGCAAATCAACGGTAATAAGGTTCTCTATCACATATATAATTATAGTCAAGATTCCATTTTGAGTTTTTTAGATATTTTATAAATCGTGCGGTCGGAAGGTGCTTTCACGCTGCTTCAAGGGCACGCACGTATTATCAACCAATTTTACCTTCTTTCTTGTAGCAAACACATTTTTACATCAATTTATTACATCATAATACTAGGCTATTGCCCAAAGAGAGAAAATGAGCTCATATTAGTCAGTTAGCGATGCCCAGATTTAAGAAATAAATTATTTTTGACACGATTTTGATCTTCGAATCTTGAGCCCTCAAGACACAAAAGATGGTGTACTTTAAAGCAATCTAGCGCAAAAACGGCTACGGTGACCCCCATTTTTTATTTCATTTTTGGGATAAGCAACTCAAAAATTATGACTGTGTGAAGTTTTATGAGAATTTCATTTCTAGTTTTATTTCTACGGAATTACCTTAAGGTGTGTTTTAAAAATAATTCCTTTTTATGTTTTTCCAAGTAAATAAATAATTGGGCATGAATACTGCGTGTATCGTCTTGAAATTAGAAAAAATGATAAATGGTTACAGCACGAAACAGTCATTTTGATACTAAAACTTCTTGAGGAAAACAAAGGCCATATTCTATTGAATCCGTTGAGTCCTATTTTTTCTTTAATAAATTTTGTTCTGAACACATATAGACACATTTTTATTCCTTGTCAATGTTAACCAGTAACTTTGCTATAATTCCTTACCCCTTTTGGCGCATTTCTCTGCTGAGACACCAAAAGTGCCGTCTTGAAACTTAAGTGTTCTTCTTGGTTTGCTAGTCGCCTTTGCATGACCTTTGAAATAGTAGAATTTTCATCAAAATACTAAAACACTTTTTTAAAGCAAATGCTTTGGTTTTTGTCGATAACAATCGGCCAACATTTACTTTAGGCCGAGAGGGTGCAGCTCCGTTATACCAATCGTAAACTGCTTACACGATCAAGAGGATACTTTGGAAAAGTTTCGAACAAAAAGGTCTCAATGCTGTGTCCTTATATATACTAACGTACCTGCCTCTTCTTCCAAGTTCTGATCTTCTGCTGATCGTTGATAAGCATTGACTCCCTGCAGAGTAACGATATTTCAATGTGAAAGTAACTCGTACATCCTTGACTGAATATAGAAGCGCCAACACTCCACGCAGTTCCTAAAACAAATATTTAAACAAACGCCGAGCAATGCGTATTATTCGAGGAAGATAATACGCAAATAAGTGGAAAACACACTTACCATCTCAAACGTCCTTTTTCTATTTGGCGTGAAACGCAAAAATTTCTCTTTCAAATCTGGTGAAAGGTACTGTAAATATGTTAAATTAGAATACTGTGTTACCAATTATAATCAACACTATCGTAATGGCCCAATACACAATAGAGACGAACAAATCGTCTGGACGGACAAATCGCCTCCAAAAAGCAAACTTTCAGAAGAGCTGTATTTTTTTGTTTTATTCGTCAAGGTGAACAGGTCGACCAAATTCCCACCTAAATTATGAATTCATACGCGACGAACCAATTTTACTAGACGATTTGTTCGTCCAGACGATTTGTTCGTCTCTAGCTATAGTGTGAATTCGGCCAGTCATGAAGAAGAAAGACAGGGACTTTTAAATACCTTCGCGTATGTGTCTAGCTCCTCTGTTGAGGGCGTTTGTTGCTTTTCTCGTATCCTTGTGGCGTTTGCTTCTTGATACTCTGAAAAAGAGATTCGAAATTGTCAAGAATGAGAAAATGAGGTAAGAGAAGGAATCTCCGTGGCCCATCATATGCCCCGTTTGATGCTTTTTAGAACCTCGTCATCATGACCACGCGTATGTGAACATGTAGTCAGACCATTTTCGAATTTTATTTGTGCTCCATTTGTTGTTTTTCTCAAGTTTAAATTCTCTTTTTCATCGACAAAAGTTATACACCCTTTTTCAGTATTTTCCGCCATTGTGGTTTTGAGGCAATGCAAAAGCTCGCGCGATCTCGACCAATCAGATTCACTCGAAAAATAAAAACCAAAGATATATTGAAAATTGAATGTATGTTTTGATAAATAAGTGAACGAATGGAGGGATGAATGGATATGGATGGATGAATGGTTGGATTAATGAAATTGACAACAATTTTTGACAACAAATCGCTCTCTATGGAAGACAACTCCTCCTTTCCATCCTCATTTAAGGCAAGGTCATTGGCTTCCAATTCTACTTCGAATTCTTTTAATGCCTCAAGGTAGCAGAGATCTGGCTCTTCTGGGTGATTATTGCCTGTAACTTGAACAAATAAATATACATGCACACTCGGTTACGGAAAGGTTGTAGTCTACACTTATACAAATATGCAAAAACACCTATTTCAGTAAACGTTGTCGGTATCAAGACTCACCCGAAAGGGAGTATGGGTAGAAATTACTTAAGTTATAAAACTACAAAAATCCCACACGATTACTCAAATTCAGCTTGCCATTCTGACCTTATACACAAAGAACTTCACTTACTGATGCTAAATTCAGTATCAAAGCCGAAAATAATGTGTAGTTTTGCTGCTACCCATACTCCTTTTCGGTCTAGTCGCGTGGGCTTGAGAGCTCTTATACGACAACCTTTTTTTGAAATAGGTGTATCTAATGAGATGCAAAACGCAAGATATTGCTTAAATCGGCATTGCTTGCATGCAATGTTTGCCGAGATATATGATCTTTGGATAAGCGTGGAGCTAGCCCATTACTAGCTAGGAGCGAACAACTCACATAGGTCTTCGGAGTTATCGTTTTCCCAGACCATCTATCTTTAGAACGCTTTTCCCGCCGCCTCAAAGAATCCCCTATTGTTTGCTTTCAATATCAGAACAAAAGGTGCAGTTAGTAGATGGAGGCCCACGGCCAAGCAACGTCGCCTTAATTAGACAATATTAATCTAAAAATAACCAGGTCTGAGAAAACGATAACTCATGCACTTTAGGAGTCCTAGTTGTTCGCTCCTAGTAATGGGCTCCTGGCATGGCATAGCATTTCCTTCACGGCTGTGGTCCGGCATACTCTTCTTGCAAATTTAGTATTTATTTTATTTGTGAGACGCGAGTTTCTTATTTAACTAAATAAAAGTATTAATCAACCGTAGGTAAATCGGTAAAATAGCTAACAAAAGAAATAAACATCGTCTGAACTCTTGAAAAACAGCAATAAGTATTGATATAGTAGCAATGAGAAAACATATGATCTGCAAAGCCGAATGCACTTAATCCATGTCAGCCTTGAAATTAGTTCGATTCTATGATGAGAATCTGGAAAAAAGTAGTCGTAGAATCAAACGGTTGAGTGCATTCAGCTTTTAATTTGCAAATCACAATTTTAATTTATTAATTTAATACTACCTAATAAGAAATTATTCCAGTTTTTGAAGGTTCACAGAATACATATAGCGCTAACACAGACCACGAAACAACTTAGCAACTAAATAGCACCAAATAGTAGTAAATGTTTAATTCGTGCTAGTACGTACTTGTTTCATGGTTATATATATATTTTTTCGGCCTATGACTTTCCTTCAAATTTATTTTATCAATAAATACTTTCATTTATATTGGTAAAATTAGAAATGTGCATCAATTTAAACTCGTCCTCGTCCTCGTCAGTTCGATGCTTAAACTCTCTATTAATCATGAAATTGATTCCCATATGATACATTCTTAAGAAAGGAAAATCTGTTCTAGTTCATAATGGCTTACCATAATTCACCCAGTCCACCAGAAGTGGATCCAATATGGACTGGGGAATTTTGCATCCTCCCCCAGTTGATACTAGGGCAGAGTTGCCCTGTTGTCTTTCGCGAAGCAAACGCTGCGTTGATTAAATCCATTTGAAGTGGTTGATTTCACCACGTTCATTACTTCCTATAACAAAGATGGTGTTTACGTAAAGGGATGGATTCGGTGGAGGGAGGCAGGGGATGCACACCCCCTCCTGAGACGACTTTGAGTCTTGTTTTCCAATATTTTTTTAATATCCCGGCTCTAGGTAGTTTCCAATTTATATGATGGTACACTCTCCTAAAGGGTTCCCCCCCCCCCCCCCCCCCCACTCCTGAAACAGGAGTTTTAATAGGCGGTTACCGGCAGTTACCACCATTTGTTTTGCATGTTACTACCGACTATTTTCGCGTGTTATGTAGTATATCTGATGGGAGGTCATATGTATTTCTGATTAATGCCAAATTTTTCTTTCTGGTCACAGGCTCCCCAGGCAATCATTTAGAGCAGCGCGTAACATCAGCGTACAAAGCAATATAAAGCAAAAAGAAGCATCTGGGTTTGAATCCTCATGGAATTAAATATATATATATATTATCTATTCTTGTGTTTGTATGCTTTTTTTCTGGTTTTGAAGAGTTTTAAGCTGTTTTTTTTAATGAGGGCGAGAAAAAAAATTACTAAGGGTGAGAAAAAAAAACACAGCTTAAAACTCTTCAAAACCAGAAAAAGCATACTAATACCTACTACATAATAAGGCGATTTTTTTTGTTTTGTTTGTTTTGTTTTGCTTTGTTTTGTTTTTTTGTTTTGTTGTTGTTGTTGTTGTTTTTCCATGAGGATTCGAACCCGGAACCTTGCTTTGTACGCTAGCTTTGCACACCTTTCACTATCTTCTCATGGTAGGACTGAGTGCGAACATCATTCCATTCTTAAATGTATTTCATGGGTCAGCGGCTGCACCTTTTAGATAGCGTTTTCATTAACGTCAAAGAGTTAGAAGTTACTCGTTTTCGCTAGTTTTCGACAGGTTTAAATTGCCAAGGGTCGACAAAACCAGGTAATGTAAATTGTAATTTGTATGTTACAGCCGTCATTATTCTTGAAGCCGGTGCGACCCGTGAAGTTTGGTTTTGTTGTGGAAGGTATATGTATACACTTGACTAGATTACAGAAAGGTACCGTAGTCTACTAGAATGTGATGAAAAAACTCACAAATACTGCCTAAATCAGCATGCCAAAAAATATTTTTAGTCTTTCTAAATTCTGGCAGGCATTAAGAAACTATAATTCGGGTGTTGTAAGTGTTTATTTACAAAGTTGCATCACATTAGATATACTGAATAAATTAGATATTTGTATAAAATTAATGTATTATACTACAATCTTTCTGCAATCAAGTGTATATTTGAAGGGGTATATATTTGAAGGTGTGTGGGGGTACTCCGACTAAAAAAGGACTGGGATGATCATCGGAAATTTTGAAAATCAACCCTAAAAGGTACCAAAAAACTAAAAAAATGAACAGAATTTCATCAAATTTCCGCTGTTTTTTTGTTTTGTTAATGTAATTCACAAAGTGTTTTCAATGAATTTCCATCAAGTTTGGCATTTTTGTGAACTTTCGCACCAAAAACGTACAAATTTATGAGCATCTGCTCATAAACCCTAAAAGGTACCAAAACTCTGATTTTGACCCCTAAAAGGTATGACGAGCATCCCCACCCTCTTATATAATTGGAGTCCACCCCCAGGGGTATACCTTGCTGAAATTTGGTATATTAAAGGTTAAGGATTTGAGAGTGTTGGCAAAGCCTGTACAAATTTTCTGAAAACAGTTGATGGGTTGAGTATTGTTGACTTACAGTCCATGAAACCTCATGTGAGCTTCCAAAGGATGATGTTTTAAGTGAAATAGCTGCCTTCCACTTTCCATCTGCCTCTTCCTGGACTTTTAGGAGTGGATTAATCCATGTCAAAGATGATACCTTGGGCAAAGAAATGTCAAAGTAAACTTTATGATACTGTGTAAATTCATTGTGCAGGCCATAAAGAATAACTACAGACAAAATGAAGCACTGCATACAATACCTTATTGGCTCTATCTTTCATTAGCCTTTTATATATGTCTATTTGAAGCTTTGACAATACTGACCGTTCCTTCTTAATATTGGCATTTCCTTCGATGATTTTTTCTACAATTGAATGTAGACTGGGGTCTTTGCTAGCAGATACATGTATCTGGCAAAGGTGAAACCAGCATAAATCAATATTGTGGTACCACTTTAATGAATAACTTATAATTTTACTTTGATTTTCATTCGAGATGACATTGCTCTTCTTTCTTACTTCCATCTATTTTAGTTTCTATTGGGGCTTGATTCTATGAACCGGGTTGACTTCTTCTTTATCTTCTTCTTATTTTCCCTTAGGGCCACAAATGAAAAGAAGTCAGCCTGCTTAACCAAGTTAGCCTGGTTCATATAATCAGGTCCTAAATCAAGCTATATTTTGTAGTCCTTACCATTGCATATGCTAAAATCATAAGGGAGACCCCTTTAATCCATCTCATTTGACGAGATGTCAATCGCTGCTTGAGGATTGATTTTATGGTTTCACTATACAAGTCTATAACTTCTTGGTACAGAGGTAAGAACCTCATGCACCATGCAACTATGAGGCCCTATGGACAGGATATTTTGCTATTAATTTTTCATAACTGTTTACTGACATTGAGTTATTCACACAGTATGTATCATATCAACCCTGCTACTTACACTGCATTTTTAATCAGATTGACTTTAAGGTAGTTCCGGACACTTGCTACTGCGCATCTCCCGCGCGCATTCGAGCGCACGCACTTTTATTAGAGAGCATTGGTATTACCGTGGGGAGTCTGGACACTAGTAAGCGAACGATTGAAAGTGAAGAAACTCTAACTTTAGTGGAGAAAAATAGCATTTTGTCATCAAAATACCGGAAAAATTTTAACTATGAAATCTTGTGTACTGTATAATGTAGGTATTCAGCCTCGAATTTTTAAATTTGATTAATATTTATCGAAAAAGCCGGTGAGAAAATTGCTAAAATGGTGACATTTGGAGTTCGTTTTCAGCGTATTTTTCTCTTTTCTGCTTCTCTAACTCTTGAAATAATACGGTGACCCCCTGTTTTATTCTTTTCATTTGAAGCTAGATATCGTATTCTTTCGATTTCGTTTTCTGTTTTTCTTTGTTAAATCCAATCGAGTAATTCGAATTTATTGCCGGAATCAGATTTTCGGCAAAAACGCGCGGAAAACTGAAAAATCCCTCCTTTTTGACGCCTTATATCTCCATAACTAATACGGGGACCCCCTTCTTTTTTTTTCATTATTTGAATACCCTAACAATAAACTTCAAATGACAGAATTTAAAAAAAAAATTCATTGAAGATTTGGGAAGATCCAGTACTACCTTAAATTGTCATACCATGCTACAGCAATATTAAAGCCATACCTTGTTTTTGTCTATGAATTGAAGCAAGTTTGCTTCTTCTTCATCATTATGACCACTCAAACAGTAATCAAATCGAATTACCCTGCCTTGTATCCTGTAAAATTTAAATAGTTTATCATTATGTTAAGGTAGACCAAAAAAGGTTTTTAGTGAAGGACACTTCCATTTCCTATTTTATTTTAAAGTGCCTATCACCCATATTTTTTTATTTTCAAACTCAGTTCTTGGTAGAGAGCACATGCAGTGTACATCGTTAAATCTTGTCTTGTTTTTCCACACTCCATTAATTGTTTTTTAGATAAAACGGTTTAAAATGTCGAAATGCCAACGTGATGATGTAAGAGGAGTCATCATTTATTATACTAAAACAAAATAATTTAAATTACTCATATTTTTCCATTTGCAACTCATTTCCATTGGTAAAGCCTGTTGTTTAGTGAAAAATCTGGTTCTCGAATTGAATACCTCTTTTTGTAAAACTCATGAAAAATTTGCAGTGTTGCCTCCTCTGACATCATAAAATTTGCATTTTGACATTCGAAACCTTCATATCTCGGAAAATATGGGGTAATGAAAACCAGGAGTAAAAGATCTTTGCTGTGCTCTCTAAAAAGAACTAAGTTTGAAAATAGAAAAATATGGGTGACAGGGGCTTTTAATTACAAATGTTTTATTCAACCTTTTTATTCAAGAACCCCACTGCTTGCCATTATATTGCTTTTATCATACAATGTTTATGAGATTTGCTTCTTTTTTCCTTTATTTTAGTGTGGTGTGAGAAAGTCTTTTTTGCAACCTATGCTGAAGAAAAAAAAGATCTGCCATGCAAATACATTCAAGGACTCAATGAAAGCTTGTCACCAGATGTATAGTGACAGATGTAACTTAGTTACATTATACTGAAATTATACCTTTGCACTTCTTGATTGTTACTGGTTAGAAGAAGGCTTCCTCTTGGGTATAGCAACCCGGTTTTTGATGAACCCTGTGCCAATCCACTTTGCACTTGATTGATAAATTCCCCCAAGTTTTCTGATATCAAGGGGTCATCAATCAAGGCCACCAAACTTGACCTACTCAAGCTTTCAAGTACTTTCTTGCTGTAAATTGATCATTTTTAAACAACTTTAGCTGGTTCCTTAAATTAAAAGGACATTTGCTCCATTTTGCCTCTTACCCAGTGCCCTTAGTTGCAACAACTAAGTCTTAGTTATAAACTCACCTTGAGGTGCCGGCAGTATTTTGATTCCCTCCTGAAAGCAGAAGGGGATGCCGGCTTCTGGAAATCCATTGCAGTTTGGCCAAGATTCTTAGAGTGAGAGATTTCCCACAGTTTTTATCTTTTGAGTAGATAAGCCCTATGTTACTTTCTCCTGTAAAAGCAACAACAACACTTAGTGTGTGGTCCTGATCCAGGCTTCTTTTTGCCAAATCCACCTAGAGTAAAACAAAGTCTAGAAGAACTTGCATGTGCATGTTCTAGAAAGACTAGAAGTAACCAGACAGACACCATGAAATAAGGGGTCTGTGTGGCTGCCAAGCTTTGTGATAGGTTTTATTGTACAAACCAACCACGTACAACAGCATGGGGAGGGAATAGCAGTGTCATGTGAGTAAGAAGAAGAAGAAGAGTAAGAAGAAGAAGTGGCGAGTGGTTCGGTGGCACGAGTCAAGTTCGAGCCCGAGTCAAACACGAGTCACGAGCCAATTTCGAGCCAAGCTCGAGCCAAGTTCAAAATCATATATTTTGCTCCATAATGTATTACTTTTAAGTTAAACTTCTAATCGGTTTCGAGGAAATGTCCAATCCAAAACTTCGCCGCTTCCCTTGCATATGGCGCGATGATCATCACAAGGCCTCAAGGGGCCTCAATCTACAAAATTTTACAAAACCTTTCCATTCCGTGTCTTTCTGTGTCATTATATTTATTTCCTCCAATGGAATATACTCAACTACGAACTGCTGGATCATTTTTGAAGCATTTACTGACCTGGTTTCGCCGAATCTTCACGTAGGGAATGTCACCATTTTGAATGACACAGGGATCCCAAAACATTAGGTTCGGTCAAACGACAAGGAAAACGTAAAAATACCGAAAATTACGCAAATGTAAAAAATAAAAAAAGGAAGCTATGGGTTATTGTAAAAAAATGATAGGAGGAATACAGAATGTGTGAAAGAGATATTGGTTTATCACTAAAAACTTTGGAGGACAGTTAAAGCCTACTGGGGGACTCCCCATAGTGTACACAGGAATCCCGAAACATATAAGTAAAATTCAAGATGGTGGCTCGTGATCACGTTTTTTTCGCAGGAAAAAAAATGCGATTCTAAACTGCCTAAAAACTAACTAAAGGTAAAACAAATTAGCAAAATTGTCGTCCCAACACTTTATTTGAACTCAACTTGTAGATTGTTATGTTAAATGAACGCAAACGTCTTTTTTAACAACAATAATGGGATTTAACTTGACTGCAGCACCTACGTAAACATAAGCAGAAAACGCTTGAAATGTTTTTAGTGCTTTGTCTATGGAGGAGGCTACAACTTCTTCTAACTGAAGGGATCCTTCTAACTATTACAGCAAGCAACAAAGAAGTTTGTTTTAACTTTGAGTCTTGTTGAACGTCAATAGCCTGAGTGATTTTTCTTCAGCCAGCACCCACAGCCAGCTTTTTCAATGGCTGTTATATAAAGTTTATAAAAGCAACGTGTTCTAAAATGATTCTAAATCGTAAATAACACTGTAATATTGTTTCCAGGTACATTTATAAAACGTCTTTCGAACATATTTTCAGACATAAATTTGAAGCCTAACGAACTCTAACGATTAATTTAAGCCATTCCAATGCGCAGACTCTTAGATAACCAATAGGTTGACCTATTTCAGTTTAGGGGAAACCTCTGCAATACTTGCGTGTGACGAATAGCAATAAACAAATTGATAGTAATGACCTAAGTACTCAGTACTTTCCGGCTTACAAAAGTAAATGGTATTAATTGTTTGTTAATCGTTGTATGAAAGCCATTTAATGGGAAGTTGCTCTGAGAAAATTGTTTGATAATTTTCTGTGGTAAGGCTCTCTGCCACATCTTTTTGAAGAAGAATTTCTTCGGGTGTTTTAAGATGATCTGTGTTGATATTTATGCAATCCTTCTTAAGACAGAAATGGTATTTTCTGTCAACTGTAAATTCTTTTCCTTTGTCATTCTTGTGTGGTGGAGTCCACTTTGCTGTTACCTGTATTGAAATTTCACCGCGTTGAAATGGCTTTGAACACTTTGCATTTGAACAGCGAGGGGGTTTTCCTTTTGAGTGCACTTTGCCAATGCTCCATGATTGATTTCCCTTTGAGGTTTGTTTCGCTTTGGGTGCAGTGGGACGAGAAGGATCCTTCAAAATGTCCTCTAGCTCCGATTTCAGGTATGTACGCTGGTGGAGTAAATTACTTGTTTCTGGGACATTGTATACGTTCAGCAAAACCCATACGATATGACTACATTGATCTCTTGATGTACAGTATTTACATCCATCACAGTCTGGTATATCAGCTATCGTTACTTTATAGGTACTCCCAGTTTTGTGAACAAGATTCACCTCCTGTCAATGGGCATTAAGAGTTTTAACATCTGATACAGTGAAGGAACTTTTGCATGACCGTGCAATTTCTAGGGAACGTTGAAACTTTTTGCTTCTTGTACTGCGTTGTGGTGTTGGGCGTTTGTCATACCTGTGTTTTGTACTCTTTGATGTTGATGGCTCATCTCTTGTTTTTTGTGTTCGAGGTTTGGTATAAGCATCGTGTCTATGAGATGACTTTTCTTCCACAAAGTATTCCGGTTGACGAGGCTGTAATTCTTCTTCGCTGTCTAGATCATCGAGTTCTTTGCAGAAAGACATCGCCTGCTTCTTTTGTTCATGATGTCTTCTTCTTTGAAGTTCCTGCACAGAGGGCCCTTTTCCACCTTTGTAAGCACCACTTTGATAACCAGCCATTTTTCTTTTTATTTTCATACTTTCTGCAACATCCTCTCGACAAGCTTGGATAAGTGTCAAGTTCTCAGCCCCAAGTTGATGCCAACGTGAATGATGGACTTCAGCCATGTTTGTCTTTGGAACATTAAAGCCGGGCTTGAAGGCACGGAATACATGAGTTTTTCGTTTGTTCCACCACTCCCACCACTTGTTTAAGAATAGATGCTTGTCAATGAAACATTCAAGCTGAGTCTTGGCTTTATCATACATGTTTGTGGTTGTTGCTTTAAGAACTGAATCACAGAGAAACCGGTACTCATCCTTCACATCCTCTCCTACTAACTTCTTTACGTTGCGGTTAACTGTAAATTTCCAATGCAATTTGCAACTTACAGCTCTCGTAACTTCATCTTGACCGAGGGCTTCCTGTAGAGAAGACCAGAATCCCCCTCCCTCGTCAAAGACGTATAGATGTGGTTTGAAGGTATACTCTGTATTTCCAGTGTATTCTCGAAGGGCGTCATTAAGGAATGTCCAAAACATCTTGATGTTTGCTTTACTTTCGGAGGGGCATTCCATTGTAGCAACTTTGACCATCTCTCTCAAGTGTGGTTCGTAAATCACAAGCGATATTGTTATATAACCTGTCACCCGATTGTGTTTGCCATCAACGTGGCATGGCTCAACTTTCAGGTGACCATCTCCTTCTCTGTCCATCTGTAATGCTATCGACAACTGGTCTTTACTTGTCTTAAAAACAACTTTTTTCTCGCAATCAACTCTGTAGATCATGAATGGATCCTTAAGCACTTTTTCGACCTTGGACTTATATTGCATTACTGCGTCAAAACTGTGGCCAACAGGATCAACCAATTTCATAGCTGCACCTTTTACATTATTCATGACTTTTCTGTCCATGAGCTTGTCGGCAAGTTCTTCGATATCCTCTAGAGGTTGTTCTTGCTCAACAGCTTCTATGATCTTGTCATTAAAAAGTCGCGCAGGTTTCAAATTCTTTAACTTATAATCAGTTTCATCGAGTAGTTCTGAAATTCCACTGCTACACTTGATGGGCACGCAAGTATGGTGTCCATAATGATATATTGTGACCTTGTCTTGTCCCTCAGGAAACTCCCATATCTTCTTTGCTTGACACTGAATAAACTCTGCCATAGCTCCACAAGTGCTACATTTCATTTCGGAAGCTCTTTTCTCAAACTGAACTCTATTTGTCTCCTTAAACTGACGCTTGTATCCACAGTTCTCATTGTTACAACGGTAAGAACCCTTGCAGGATTTTATGAAACGCTTTCCTGAGAAGCCTGATCTTCTTGAAGTTGTGTAACTGCCCCATTGTCTGCCGTCTTTGCTGGAATCCATTTTATTGTTTTTGTCAAAAGGAAGTTGGTAAATCTTCAATCCATCAATGTTATAAGGAATCTTCTCCACATTTTCAATCTCTACGTTTTTCCAAATATCTGGAGTGAGTTTCAAGCATCCATCCCTTCAAAAAAGGAGGTTTAATGATTTTTTTTATGATTTTATAAGTAAAAATAATGTTTTATGAATATAACTAAATAGCCATTTTTACAGAACAATTATATCTACAGTTGAAACAAGTCATTTCACAACATTCCATACACTTTGTGATACCCGGTTTTGTATCGGTTATGCATTTGGGCTCATAGCCAACATGTTATCATTGGACAATCTGATCTAAGGTTAATAATGCATCGAAAACATAATCTACAAATTTCACTGGGTTCTTAAACACATCTTAAAGCTCTGAATGAGTTATGCCAATCCTACGTCATTACTGATATTTTGCAACGTTATGAACCATCTCACTCTCTAATCTTATAATCTAAAATCTCTTTAATGCTCTTGAGTTTCTTGGATCTGTTATTTAAACAATAAAACACGGTCCTATTAAAAAGTTTATAAATGTATCTTTGTATTTTATGAAATATTGTAATGTTTTTATCCAATATAATGTCAAATGATGTTTTTAATATTGCAATATGTCTCCTAAGTGTTTCTCTAAATTTACATTTTATGATGATTTTTTTGTTGTTTAAAAATTTTGAAGGCCCCAATTGAACATGAGGATACTTGCACTATGTAAGTATTTATTCATTAATATAAAAACAAATCACCACATTATTATGGAAATATAATGTCAATGCCAGGAAATGTTATATTTACCTTGAATTTCCTTTATTCTTATGTTTTGTTTCAAACATAGATACATCATAATCATCATCATCATCACTATACAAGGTTGATCTGGAAGCACTATGTTTGACAAATAAACAATCAGTTGATTTTGATGAAATTATTATGGGGAAAATGTTCTATTTACCTTGGGTTTCCTTTATCCTTATGTGTTGGTTCAAACATAGATACATCATAATCATCATCATCATCACTATACAAGGTTGATCTGGAAGCACTATGTTTCACAAATAAACAATCAGTTGATTTTGATGAAATTATTATGGGGAAAATGTTCTATTTACCTTGGGTTTCCTTTATCCTTATGTGTTGGTTCAAACATAGATACATCATAATCATCATCATCATCACTATACAAGGTTGATCTGGAAGCTCTACAGATGTATAGTCAGTTGATTTTAATGCGAATACAATTATCAAAGAAAATGTGAGAAATGTTCTGGAGGTTCAAATTAATGATTATCACTAAAAATACATAGCCCACATACCTCAATGTTTCATTATTTTTTTTAGTTGATTTTTCTGAGGTAGATTTTATGCGCTTTCCAGATTTAACTGGGGTATTTTCTGCACTAGTTATAACCTGAAATACATTTCCAATATTGAATATATGTCTCCAGTAGCTTGGGATTCCTGTGCAAGCCCACAAGAAGCACTTACAGCAGGAATAGAAAAGGAAATTCAAAATAATGTGGCAACTATACAATTTACTCACAATAACGTCATGATCAGTTTCGCTGAAAGAAGAAATACATCAATTAAATAATAAACTCTTTAACTATATTACAGAGATATATGCTCAGAAAAATGCACAGTCATAGTGATTAAATAAAACTATCCCTTACCTGTTTAATGAGAGGTCAATGAAGTCAATCTGCAACAATGTATCACAAATAAATTACAGAAATCGTTATCTAAATTAAAATTTACGGTAAAATTTTTTGATTTTCTACGACTAAAAATGTCAACACCGCTGATCAAATCTCGTGGTACTGATTTTTTACAATAATAAACTGTACGTAGATATTGCAGATGGTATTCGTACATTAACCGTGCAAACAGATTGTAATTAAATAATATTTGATATTATACGATTTTTTTGCTGATGAAATCTAGACAAAATGTGTTTTGCACGTACATCGCTAAGCAACGTGACTGACTCGTCAAGCTCGCAGAAAATCACAAATGCAACTGATTTCTCTATGATAACTTTAAGAACTCTGGGTATTTTATAGCTGAAGGTAAAGGACAGCAGTACAACTAGTATTCTTTGATAAAGGAGCAAAACTTCTCAACACGTGCAAATGTCAAGAAATGCTCGTGAGCAGTCATGCATGGGAATGTGCACGTGAGAGACGTTTCATAAACTTACCGCCTCTTTGGAGGACTTCGCTTCTCTGTCGGCTACTCCACACTCTAAAAAAATGTAGTCTGAATTACTTTAAATCCTTTAATGGAAGAAAATTTTATACCTAGCTTGTTTCTTACCTTTTTCCTCCATTTTGAGCTGTCGAGAAGCATGTGACAGTTGAGGTGGACTGGTAATGAGCAACCTGGATGACGGGATGCCTGTGGCCGTCAGTAGATATTTTTTTCTTTTGTTTATTTATAATAATACCTTTAAATAAATATGTCCAACATGTCCATTGGACACCAATGGATTGATTTCTTCTTTTATTTTCGGTATTTTTACGTTTTCCTTGTCGTCTGTTGACCGAACTCGAACCTAATGTTTTGGGATCCCTGTGTCATTCAAAATGGTGACATTTCCTACGTGAAGATTTGGCGAAACCAGGTCAGTAAATGCTTCAAAAATGATCCAGCAGTTCGTAGTTGAGTATATTCCATTGGATGAAATAAATATAATGACAAAGAAAGACACGGAATGGAAAGGTTTTGTAAAATTTTGTAGATTGAGGCCCCTTGAGGCCTTGTGATGATCATCGCGCCATATGCAAGGGAAGCGGCGAAGTTTTGGATTGGACATTTCCTCGAAACCGATTAGAAGTTTAACTTAAAAGTAATACATTATGGAGCAAAATATATGATTTTGAACTTGGCTCGAGCTTGGCTCGAAATTGGCTCGTGACTCGTGTTTGACTCGGGCTCGAACTTGACTCGTGCCACCGAACCACTCAGAAGTTGCAAGCTTTTTTTTACATATAAATGTGTGTATTTGTATTTATTTTAGGGCTCCCATTGATAGCAGTTTTTAACTGATGGGATTGCCCTAGTTAAATAAAGGTTTTCATTCATTCATAAATAACATATCCAATGCACAGTCAACATTTTAAATTTAAAATTCAACAAATATTTAAAAAGTTTCTTAATCCATACCCCATATTTCATCAATCTTGTTTGATCGCATAAGTCTCGTGGCAAGAAAGGCTGTTGCCAGTTTAAATTCAACGCTATTGACGCGGAAATAGTGAGCATGTTCTAAAAACCTGCAAAAAACGGAACCCGTTTAAAGTTTATGTGACGATAATAGCTTTCTCAAGGTAGTTACGGCCTCGGTCAGGGTATAACTTCAGAATACCCGGCCACTGAAATACATAGATTTTAGCCATTGGCTACGTGGCTATGTGGCTACACGTACCTTGGGGTTAGGTTTAGGGTTAGTATTGGGGAAGACTATGTAGGAATAACTCCCAAGTACCTTGGGGTTAGGTTTAGGGTTAGTATTGGGGAAGACTATGTAGGAATAACTCCCAAGTAGCCACGTAGCCACGTAGCCGTGTAGCCGCGCAGCTGCGTAGCTGCGTATCAATGAATCTACGTAGCTGCGTATCCACGTAGACGCGTAGACAAGTAGCCATGTAGCCAATTGCTAAAATAAAGTATGCTTAGTAGTGGCCGGGTATTCTGAAGTTACTCCTCGGTCAGTGACTAAGTAAGGCGTAATGTATTTAGCTGTGTATATAACGGAAAGTTTTTCCTGGTTGCCTGGATTCTATTGAAGAGTGTCCCATAGAAAAGAAAACGAAAGAGTTCTTCCTCTTACTAGGGGCAACTGACCGTCATAAATCAACCTCTAAGACGTGGTAATTGACTCACCTCTCCAAAGTTGTTTTTAGGTAATCAAGATTTAGCAAATCTTGATTTATCGATGTTGAATAAATACTTAGGTTGTCGCATGTGTAGACCTTAAGGTCTTCTGGTTTAATCAGCATGCTGTCTTCAACGTGGATCTAAAAATACAAGTAAAACAATCACATTTTCTCTGCATGTTTTTCACTGTGGAATGATATGCAGACCCGTTGCTAGAATCTCGAAAGGGGGGTTCGATTTTCTTGTAAAAGCGGAATATCCTAACTTTCAAAAACATTTCTATTCCTAAGCGCGCTCGAGCCATCGAACTGCCGCTAGCGTGCCCCTAGCCACGGGTATGATATCTCAGTGACACAGTTAGTGTGCTACTACCGAGAGAAGCTCTTGGTCGTGAGAGAATAGTTCAAGGAAAATGAGCAAATCCGAAGGTATCACTACACCTTAATTTGTTAACTAGTTATTTTTGTTCAGTTACCTGCGAATCCAATGTCCAGTAATTTTTACTGGACGGGAAGACTTGAAGTCCCAAGTGGTTTGTTATGTAGGCCACTTTTTTGTCTGATTGTTTTGTGAATACGTTTCTGTAGTCACTTAAGAGTGCTTGCCAGTAAATTACTGTGTTTGCACTGGTTTTATTTTCGATGGTGAGGGTTCCTGCAGGAAACTTTGTCCTCAGTGCTTCTAGGAGAGATTTTTTGCTATCAAATGCGCTTCCTGATAGCGTTATCACTCTAAAGAAAAAAAAAGGAATTTGTTTTTATTTTGTACGTAAACAGAATATCGCATCAGCTAAATGATATTAATGATCATAATCGTACCTGGTTTTTTGTTCACTAAAAACGTAGCCTGTTATACTGACAAGCCACAGTCCTTCCCCTCCTTTTCCTCTCCCTTCTCCCCTCCCCAACTCGTCCCCATTGCCGCTCGTCCACTTATTCTAAAAACTCTTCTTTACTGGTTCTGGAGGGAAAAGGCGGGACTGGCTGCTCGCAGTCTACAATTCCACATAAAAACTGCACTATTTTCCAGGGCCCGGTTGTACGAAGGTTGGATAAAGTTATCCACCGGATAAGAGTTATCCACTGTATAGATCTTGTATAGATTATCCACTGGATAGCGCTACTGGACTATACTGATACGCGTCCTCCAGCAATGAGAGCGCGCGTTATTTTATGAATAATGACAACAACATCAGGAGAGCATAACTCAGGAGACTAAGTAATAAGAAGGCGAGTTGTCCCTGGTAGACGTGATAACTCTTTTCCTTTCTTTTTGCCGGGGCCACAAAACAAAATCGTTTTTCGGGCTAGTAGGTATGTAGCCACTTTCATACCGCGAAGATTGGGTACGAGTCCCTTAAACTTTGATGATGGCAACACAAAACTTATGTAGTCAGAAAGAGCACATCGAGCTGTATATAATCCCGAGGTTTGATGTACATTGAAAGAGATACAGCAGTTCAAACATGCTAGATTTTACAAAGAAATGTCTCAGAAAAAGACTCCAAAACTCAGAGTTAGCAGTATTTTAGTAGAAACAGGTAAAATAGTAAAATATATCGCAAGAAAGCTTATTTTAACTTCGATAACGCATTTCATTGGAACATTTTTTGCATCATTTAGAGAGCAACATACCCCCGAAATGTTCGATTTTTGGCTTTCTAGGGTTCAAATATACACAAAAAAGCGTCAAATTTTCCATGTTCCTATCGATAGATTTTCTTAATTTTCAGATATGTTGTGTAAATCATTGCGTGAATGCAAGTTTTGAAATAAGAAATGGGGGTCACGGTGCTCGTTTGCGAGATATTTTGTAAAACATCATCATAATAGAGCTAAAAACGGCACTTTTTCGAGAAGGAAATGGGGCGAGTTTCGCAAAACTTGCTTTTTATCGCACCAAAGATTAGAAAAATTTCCAAAATCGAGTTTTGTATCCTTTTTGATTACACCTTGAAAGAAAATGCTTGTAAAGTCGCGATTTATGCTTTTTGAACCATGCGCAGTAGGCGTGCGCAGTGCAAAACAGAGGAATTACCTTAAGCTTATAGTGAACGAAAACTTATTGCAGCTGAGAATTTGCAAAAAATATATACAAGCAGATTGTAAGCAGTTCAGTCATAAACAGAAATAAAGTAAGTTTTGAAACTGTTATGTCTTTTTGTGATTACTGGCTTAATAATATACATGAAAAATTTACTCGATTCTGATTGGTTGAGAGCAGCGATGTTAATCGTTAACACGGCAGGAAAAAGTAATTGCACTACAGTGCAAATTAGTATAGGTAATCTGATAGTACCAAACAAAAAACAAAGAAATATCCATACGTCAAAAAATATTTTCTGACTCGCTATCGCCAGTATTTTTGGCGGGAATTTGTACATTCAAACAGCGCGCGTTGCCAAATGTCTCGCCATTCAAACAAAAGCGATTGTCAGTCAAAGTGAAGTGAAGCTCTGACAAATTTAGTGCAGTAAACTGGAGTATCTGTGTTTATTACCTCGATGGATTATAAAGAAAGTTTTTTTTCACTTTTGGGAGTCTAACGTTGTCAAGTGAAGGAGCCTAGACTCTATCTTTACAAAGAAAAAAAGCCCAAAACTGCTTTTTGGTACGAAGACAGATTCAGTCACCATTTGCTAAACTCGTCAGAAAACTTTCAAGATTTGCAAGATTTGCACATTATAAAATGAACAGACTCAGTTTTTTCTCTTGAAATATCCACAATGGTATTTGAAAACCAGACAGGATAGAACCAGACAGGATAGAAAAGATAGATACAGATTTTGCTACCGTAAAGATTTGACTTCAGAAATCGTACTGACATAGAAGGTTGACTGGCTAGACTCGTCAAAACTGTAAGTTTTTAAAATTTTAAGCGATTCATTTTTGATTTGATAAACTTTCCTCGGGAAAAAGAACATTTTTGGCCTTTAGCTATATAGAAAAAAGAAAGTTTAGAGTTTTCTTAAGCTGCAAAACAATAGTTGGTCGACTGTCTGTTCGCCGACTGACCGAGTGATCAAACTTTTGTTGAGTTGTGACAGAAATTTTTCATGTATATTATTAATAAGTAATCATACGATTTCTCGTTCAATTTGAATTAATTTACACTCGTGTGTTTTTCAAAGATCTCAAATTGCACTCGCCCGTATCGAAACCGTATGATTACCTATACTTATATGCGAACTTCGTGCGCCCGTCCGAGTGAGAGCAACTCGACAACCATGCATCTAAAAATATCCAAAAAGGCTTTCATTTAATTTGATATTAATAGAAAATTTTGAATCAACAGAAACTGACATCTACTTAAACACTTAAAAAGAGTATTTGAAGAGGTTTTCAATAAATATAGAGGGTAGAAATATGTTCTCGAAAAAATTGTTTCAGTCTTTCCGTCTTTCCTTCCTCAGCTCTGCTTCTTCCTGCCCATTCAGCTCTGCCCATTGGCAGTTCGCGCGCCACTTTTTTACACCCAATTTGTTGGGCAAAAGGCTAGAAAAGTATCTGGTTTACTTACAGACGATTTAAATTGATTTATCTTTATTACATAAGAACGTTTGGTGCTTTTTTCAAAACAGTGATTTTTAGGAAAAACAAATTTACTGGAGACTTGACCATGCATGCATCTAGATCTAGAAAAGCAGACCAAAAAAGTCGTTATCTTAACATAAAAAAAAATTCAAATGAAATTTTGATATCCACTTAAAACCATTAAGAGGAAAAGAATATTTCAAGAGGTTTTCGACAAATATGCACATTAGAAATACGATTCTTAGCTAGAAAAGCACTTCAGCCGAGCTGCATCAGCCTCGTGGTCGGTTCCCACGCTTTTCTTTTTCTACTATATTTTTTGCACAAAAAGTTTTAAAAAAGCCTCCACTTTTATAACGAATTTTCTTAATATTCACACATACCTTCAGTAATTCACCAGCTACAGAGTCGCCCAAAATCTCCACAGAATCTCCCATCACAGATGATACGGAACTGGTCATGCCTTCGTCGCTCGAGCTGAACGTACATGGACTGACGTCGTGTTCTTACCATGTGCGTTCTTTTATACTCACCCACAGGTAGCCCAAGCTAACATGATTTATATATAATGTATAATTATATAACTTATTAAATAAAATCACTAATAATGCTAATGAAATTATAGATTTTTAAACCAACTAATTTCTCACTGTGAGTTGATTTTCCGATTTATTTTCCGTTATACAAAACGCAACTATGTTTAGCAATATTTTTGCTGAGTGAACAACCTGGAAGTTCCAAATTTAGTGTTTGATTGATATGAATTTTAAGGTGTTTACCAGTAGTATTTTTGTGATCGATTTTGACAAAACTTCCAATTTTATTTTTGAAAATTGGTCAACTTACATTTCTGATCAAAATGATTTTCACACAAGATACTAAGGAGGGATTGAAGATTTGTTTGATGCCAATTTTTTTCCATGACGCGTTGCTATGGCAACAAAAAACAAAGATCATTGAATTCAGTTGTACTAAAATATCTCCCGTTTTCGATGAGCTCTAGAAAAATGGCTATATAGGTGTTAAACTTCACTTTCTTGCACAGTTAACCAACTTCAAATCAGAAAGTTTTATCAGAGGGATTTTGAATAAATCCCGAAAAACCACAGGGAGCCCGGCTTTGAAGAGTCATAAATAAAAGAATAATTCGAAGTCAGAAGAAAAATAAATCGATTTTAGCTGTAATTGGCATTCAACCCAGGCCTGTTTGTATTGTATATGGCTCCTTTACAAGATGTCATCTCTAGTCATGGCTTGGATTGTATGTTTTATGCCGATGATACACAACTATACATAGCCGTTAACCCAAAAAAGCCGTCATCAGAACTGGACAGGCTTAGCAGCTGTGTAGAAGATATCATCAAATGCCCGGGGGGGGGGGGGGGGGCACTTGTATATATTTACTATACGGGGACGTGCCGCCCGTCAGGGTCGTGATTTTAGCTCCTGCGGTCTTAGACAGGGTATAGATTTTACGATAAATTGTCTTAAACAGGGTCAATTTTTTTCAAATAGTGTAATATTCGAGGCCAACTTTTTTTCCTGTTTGACAATACTTGATTATTCTGCAGTTTCTTGCACGAGTTATGACTATAATTCCCCTATAAAATATTAATGGCTAAAACTGCCTATTCTTTTTTTAATGTACAATTTTCCTCACAGTCTTAAATAGGGTCCCTAAAATGCCCTCTTGTCTTATATAGGGTGTCGTTTTCGAGAATTTAGGTGTCTTAAACAGGGTCAGGTTTGAGGAGGCTGGGCGGCACGTCCCCATCAGATCTGGAACAAGTGCCCCCCCCCCCCCCCCCGGGATCAAATGGAATACAGACAACTTTCTCCTATGTAACCCAACAAAAACAGAAGTAATGCATCTTACATCACGCTTCATTAAAAATCATAGTCCACCTCTTCAGTTCCTGATATCTGGTAATACTACCATAAAACCATCTGAACAGGTACGAGACCTCGGAGTGATTCTGGACAAACATATGAACATAACACCCCATATTAATGACACTTGTAAGAAGATTTTGCTGTCTATAAAATCCATTGGTCGTATAAGAAAGTATGTCTCTCAAGAAAGTTTAAAGAAACTGGTCCATGCACTAGTGTTATCTCGCTTAGACTACGCTAACAGTCTGCTATATGGAGCTACCCGTTCAGACTTAGACAAATTACAGAGAACAGTGAACTCTGCCGCACGACTGATTACAGGAATTAAGAAATATGAACATATATCTGATGCACTACGTAATCTACACTGGTTACCCATCGAGTGTAGAATTAAATTTAAGATTTTGTTACTGGTATACAAGTCCTTGAATGGCCTGGCACCTGATTACTTATCTGCACTTATAGATGTTCGTCGACCTACCCGCTCTCTTCGATCGTCTGACAAGTTACTGCTTAATGTTCCAAAGATAAATACAGTTACTGATGGCCAGCGTACCTTCTGCTACGCAGCCGCAACACTCTGGAACTCTATACCGGAAAATATTAGAAACTCTGCATCAGTTGAAATATTTAAAACCAGACTCAAAACATTTTTCTTTAAAGAAACATATTCATAATTCATTTAATTGAAACATTTCTTTAAATTATAATTTACATTTCTTTTTTAAATATGTATATATATATAAGTAGTTTTTGTAAACGCATCGAGATTTTTAGATGCGTACCAAGCAAATACATTATTATTATTATTATTATTATTATTATTATTATTATTATTATTATTATTATTATTATTATTATTATTATTATGTTATCATAATAATCATACAATGTATATATATATATGTATATATATAATTAAACGTTTCAGTTATGTGTAAGATTCAAGTAGAAGATTGTAAACTACCTGAGAAGTGAGGTTTACAATTGTAAGAAAAAACGTATAATAAAGTTTCCATTATTATTATTATTATTATTATTATTAACATACTTGAGATTGTTCACGAGAATGAGGCCAGAAAGGCCTCCAAAATCATCATGGCATCAAATGAGTCTAAGTATATCCTGTAAAATGCACAGAAAATAGTTATTTCAAAAGGAAGAAGAAAACATCGTCTTTGATAGCAATAGAAGTGTCGCCACGCTTATTTTCCGGTAACAAGGCCTTTGTGGCCTCGTTCCCATGTACTAGGCAGCCATTTTTGAAAGTCGTCTATACCCATGCATGATAATGAAAGGACAAAGGTAAACACTGATAGCTGCTGACAGATAAATTGACTAATCAGATATTCTTTGAAAAGGTCAAAAAAGGTTTTGCAGATCTTTATTATGTTACGGTTAAGTGAAGAATGCGTGAAACGGCTCGGGGAAGAGTACGTACGGGGCCGGTCATTGAAGCCTCTCCTAAAAGGGGCTACCAGGGCACGAGTGAACGCACGTGTGCGTCTAGTTTTTATTATATTTTCATCTTTCATATTTATTATATATTTAAATAAATTTTGCGAGATAGTAGCAGTGCAGTTATAAACTTTATAAAAACTACGACAGTTTTTAAAGACATGTTTCGGCATAACTCATGCCATCTTCGGCTTAATAATGACAACAAATTCAAAATTACAACGTTTTATGGTAAAGATATGAGATTTCCGAATTTCACTCACTCACCCGAATTTTACTCGCTCACTCATGAACCCGATGGCATATAATAATAATAATAAATCATTTCTTTAATCAGTAAGCCTATATCACAATAGTGATTTTCAATAGGGAACTGCGGTAGAGAAAATGAATAACTGAATAGAAAGAAAGAAAAACTATACAAAAAGAAATAAAATAAAATAAAATATATAAAATCTATCACCTAATTATAGCTTCAGATTAAGTAAGGTAACATTTAAGTGCTTTTTTAAATTTCTTTTTAGATAAAAGTAACTTAATGTCATTAGGTAACTGGTTCCAACTTTGAGCGCAGGAATTCTGTGATGTTTGTAGGCCCCAGTTTGTGTTGGATTTAACTGTTCTCAGCAGATCTTTATTACGTGTGTTGTACTTGTGGAAATCTTTGCCTTTGCGGAAACTTGGTGCATCCTCAGATACTTGGCTGTGCATGTAGATACAGCAATGGAATTCTCTGCGTTGAGATAGATCAAGCCACTTGAGCTCTTTGAGCGCGTCAGTAGAGGAAGACCATGGTGATTGGTTCAGGATTAATTTAGCTGCTTTATTATGAAGTACCTGGAGCGAATTCATTAAGGTCTTGTTGTTCTTGTCACCCCAGACAATGGATGCATAATCAAGCACAGGAACTATCATCGTCATGACGTATACCTTTCTAGCAAAAAGAGGCAACAGGTGTTTTATGCGTTTTAATACCCCAAGACGCTGTGCAATCTTGGAGTGTAGCATCTCAACGTGATCATGCCATGTGAGGTGCTGGTTAATGATTATACCAAGATATTTAAACTCTGAAACGTTCTCAAGACTATCTTGTTCCACCACTAGCTGCATATCCTGGAAGTTCTTCAGCTTGACCCGGCTGCCAATAATCATGAATTTTGATTTTTTAATATTCAGGGTAAGCTTATGCTCTTGTAGCCAAGAAGAGATACTCTGAAGGTCATGGTTAAGCTTAAGCTGTAAATCAGCGGCACAGGTCTCAGGACAGTAAAAAGCCATGTCATCAGCAAACAACGTCATCTTGGAAAACTTGAGGGTAGATTCTATCCCATTGATGTAAATCAGGAAGAACAGTGGCCCAAGTATACTACCCTGTGGTACGCCAATGGACACTTTGCCTTCAGGTGACATGGTATTACCACACACAGTTTTCTGGGTTCGTCCAGTGAGGTAAGAATTGAACCACGACAAACTTTTTCCAGCCACGCCCAAGTTCTTTAGTTTCTTTATGAGGAGTTCGTGGTTGACGGTGTCGAACGCCTTTTTTAGGTCCAGGAAGACTACACCTGTAACTTTGCCACTGTCCATATTGTTTAGGATGTAGTCTGTGAAGTTAACCAGGGCTGTAGTTGTTGATTTGCCTAGTCGAAATCCAAACTGACACATGGATAATAAGTTATTGTGCTCAAGGTAATTACTCAGTTGAAGATGTACAGCTCTTTCAATGATCTTACTTACGGTGGGCAATATTGAGATTGGTCGATAATTATCCTTTGATAATTTGTCGCCTCCTTTAAAGAGCGCTGAGACCTTGGCAGATTTCCATAACTTGGGAAATACACCGTCACTAATGGACTTGTTGATCAGTGATGTTAATACAGGTGAGATGACAGGACAGCCATCCTTCAATAGACGTGCACTAAGTTTGTCGAGTCCCACTGCTTTATTTGGTCGAAGCTTTGCAATGGTTTGTGAAACAAATTCCACATTAACAGGAACCAGGTCGAAATGGAGTTGTTGATTGTTTACTGTACATGTAGAGAACGTAGATGTACAGTGTTTAAAGGCTTTGGATAACTTTTTTCCAATCGAAATGAAATGATTATTCATGATCTTCGCTATTGAAGCGCTGTCAGTGTAAACTTTGCCATTGTCAAAGATTGAAAACATAGCAGAATTCTTTGAGTTTGGTAGAGCACTCTTTATGGCTTTCCACATTTCCCCTCCATCGTTTTTAGCCTCTTCAACTAACTTACAGAAATATTTGGACTTGAGATTCTTTTCTTCGTGATTAGAGTAATTTTTTAATTTCTTGTACATTTTCCAGTGATATTCACTATTTTGAGTTCGTGCCTTTTTGTAGTGATAATCTCTATCGCGTCTTATCTCTAGTAGCTTTGTTATTACCCAAGGGTTCTTTGTTCCTTTAGCTCTCTTGAATTTTAATGGTGCATGAATTTCTGCGACACCTGAAAACAACTGGTCCCAGAGGAGAACCGCATCGTCGATATCATCAACACCATCGATAACTGACCATGGAACTTGGGATAGATCTTTAACAAAGGACTCTTTGTTATAATTTTTGAATGAACGATATTCAAATTTCCTTGGCGGAAGCTTGGGTACACCAGATTTCATGATGCAGAAAGTTAAACTGTGATCACTTAATGTTGAATGAATGACTCCGCTTTGGACAATTCGAGGACTGTCGCTTACATAAATTAAGTCAATCAGAGTTCTTGAGTTCTGGGTTATTCTTGTAGGTTCTTTGATAATCTGTTTCAGATCATTTTCGATGGCAAAGGATCCAAGTTGCGTCTTGTTGGGATTACTTCGGGAAAGTTGATCAACATTAAAATCACCTAGAATCATTGTTGAATATCGTTCAGTGATTACAGAAAAACTTCCATTTAGTGAATTAATTAAATCAGCAACGTCCAGATCAGGAGGTCTGTAACCACAAAAACTGTCGTAGCTTTTATAAAGTTTATAAATACGTTTTGGTAATCAAACAACTCAATTTGTCTGTCAGCAGCTATTGGTGTTTGCCTTTGTCCTTCTATTATCATGCATGGGCATTAGATATCTCCAACATGCAAAAATATACCAGTTTATTCAACTTTTTATTTCACTATATATATATATCTCAATTGTTTGCTGTAAAGACTTCTACAACGACGTTTTTGACACAATAACAAATCGTGTATTCAGATGTTTTATCCATTACGTGACCAAACGCATCAGGTCACAGGCGGCCCATCCTCTGGGTTCGTGGAATTGGTAGTGTGGGCTTCCTGTGTTAGCCGTTACGTTCAAAATTATAAGATTTCTATGTAAGTTCGGATTTCACTCCTAAACTTACGATTTAATTAATTTTACGCTTAAATATTGTTATGATACACTTTTCCAGTTTTAATTAGGTTTTGGTTTACCGCGTTAGTTTTAATAATTTGGTGGTTTATAGTCTTCAGTATGCTGTCATTTTGCTGACAAGAGTAATTTTAGTTTAGCTAGCTAGAATATCAAAGCATAGAATATCAAAGTAGGGAATTCCCCTTGGCTTTAAGAAACAATAGATTAACCTTGACATCTCTGGAATAATATCCTAGCCGACAACATTTGGCCTCCGTTTCCCATGATTGGCAATGTTTTCACGTGCAACCAATCACATTGGAAAAGGCGCCGTCCAATCTGATTGTGTTTACCAAAACACCCATCCTTGCGGTTAATTGAGGCCTGTCTTACAGGACATTATAAAAGAGAGAGTTACTCAAATAGATAGACTTCCTTTTAGACCTAGAGCTAGATATGTGTACAAGTCCTTAGAGTATAATAAAACAAAGCCTACAGCGAAGGAACTGTCTCGTCGTAGAGTTAAAGGTTCAACGCCAGCTCTTGTATAGAACCTACACGTTTGGACCTAGCAGTCCCTCGTAACAATATTCCACAGAAATAAAGATTGATAGTTACTTAAGTGTTTTGTATAGTTTCTTTTTTAGATAGAGCTCCTATTTAGCGAGTTTGAGAGAGTTACTTTCGGGGTTGTGTTGACTGCTCCCCTAGATACAGGGGTTTTCAAGTACTCCATTGAGAGTTCGATATTTGGTCAAAGTATTGGAGATGAAGCTCAAAATAACAGCCCATTCTGAAGCTCTTATAAGTGTCTAGGTATATCTCGAGTCAAAAGCTCCATTTTCTATTGTCTCACTGCTGAAAAAGCCTGTCTCTGAAAGCTATTTTTTGGGCTGTCCGCCATCTTGCATTCCTAAAGTTCCTGACTGGCGTTCACTTCGAAGACCTTTGAAGAGTTCGCACTCGCTCAAAGGGGATGAATGAAGGGCATTGTTTCTTACGCTCTTAACCAATCAGGAGCTTTAACACGTGACCAATTGCGCAAGAAAGGCCTCTTCTGGCGACGAACAGAGAAAAAAAAAACATTTGCAGTTTATAACTCGTTCCCGGCCTAAAGGCCTGGGCACGAGTAAAAATTCTCAATGAATGTTTGAATTCGTTGTTAGTCGCGATAGAAGCGTTTTTGCAGCAAAATAAGCTGAAACTCATAGACTTCCATCTGCGTTTAATGAATTTTTCACAAGGGTAAATAGAGTACATCAACACAATACTAGACTGGCCAGCAATAAGACATATTATTTACCAAAAATAAGGACAAATTATGGAAAATTTAACATCCGTTTCCTTGGAGTTAAAATTTGGAATTCTTTATCTAATGATCAAAAAGCTAAGAGCCGTTATGTCTTCAAAAAATCTATAAATGACTTATTGTTTGCCGATTATTAACTTTTTGTCATTTGCTGACACATCTTCTTCAAATGCTCATGTTTGATAACTCTATTTATTCTTTCTGATTATTATTATATTGTATTTTTGACTTTTTTTTCTTTTCCCCTCATCCTTTTTTCTAAATTCTAAATTCTATAAATTTATATTGTTAGTATTACTTTTTGCACAATATAAATTATTACTTTTCTATATCCTTAAATAACTGTCTGACCATAGCTACTTTACTTGATAAGCTTTTTTTAGCTATTTGAAGTAGCTGTGCTCACTATCCATTAATTTACAATTTAATTAATTTTTTGCAGAAAAAATTAATTTATAATTCTTTTAAAAATGTACAAAAAAAGAGTGCAAATAAACAACAACAACAACAGAGTTAGTCCCATAATAAGGCAGATGTACCCTGTCAAAACGTTGCAGATCATAGAAAGATCCATACTCGGGAACCCACGAGTAATATTTTGTTTCTCTCGAGAAACGGTCGACAAAATAGAGAGCTTCTCTCCCCTTCCCAAGCCACTTCTCTTCCCCCATCCCCTGAGCCTATTTGTGAAGGAGGGGGAGTGAGGAAAGGAAGGGGCTTGGGGGGCCCAGCTGTTCCAAGGCGAATTGTGCCACGCTATTACAAGTTGCATACAAAATAGAGCGTTGCATTTTGCAAAACAAGTTGCATAAACAGCCCATTGTTGGATGTAACACAAATCACTCAAATCATTGTGAGGAAACGATATATTGCAATAACATTTCTCTTCGTTGCTACGTGTAAAATGTCTGCTGAATGGTTTCTGCAACTTGTCTTGCAACGCCATTGTGTGCGAGCTAGTCAAGTAACAGAAAACACTGTACCCTGTATTAAAAAACATGTACAGCGCATTCATTCATCAACTTTTTAAAGATGGTATGGAAGGTTTAAAAATGTAGTTTGGCCATGCATAAAAAAGAGGTTATTAAAATACCGATGTCATTTTGGTTTAGCACGATGAGCCCAATAGAGTGATCGAGTCAACATGCAAAATGGCGAGTAAAACTGCACACCCGACATGCACACACATCTTTTCGATCGAGTAATAGATTGTTTATTTATATTTACGACCAACATCAACTGAAGGAAAAACCAAATAAACTTTAGTTTATATGGTACGTTTAGCAGCTAGTTTAACTCGCGCACAACTTCTATCAAACGATAGAAACGGCAGGTGATCAAAATGTAGAAATGGCAGGTGAATGGCGGTCAATGGCAGGTTAATGGCGATGAATGGCGCTGGTGAATTGCGGTGAATGGCGATGAATGGTTCGGTGGATGGCGGTGAATGGCGGTGAATGGCAGGTTAATGGCGATGAATGGCGCTGGTGAATTGCGGTGAATGACGATGAATGGTTCGGTGGATGGCGATGAATGGCGATGAAGGGCGGTGAATGACGGTGAATTGCGATGAATGGCGGTGAAGGGCGGTGAATGGCAGGTTAATGGCGATGAATGGCAGGTTAATGGCGATGAATGGCGGTGAAGGGCGGTGAATGGCGATGAATGGCGGTGAATGGCGGTGAAGAGCGGTGAAGGGCGGTGAAGGGCGCTGGTGAAGGGCGCTGGTGAAGGGCGGTGAATGGCAGGTTAATGGCGGTGAATGGCAGGTTAATGGCGGTGAATGGCGATGAATGGCGGTGAATGGCGATGAATGGCGGTGAAGGGCGGTGAAGGGAGGTGAAGGGAGGTGAAGGGCGGTGAAGGGCGGTGAAGGGCGCTGGTGAAGGGCGGTGAATGGCGGTGAATGGCGATGAATGGCAGGTTAATGGCGATGAATGGCAGGTTAATGGCGATGAATGGCGATGAATGGCGATGAAGGGCGGTGAAGGGCGGTGAAGGGAGGTGAAGGGC
Organism: Telmatactis stephensoni; assembly: GCA_029948255.1. Taxonomy (NCBI): domain Eukaryota; kingdom Metazoa; phylum Cnidaria; class Anthozoa; order Actiniaria; family Isophelliidae; genus Telmatactis; species Telmatactis stephensoni. The sequence goes on along the minus strand of JALIZF010001474.1, from coordinate 194,421 downwards.
GGTGGTGAATGGCGATGAATGGCGATCTGGATGAATGACGCTGGTGAACGGCGGTGAAGGGCGGCGAAGGGCGGCGAAGGGCGGGTGAATCGAAGGGCGGGTGAAGGGCAGTATGTGCAACTCACTAAGTGTGATGAACGGTTGAAGTGAAAGTTAAGTAGAAGACTGTGAATGACGGGAGGCTTGAGGTGCTTATCCCAAAAATGATATAAAAATGGGGTATTAGTAATGATATTCGAATTTTTTTAAAGAATCTGCTGTTAAATTTTACACAAAACAACCCAACAGCCAATCACAGCATAGGTTCAAGAGCCTACGTGCTGACTCGTTTTATTAGGTTACACCATCAATCTCTCTCAGTTTTTATCTTCGGAAATTTGAAAAAACTTACTCCTGAAACTTCACCTCGTTTGTCATAAAATGTAGAACTACAGTAAGGTACAGCACATCCTCGACCAGAAGATCTAGAACGCTTTCTTGGTGTAATAGTCGGTGTAATATTCATCTTCGGAAAACCAAGAATAGCAAAACATAAGTCATGCCGACTGTACGTAAACGAACAACACTTGCCTCGTTTTCATGTTGCTCTTGAGCCCCCGAATGGAACATCTAGCGGTCTTCCGAATGAATTCAGGAATCGTGAAAAGGGACTATTGTTGGTCAGAGACTAAAAATATTATTTCTACACCAAAAACGTCGGTCAATTAACTAAAACTCGGTCAATGGCTAAAACTCGGTCAATTACTAAAACTGGCGATCATTATTAAAACTCGGTCAATTACTAAAACTCGAGTCAATTCACCCTAAAATCGGTCAATTGCTATTGAAAACTCGGTCATTCACTAACTAAACTCGGTCAATCACCTAGAACTCGGTCAATTAATAAACTCGGTCAATTTCCAAACATCGAGTCAATTCACAAACACTCGGTCAATTCATAAAACTCGGTCAGAGAAATAAAACTCTTGACTTGACACAATACCAGAATAATACCTAAAATTTATAGAGATCTCGATATGCATATGATAAACAGAGAACACCATGGAAAGTGCTTTGTACAGTTTTTATTCACTCGTTGTTTCGTATCATAAAACTCACTCGCTCGAAGACTCGCTCGTTCGTTTTATGATACTTCACATCTAGCGCGCGTAATTGTCAGGTGTTCCTCGCAGCTCAGTACAAAACTAACTTGGCAAGTTTTGCTACTAAGCTGTAAGGAACGCCTGACACAAAATGACAAAATACCCTAACAACAATGCAATATGCTCCTTTAGTCTGCAGGATTAATCCTAGTTTAATTGTAAGTTATAAAAAATTACAATCTAACCGTGGATTAATGATAGATATATTTCCGTTATTTCCTTCAACTTATAGAACTTATGAATGGCGTGAAAACATCTTACACCCATCCTGAACCCACGGTGGAATTTCTCGAGAATAGTTTTGACATACCGACTTGGATGTCCAGCATCACCACAGAAGTTCACAATATAACAAAGCCGCATTGCTTTGTTATTACTAAAGACAAGGGAGTTGTGGTGCTTAAGGTGGCCCGTACCTATTGATTTGTTTGTTGGGCATGAATTTCAATCGCGTCCTTTTACATCAAAACCTTGTCCGATTTCTGAGAAATTTGCAGCCATTTGTCTACAAGCCTTGAAATTTGTACCGGTAATTATTTTTCTGCGAATTAGATCAAGGAAGTCGAGATATCAGACGATTTTTAAAAATGGCTTTTTGAGAAAAATTGGTCATAAATCCAAAATTCCAAGGTGAATTTTTTTCCTATTTCGTCAATCAAGTATAAAGGCATAGAGGACTACATACAACATGTATCGTGCCAATTAGTGCCTTAGAAGTTGCGATACAAAATTTGTGCTGCCTGTTTCGACGCAAAATTATGTAGTCAAAACTACCGCCAAAATCTCAACAAAATTTCAAAAACAGCGAGAACTATATCTGCTGTAAGAAAGACAAATACCTATTGTAACTTGTGAGCAAAATATGGAGAGATGAGAAGCTAAACGCCAATGTTATCCTCAAGCAAACTTGGGGAGTAATTTTTGTGACCACGAGGTGAGCTTCGCGAATTTGTATTCCATCGACTTCTACAAATTCTGTCGAATTGTTTTGTGAATTTTTCTTGGTATGGGATAGAACAAGATGTTAACATACCTGCTGCCAAGTGTCGTTGTGTTTGCTGCACTAGGTATAATTCAGTAAGCTTCAAAAGTAAGCAACTTCATCGAGTCGACATTTGAGCTGCCAAGGTAAAGCCCTCAAGGTTTGTTAATTTATTCAAAACAACACTTTACTATCTGTTCCAATATTCCGCACGGGATCTAGACTTTTGATAATAAAGACAGTAGTTCTCTGAATACAATTGCTTCTGAGTCTAAATCCCGTGTGGAATTTTGCAACAGATAGCAAGGTGTTGTTTTGAATAAATTAACAAACCATGAGGGTTTTACCTTGGCAGCTCAAACGTCGACTCGATGTAGTTGCTTACTTTTGAAGCTTGAATTATACCTAGTGCAGCAAAGACAACGACACTTGGTAACAGGTATGTTAACATCTTGTTCTATCCCATACCTAGAAAATTTCAGGAAATAATTCGACAGAATTTGTAGAAGTCGATGGAATACAAATTCGCAAAGCTCACCTCGTGGTCACAAAAATTACTCCCCAAGTTTGCTTCAGTATAACATTGGCGTTTAGCTTCTCATCTCTGCATATTTTGTTCACAAGTTACAATAGGTATTTGTCTTTCTTCTAGCAGATATGGTTCTCGCTGTTTTTGAAATTTTGTTGAGATTTTGGCGGTAGTTTTGACTACATAATTTTGCGTCGAAACAGGCAGCACAAATTTTGTATCGCAACTTCTAAGGCACTAATTGGCACGATACATGTTGTATGTAGTCCTCTATGCCTTTATACTTGATTGACGAAATAGGAAAAAAATTCACCTTGGAATTTTGGATTTATGACCAATTTTTCTCAAAAGGCCATTTTTAAAAATCGTCTGATATCTCGACTTCCTTGATCTAATTCGCAGAAAAATAATTACCGGTACAAATTTCAAGGCTTGTAGACAAATGGCTGCAAATTTCCTAAAAATCGGACAAGGTTTTGATGTAAAAAGACGCGATTAAAAATTATGTCTGACAAACAAATCAATAGGTACGGGCCACCTTAAGTATAAAGGATGGTCGACTGATGAGGAGTGGTTGCCAAAGAAAGAAGAAGAAAGGATCATTCTTTTTAAGGTATTAAACGTTGATGCTAACGAGATTCAGACTTTTGTCAACTTATATTAAGTATCAATGATATCCACCGACAGATAGTGTACATGTGACCATTATGTAATCAAAAATGGGTCTAGCAGTTAGAAACATTATCGTTAAAAGTCAAAAACTTGTTTATTCTTGCTTTTGATTTATTATTTATACATATTTTATACAGAAAGAAAAGAAAATCCCTAACATCCCACCCAACCCATCACAACCCTCATCTGACATGATAGACTTGGTGAGGCTAAAAAATGACATAGAGAAATTTAAAAGAAATTCGCCCGTGTTCGAGGAGTGCCACAAGAAGTGATGGGACACAGTCTGCACTACCAGCGAATGTTAATGAATCGCAAGAAGAGCCACAGTCTGCACTACCAGCGAATGCTAGTCGTCACACTTTGGCTAGTGTGCCAGCACCCCCTAATGTTCCCGAAAGAGTAGCTGCTCTAGTTGAAAAAAATTCAGCTGAACTTCCACAGGTAACATATAATAGAACGTATAAATTACACACCTGTGTACCACGTTGCTGAACTAAGCTTGTGTAACAATGTGAAAACAAAGTATATCTTAATTTCTATATTCTCAAACGTGAGTTCTAACACTCTGTACGCACTGTAAATGAACTATTTTCTATTTTCTACCTGGAAAATATAAACCTCTGGAATTCTAAAAAAATGTTCTCTTGTACCGTCTTGTCGTTTGTATTTGTAATTTAATCTAGGTTTACACTGGAAGGTATAAGACACCGCAGGAATTGGCAGCTCAGGTACAACAAGTGCAAAACCACCTCGAAGCTATTGTTCCTGGTGTCCTTGTCGCCATCCTACAAGAGCAAAGCCCGCCTCCAGTAATTGGGAAAGTTGTTGCTGTGCAGGATACCACATTCACACTGGCCTACTGGGAAGATTCGTGGCGGAAGGAGTGGGAACCATGGTTGTTGGGAAATCCCCCACAGCCATGGTTAGATGAACTGCCTAAATCGTGTGTAATATTTACTGCCTTTGAGCTCAATGATAAAGGGAAACTCCAAAAAGAAACTTCAGCTTACTTAAAAGAAGGGTATAAAAAATTAATAAGTAATTCATAACTAAATATAAAACTATCGAAACAGTTAAGAATTCCAGACCATAACCCGACACGTATAATTTGCTGTAAATAGTGGTGAGGCATTCCTGACCATATCTGACACCTAGAATTTGCTGTTAAAAGTAGTGAGGAATTCCTGCCCATATCTGACACGTAGAAATGGCTGTTAAAAGTAGTGAGGAATTCCTGACCAAAATGTGACACGTAGAAATGGCTGTTAAAAGTAGTGAGGATTTCCTGACCATATCTGACACGTAGAAATGGCTGTTAAAAGTAGTGAGGAATTCCTGACCATATCTGACACGTAGAAATGGCTGTTAAAAGTAGTGAGGAATTCCTGACCAAAATGTGACACGTAGAAATGGCTGTTAAAAGTAGTGAGGAATTCCTGACCATATCTGACACGAAGAATTTGATGTAAAAAGTGGTAAGGAATTCCTGGCCATAATGTGACACGTGGAATTTGCTGTTAAAAGTGGTGAGGAATTCAAATATTTGATAGAAATCAATGTGCAGACGTGTGAAAATAAAGTATAGTAAATAAACTGTTAAATTTCGAAAACTTTGCTTAACGTGTAATTTTGGAGCAAAATTTCGTATAATTCTAAAATTTCTTGCCACGGCCAAAAAATCCCGGCAAAAAGTCACATTTTATCCCTAAAAATCAATCCGCCAATGGCGAAGTAACTCGTGGATTGTCCCCTTTAGTTAAATTAGTTTAATTTTAGTTAAATAATGAGGTTTTTTTTGAAGGCAAAATTATAGATCAATTAAAGCAATACATATTTTTTTAAATGATAGATCATTGCTCTCACAAATTTAAACATTAAGTTTGGGCCCACCTGTAAAGCATTTAAAGGAATTTTTAGGGAGTCAATCGGATAATCATTAATAATATGAGCTAATGTAATTTTTTTAGCAAAAAAATAATAGACTTGAGTACGAAAGAACAAAAGAAAAAGATAACGAAGCAAAGAAAAAAGATAAAAAAGAAAAAAATAGAAAAAAATTATATGTACCACCCGGGAGTCGAACCCACGAACTTCGGAACTCGAGCCAGCAACGAACCGCTTGAGCTAATGAGCAATTCACTGTTTTCAAGATGATATTTTTTATACATATTGCTAATTTACGTTTGTAACTTCCTTACATCTGTTAAATATGTACAAATTATGAAAGAAGTTTCTCTATGAACCAAATATCGCTATTAATAAAATAAATTACTCCATAAAAGTACTCATGATAGCCACCAAACTTAAACTTACGCTTTTTTGATGCCGTTTCGGCCAGCGGGGCCGTAGCGGTTCGGCACGGCCAGTTTACTTTTTCGGCAGGCGGCACAGTTCGTACTCAAACTATGATTTTGTTTGCTTTTTATTTCAACATTTACTCTCGTGCCGATAGAGCACAAACACTAAATGCTTGGATGGCTCGTTGATATTGGACTGGCGACGATTTTTGATTTTGGACTTGCGACGATGTTTGTTGTTTGAAGACAGCGACTGCAAATTAAAGTCCCGATTGTTTTCACATCTGAGAATCGAACAGCTCAACTTGGAGATGACGAATTCCAAACTGCAGAGGGAGCTGAGAGTAGTTCAGTACAAAATGTGACAAGGAATAAGAAATTATCTATTCAGATTTATAGGCATTTTTGCCTATCTTCGCGGAGTGTAGACCCGTGTACATGTAGACCACGAGGTATAATGTCGAGGGTCGACATCGAGCTTAGATTCGATTAGATCGTGTTCCTAAAAATTCAGTGTTGCTTTGTACACAAATCTAAAACAGTTACATTACGTTCAAAGCTTCTCGAGGCTGCTATACCAGGCTCGTATTAAACAAGGTATATTTTCGTCTTGAATGATCCTGGGTTTTTACGAAAATTTTGATTCCTGAGCTCATATTTTTAAAAATTTTTGATCCCTGATCCTTGGTGCAAAAAACTGAGCTGATCCCTGATCCTGATCCAATGTCCCTGATCCTTGATCCCACCCATTTGATCCCTGAGCCCTAGTCTCTGATCCCTGATCCTGGCCATAATTTGGAGCTTGATCCCATATATCATGTTACGAGCCTGCAATATTATTATATTATAACAGAAGTTATCACCGTATCCTATTATCGGGAATAGGCCGGAAGTAAAGTTTCACAGACCGGAAGTTTACAGGAAAGTGAGTGAGTGAGTGAGTGACACAATAGGTTACTACCCTATGTATGCAATATTCTAGTTAGACAATAGATATAGATTGAATAGTGCCATTTCATGTTGTCATACACGAAGTACTAAGCTGACTCACTTGCATATTCGTCCCCTCACAATAACTCGTGGATTTGCAATCCACGAGTTAATTACCCATTTTGAAATATCCGAAGTCATTTTGAAACCTGTTTGAAGCGCTAACACTATTTGTTTCCGCGATCACAACTCCACGGTTCAGCGGTAACACGGCTGCACATGCAACCTTCCACACCCAGTTCTAGCGGTTATAATTATTTCCGGCGATCACCGAAATGATCATATGTGATTGATATTATGGTCAGTGGAGTTGAAAATTTGCTCGCGAAAAAAGGGTCATCATTTCGGCTGCGGATCTATACTACAATCATGAGATCGTGTGTCCGTTTTATATTGTTCGAATGTGAATCAATTTCAAAACAGCAATAACAACAACAGCAGTAACATAAAATGCTTGATGCTTTTATTTTTTCCTCTATTGATAATTACTTTGCTTACATTGACTAATTAGTCACTCTATTCTGGGTACCCGTTGTATTAGCAATGAAGAGTGTCAATCAAGAATATAATTTATAAAATAACTCTTATATAAAGCGCGCTCTGATTGGCTGAAAACCCGTGTTTGATGAGAGTATCAACACGCTCACGTCAATTTGATTTTTCGCCGGTGTTTTCTTTTTCCTTTCTTCGTCTATTTGCGTGTTAGGGGCTGTTTATATGGAGCCGAGTTGTTCCTGCTAGCCGGGATAACTCTTTTGTTTTCTTTCCCTTGGGACACAAAACAAAAGAGTTATCCCGGCAAGCAGGGAAAACTTGCCTTCATATAAACAGCCCCTTAGTTATTTTATTTAAAAAAATAAAAAAACGGTTTCCCGTGTCCGATAGCCGAATCAAAACAATTGTGATGTCGGGAGAACACTTGAGAGCTGTGAAAGCACTCGCCTACGGCTTGTGCTTCCACTACGCTCTCTCGTGTTCTCCCAACATCACGCGTGTTTTGATCAGGCTATCAAACACGGGAAACCGTTTTTTATTCCTAAGTGACATTAGACTAACATGTCTTACTGCATTTCACAGTTGTTAGAAGCTTGCATTTCAAGCGCGGGATCTTAAAAATCCTATATTTGAAAGGATGTTTTTATTTTGTAACCAAAGTGTGAAAAAAAATTAAATATCAATATTATACAGTCTTTTTAAAAGACACTGTCCATCAACATTTAATCTAATACTGGAAGAATTGTCCTGTGAGAGGAACGAAATCATTCTATAGAAATACTGTAGTAAAGAAATATTTCCTAAGACAACGCTGTTTTCGTGTGTTTTCCTTAAGTATTTGACATAGCATTTGAAGAATGACTGTATAATATTAATATTATTGCGAAAGACTACGAAAGGTTTGAAAGGCAATAAAGATTGGCCAGTATTAGGACTTTTGTAGTTTGGTTAATAGGGAATATTTACCTGCCCAGTTAGGTAACCCTTTATTGTCCTTAATTCTTCTTGTTCACACCTTTCTAGAGTGGTTTTCATTAACCCTTGAAACAAAGTGTACTGTTAATAGTGTGATAAATACACGAAACAAAAGAGTTAGAGATACTAATATGGGCTTATGAAAACTACCCTACATATATATTCTTAAACACGGATAGAATGGCGTAGTTTATCTAAAACAGCACAGCTAATCTAGTAGATAAAGTTCATATTTGAATTTATGAGGTTAAGAGATAATTTCAATTCAGTCCAGGTAGTTTATTTGATATATCGGGAGCATTAATTTTGATGCGTAAGATTCTTATGCGTCGTCTATTTGTTGATCAAATCATGGAATATTGTCAATATCGGGAAAAGAAACTGCAAAGATAACATTAAATGCAATTTTTGTCTAAATAAAAACAAATGAGCATAACGAACGAAAGCACCAAAGCAGAAACAGAAGTAGGCTATGCTGGATCGTCGAACAACTGAATTTAGAAATGCATCTTATAAAAATTCTGCCATAATTCCTTTTATCAGATTCTTCAAAGTTTTAAGGACCTTACCAGTAATCCCTGCTCGCTCACGCGATTTTTTAATTAAATAGCAATTAAATATTCAAATTGTTTACATAGTCATTCAATAATTTAAGATCTTTTCATAAACGATAATAAAAAGTGATATGATTTTAGATATTTCAACTAATTAATCTGAGGTTAGAAGGTTTTTGGGTTCACTAACAGTGACTTGATATTTGATTTAATGTTCTTCCCTAACCTCTTTGATTTATAAGATTGTCTTTCTTAATTGTTAAATTTTTTTTTTCAGGAAAATCCTTATTAATCATGGCAAGACCTTCAAGACGATTATCGCTTGTTTTGTCTTTGTGTCTACTGTTGCAGCAATTCTCTGTCACCTCTTCAGTATATACAGAGGAAAATAGTATTACAAAATCAAATCGGTCCGATGATGAAGACGACGTTAAAGAAGACACTGAAGACCAGGGTAGGTTGAGAAGCAGATTTATGTTATTCTTTGTTGTATAGCAGCACTAGTTGTAATGTAACCATCCAACTTTTTAATTCATTAAGAAATGATGATCAAAGTAGGGGGTTTCGAGCACGTTAATTAGAATATCGCCAAATACAGTGCAAAATATCATTAAGAAAAGAATGGAAAGGAAAAGCTATTCAGTAACATTGATTATTATGCTTATATTGAATGCACTTTTGAAACTAGGTGATGACGAAAATGACTCAACATTTTTGTGTTGCAAACAGGAGATATTACTTGTTTTCTAATACCGACTTCTTGGTCTGTATTTTAGATCAAATACAAACCGGCGTAAAGAAATCCGGCGCCCTACAGCTTCTAAAGTTTATTGGAAACAATGCTATCAAATCAATTATATATTCTTCAACTGCATTAACTCTTACTGCTACCATAATCCAAGCAATTAAAGGATGTGCTGTTTCGTACCCAAGCATACAAGATAATTTCGACGAGTTCCAGAGGCTCCAAAATGAGTATGATGATACAAATGATAAAATTCGTGACCTAATCCCGTCAAAGTAAGCAATTTTTCCCTCTTTCTCTGTCTCTCTTTATCCGCTCTCTATGTTTTTTGCTCCCCCCCCCTCTCCCCACCACCCTGTCCCCACCCCCTTCTCTTTATCCCCCCCTCCATCTCCTTTTTCTTTGCACAAAAGCGGTCATCATTTGGTCATCTACCTGTTACCCATTTGAACAGGATATTTCTTTTACAAAAACGGGCAATACGTGCTTTGACTAACTCCGAGTATGCGGCCCATACGGCCCCGTCTGTTTGTCAAACTATTCTCTATCAAGATTCTAAGGTGTTGAACTCGCTACCAAAGTTTGTTTCGAGTTCAACTTCCTACTCTCGTTTTACAAATAATCTAATTGATCATTTGCTTACTTGTTAAAATTATGATTCTGCTTATCCCACTCTGACCCTACGCCCCGCAATATAGCATTTCCTAAATAACCACTATCAAGGAGGTCTCAATTCTACAAGGCCTATGGTTTCATGAGGCCTCCTCGCAACATTATTACCTATGTTTATATGTAACTATGTACTCCCGTAAATATACTCTATATCCTCTTTTGGTACAATTTATTTATTGGCAAACGAAATAAATATATATAATGCTTTATTTATAAATTTGGTAGAACACGAACATAGGTAGAGATCTGTGTATTTTTTCGCTGAGTTTGGAACTGGGGCGAATTTCTTGAAAATCGAACGTGCGTGGTAAAGACTTGTTTCCATAGTCCAAACTGCCCTTGACCGGGAGAGGACTGGAATCAAGCGATTACAATGTGGTACAATGTGGTACATTACGAATTTGATTCCAGTCCTCTCCCGATTAAAGCGGCAGTTTGGACTATGGAAGCAAGTCTTTACCAACGTGCGTGGGTTCGCACGAGCTACAGAAGCGCAGTTAGCTTGCGCAATACAAAACAATGGTATCACCTTAAAACAGGAGTCATTATCTGTTACCCGGCCCGCAAAAGCCATCTTAGCGTTTTATAAAAATGGATGTTATATTTTATAGATAAACAATGTACTTATTCTGATCCATAGCGAAGAACCGACAGATTTTTGCCAATAACACTTTTTACAATTACCGAGAAACCCGAGATCAGCTGAGAAGAATAAATGATGAAGCAGCTTTAGTGCTGAAATCCATGGGTCCTGAAGTGCTTATTACAGTCAATAACGTTTCTGACAGTATAGGGGTAAGTATCAGGTACTTTTCTCCGCCTGATATAGTTAATAAAAGCTACTAGTATTTGGTTGTCAATCAGTTTTTACAGTGTGCGAGTTGTCCTGTATTCGATTGTTCCCCCGCTCTCCACACGAGTAGCTTAGGCAGAGTGATTCTAAATTTTTCTATTCCATAAGCAGGGACTAAGACAGCCACGCGCCTTGCGCCATTCGCGGTAGGTGACTATACATAATCGGGAAAATTTGGATCGATTTGGCGCGATATCAGGGCGAATTTGGTCGAACGATGGTATTTTGGCGAGACGAAATCGAGCCAAAATTTCCATGAAAAAGATTAAAGACCTGGTATCGAGCCAAAAGTTGCCGATTATCTATTTATCATTTTACTTTTTTCGTCGAGTTTTTGAACGAGAACAATTGCTTGAAACCACAAATAATTGGCATGTTGTTGGCGCGCGTCCGTGTTTGAGGTTTGGCGGGAGAAATTAATCTCTCGCGATTTTCTAGGAAATTTTCTCCAGATGAGTGGCATAACCCTAAATCTACAAAAAAAGTAAAACAAAATAAAAAGTTTATGGCTTACGTAGAAGACGGTTTCAATCTACTGTCCGTGATATTTCAGAATATCAAGGAAATTTGTCATATAAATCTAATTCTCAATAGAATTGACCTCAAACTGCCAGACTCAGCATTGAACTCGATAGTAGAGCTTCCAACATGTTCCTGAATCTCGTGAGCTTTATTCCTTTGAGATAATTGAGTTCAGAGTGGTTTTGACACATTTTACTATTTCATCCACAGCGAATCATGGAAAAAGCCAATAAAACCAACTCACAAGTAGACCTCTTAGAAATAGACACAAAGTTTGCAGAGGGACTAGATTTGGCTTTAAGAATTACTTTCCCTACGTTAGCCCTCGCAGTCCCTGGAATGAAGTATATCTGGAAAAATCATATCAAGAAAATGTACGTCGGGAAAAAAATCCTAGAGGTGTGTTAATCATTTATTTTTTAACTGAATAACCTTGAAAAAAACACTCTGGTGTTATACAAGTATTATCGATGTATTTTCTATGATGAAGATGCCGTGATTTAATACGGGCTTCAACATTTGTTGACCCCAGTTGCCAGCGATGCATATTTTTTTGTAAAAGGTGAACATCGGTGAATGGAATCTTCCAGAAGTCTTAACTTATTAGTAGTGTTCGAACACTTTCCTTCCTGATTAGATACAAAAGAATTATCTGTTCGTATAGATCTGCTACATTTCTGTGTCGTACTTCGCCATTCTTTCAACTTATTTTTATATATTTCAGTTTAAAGACAGATTCATGACTCGTTTTGTGACACCTAAAACCGAGAAGGCTAAACAGGCATTCACCAAAATAATGTCAAGAGGTTTATTGGGAAGAGCTAAAGAATATATCATAACGAAACTTAATAAAATCGTGACCCGTTTTGCACCAAAATTTGATAAAATCAAGAATGTGTTCAGAAAAATTGGCACGGGTATAAAAGGTCTCATGAAACTGGCAGGAGCAGGTAAGCCAAAATGACCTAGTGTGTCTTATCCAAGCTTCGTCAAATTATAGTAGTCACGCCTTTTCCTAACCGCCTATAATTTCTCACTTTACACTTGTTTAAGGGAAAATCCCGGTTAACCCGGTTAACAGTAACTGAAATAGTGCGATGGAATACAATCAGCGGTTTGGTTCGAGACGATAAACAAACTGCACTTGAATCACGAGATGCATGGTAAATAAACTATTTTTCCTCGTTCATATCTTAGCATTAGCCGTGTGGACAGCATACGAAACATTTACCAATTGTAAGAGAAAAGCAGATGAAGCTAAAGAGAGCGTTGCAGAGATGAAAAACCACGTGCGGGAAATCAAGAATTATCTCGAAGAAGTAAAGAAAGGAAACAGAGAAATGAACGAGGTGCGTTAAGTATTATAAAATAGATCAAATAGTACGCGCATTCTGATTGGATAAAGAGCGTATTTTTTGCATGAGGCTATTTAAACACGGCTAGTTTCTATGGAAAAAAAGAGTGCGTTAATTACAGTAAATGTGCTGATGAGAATGGTTAGTGAAAAGACCTTAACATATTAACCCATTAGTACCGATAGGCGCATGTATATATCATTTATCTTGTGTTGCTTGTGGAAGGTGTGGAAGGAAGTACGTAACACCACCATGGCTATTGAACTTATCAGTACTTTAGAAGCCATAAAGGAAATGATCCTTGACGACTTCATGTCGAAGGCAGAAGAAGAGAAAAAGGAAGTTTCTCAAAAAATACAGGTGCCAATAAAAATCTTATGTTATAACTCATATATGAATGATGATAAGAATAAGCGTACGCCAACCAATCTCCGAACTAAAGCATGTGTAGCTGAGTAGACATTTTCTTTCATGAAACCGTTGGTGTACACAGGAAACATTCAGCTGTGAAATCCGTATGGGTGGCAGCAGAACATTTCTGATACCTTCCCCACCTTAAGCACTTTAGTTTATTAGCTTTTCCTTCCGCTGGACGCATTCACAATTTTGACCTTTACCAATCCTACGATGAAGAAAATTGAACCACGATCTGAACATTTGAGTTCCTTCGGTTTGATATGTCTTAAATAAATCATTCTGAAAGAAAAAAAACAAAGAAATTTTCTGCTCTTGCTTTGTCCATTTAAGATCTTTAGCGTTCTAAACCATAAATGGAGTGTTTATGATTCAAATGGTCACACTTTAAAATACCTCTGTCTCTAATTCCTTTACAAGAGTTACATCGACGCGGCAGACTTGGATGTATCAGACGAGGGAACTAAAGCGGAACTTAATAGGCGTCAGAGGGAGATGAATGAGATATTAGGGATTATATCAGTGACCCTAAGCTGTCATAAGAAAAAAGGTAAATACCTATAATGACACTCTCATCAAACTCCGAGGCTGAGGGGACATTTAATCACTAATATCCCGAAGAAGTCATGGTATTACTTTGTAATACCATGATCACCGAGGAAATAAACGAAAATATACTTCGCTGTTTGTTCATCCAAAACTTGAACATATTATACAATTCTTTTGCGAAACCCTGTTCTCTGGGGACTTTCGAAAATAGATTTCTTTGTTATATACTTACAATGAACAAGTATTTATAGGTTGTTAATCAATTCGAAAGCTAAATGCTTTCTTTGTGTCGTTATGCTCATGTGCAAAATAGAATGCATAGATCCCACACGCGTAAGAGTGTGCAGTGGTAAGAGGTATCGGTGCGTTAGAAAGTTATAGAGTTTCGGGACAGCGTGCAAAGTTGTCCCGATCGTCCCGATGATTGCGTTAAATGAGGGACAACCACTCATGAATAACATGAGGGACGATTAGTTCTAATCGTCCCTCATTAATTATGGATGAGGGACGATTAGTTCTAATCATCCCTCATTCATAATTAATGAGGGAATATTAGAACTAATTTTCCCTCTTTCTATTCATGAGGGAGGGATGTTAGCGATTAAACGTCCCTCCAAAAACAATGGATCCCGAGGTGATCATGGTATTACTTATGAGATACCCTGGGTACCAGAGGCTCTGATTCTCACTTCCGGGTTTTGTCCGTTTTGTTGTGCGAGGCGCGTCAGAGTTCTTGAGACAGCTATAGAGCGGCACTGCCAGAGGCTCCACGAGACTCCAGAGCACAACATAACACAACAAAACTCGAGAGTGAGAATATGTGAGAATAAGTACCCACGCAGGGTACATGTAAATTCTAAAAAGGAATAACAACTTCAAAAAGCCTAACCTTGCAGATTGAAAACCAGTGGATGTCATTGTTTTTCAAAAGGGCATAATATTTTCTTGTTTCAAACCACGTGACTTTCCTCAGTTTTGTTTCCTGCATATTTTCTCTCCAATGTAGCCTCTAAACATAAAATGATACTCAAGGAATGACCCGTGATCTGAAATTATGGAAAAAACATTACGCCTAAAAGAGGTGCTAACCCGCTAAGCAGGCTAGTATTCGCGCACTAGTACCCCTTTTTAGAAATACAAATTGCGAAGCAGATTTCTTCTAACATTCATGTCCTTTTACAGGAAATACATTTGAAGCAGTGAAGACTGATTGTGCTGGAGGCGACTCAGCATTTCCGGAAGTATATAAAACTGCGTTATCGTTTATAAGAGTTGATCCCGAGCAGCAATGTCAGTTAAGGACGGGAGAAAATTACATCAGTGTAAGAACCGTTTATGCCTTTTAATTTGCATTTTGATAAAACAATGATATATTTATCCCCCCCCCCCTCCCCTCCTCTTCCTCTTCTTTCTCCTCCTCCTCATCATCTTCATCGTTATCCCCTCCCTTCCTCTCTCACTCCAAAGGATTTCAGATTTACCTTGGTATAATGAAATTCCTGCATGAAATGCACACAATGATTTGTAAAGTTCTCAACGGGATCCACACGCCTCTCGACAATGTGCTCATCGCTAATTCGCACGTTTCTAATTTTGATAAACAGGAGGAGAAGATGAAAAAAGCGTGGGAAGCTTGGGTAGAGAGCAACAAAACCGTTAACGCGCTGTGTTTAATGAACAATCCTGGCAAAGTAAATGAAATTAAGGATCTTTTGCGCAAAAAAATAACCGATCCCAAAACTATTACAGATAAAGTCATGAATGAACAAAAAAGAGAATATAATTATGATGAGATTGGAGAAATCGTCAAAAAGATTATGGCTGATAATCCAAATATTACGAATGAACTACCAGACGAATTAAAGACGTATGTGTGTGCTATGCGAGATGGCGGGACACCTCCAGATCAAATCGTAAAAGATTTCAGCACACTCACACAGGGCATGATTGGAAGAGATTTGACGGTTGAGGAAATAGAGAATCTTGATTGCGAAGGTAAGTAGGATATCGAGATGATACATCTTAGTGTTTTTCTAATACATTCCCGACTTTCATATCGAGCAGCGGTTAATCGTGTCAATATAAATTAAACAACTTACAGCCATTCAATAACACCACAATTTACTAAAGGCCGATTTACACGGTGCAACTTTTGCCTACAACTGCTGCATGCAACTTGCTTACGACATATCTTAGCGGCTACACGCGCGCAACTTGCATGCAATAGTTGCAGGCGAGTTGTAGGCTTGATTTACACCACGCAGTTCGTGTTGTATGTATGTCGTAAGCAAGTTGCATGCAACAGTTGTAGGCAAAAATTGCACCGTAATAATCTATTGCAAGAGATCTCAAATGGCACTAGTGTATCATATTACTATATATATTTCATTATGTCTTTGTTTTTCAGATTGAAAATCGTTTCCCAGAGTTCAAAAGAATGGGTATAAAAACCAGAACGTTCTCAACAAAGTTTATTGACGTAGAAGTGTAGAAATGCTGAACTGGCATTTTGAAAGAAATGAAGTTCAGTTGCATTAAAATTAATGTCGCAATTCGATGCATTGTATTTTCTTTATTGTTTTCTTTTTAATGTTCTTTTAATTTGCTAGTTGTAAGTTCATTTGTTAGTCTGATCGTTATGTTTGTTTGTTTATCCTTTGTTTCAAGGCCTTCCTCCGACCATAAAATCGCCGTTATTTTGGGCGATCTTATGCGATTTTAGGCGATCTTAGGCGATATTGGGAAATTTTAGCCATTTAGGCGATATTAAGCAATATTAGGCGATATTAATCGATATTAGGCGATATCTAGTGGTTATTTGATGGTTTTCTATGGAATACGGATGAATATTTAACGAGAAATTTATGTTATTAGAATACAATGAGCCTAGCCTTTAGACGAAATGGTGCTTGGGATGTGAATAATTACATTCTGATTTATGCATTTACGCTGTGCCTTCGATGCAAAAAGCGTAAAAAAAGTGTATGCAGGACCTGCGTTGGCGGGCCGTTTGGCTTCGAATTCCTATCGGTTGCAGCGTAAATGAATAAATCAGAATATAATTATTCACCGGTCCCATGCACAATTTCGGTCTCAGCTTCTATGTTTTTAGACCGGCGACAACGTTGTTTCAATTGACTATATATATAGCTCAGTGGTTAGAGCATCGGACCGGCAATCCGAAGGTCGTGGGTTCAAACCCCGCTGGGTGCTCGGATTTTTCCGAGTCTTAATTTACACTCCATGAAGCATACACATTATTTCTAACACCTTTCCGAATACATTTCCATTCATTAACTTACATATGAGGTAGATCTGCAGAGTTTCTGTATGATTAAATCCGCTCGGACCATTGCTAATAAGTTCAATAAATATTTTACATCAGTAGGAGAATTGACTGCAATCAAAGTGAATCTGATAGCAAAGGATCAAGGTCTGGATAAAGAATGTAGTCAAAGTGAAGAATTAGTAGAACTTAGTCAGTCTGCCGAAACAGGAAGATTTGGGTTTCATAATGTCAAGGAAAAAGAAGTTGAATCTGTTATCAACAGCTTATCTAACAACAAAGCGCCGGGTTTTGATAAAATTTCTGCCAGAGTTTTGAAAGACAGTTGTCCAATTACAGTACCAGTGATTACCAGATTAGTTAACAACTCTTTCAAGCTGGATACCTTTCCTAAAGTGTGGAAGATTGCAGAAGTTGTACCTGTACCCAAAGAAGGAGACTCAGAAGAACTGGCCAATAATAGGCCAATCTCATTATTGCCTATCTTATCAAAGGTAAATGAGAGACTTGCGCACAGGCAGTTTGTGGAATTCTTAACAACAAATAATAAACTATCAATACATCAAAGTGGTAACAAAAAACATTACTCTACAGAAACTGCTCTTATATATGTCACTGATGAACTTTTGAAAGCAATTGATGAAAAAACAGTTTCATTACTTGTATTATTAGATATGTCAAAAGCATTTGATAGCCTTAATCATAAATGTTAGACAAGTTACGAAATCTTGGCCTTAAGCCATCTGCAATTTCATGGTTTTGTAGCTACCTATCAGGTAGACATCAAAGGGTACGTTATGAAGATTCGGTTTCAGAAATGTTACCTTTAAAACACGGGGTCCCCCAGGGGTCAATATTAGGTCCAGTACTTTTTACTATCTATATCAATGATTTAATTAACATAGTTAGTCATAGTCAAGTTACTGCATATGTTGACGATTGTCAATTGTATTTTAAATTTTCAGTATGGGATTCATTAAGTGCTATTTCAGCTGTGAACAGTGATCTCATGAATATTAGTAACTGGTGTGCAAAAAATTCTTTACTCATAAATTAATCCTGATAAGACGAAATTGGTAGTTGTTGGTTTACCACAACTAACTAAGAAGTTACCTGCCATTTCCCTTACTTTATTAGGTAAAACTATTACACCTGTTTCAGTTGCTAAGGGTCTTGGAGTATTTATTGACCAAGGACTCACTTACAATGTACATATTACTAAAACAGCCTCTGGCTGCATGAAACAGTTAGTACAGATAAATAGGATTAAGCATCACTTAGATAAGAAAACATTATTATTGCTTATCAATAGCTTTGTATTTACTAAATTATTTTATTGTTCCTCAGTGTGGGGGAATACAAATAAATCTAATATACATAAGCTGCAATTAGTGCAGAATTTTGCAGCCAGAATAGTCTTAGGATTAAGAAAGTTTGATCATATTTCTGAGGGCCGAAGATCACTTAAATGGCTAAATGTCTCAGAGAAGATTTTATTTAACGATTTAATCTTAGTTTTTAAATGTATGAATGGATTGGCTCCAGAGTATTTATCTAAGTATTTTGTTAAGCGTTCTGCCATTCATGGCAGGAATACTAGGGGATCTGGAAGTTTAGATATTCCTCGCTGCAGGTTGTCAACGGGACAAAGAAGTTTTTATTTCCGGGGAGTCAGCGAATGGAATAGTCTTCCTCTAGATCTCAGAAACACTAAAGATATTAATAGTTTTAAGCGAGGCCTTTTTAAGAAAATTTTTAATAAAGATTAGTATTAGAATAAGTTAATTTCCATTTAGTTAGTTTTTGATTATTGTAAATTAGATTTTTATTTTATTGTAAATTAATTATTATGTATATTTGTGACTGAAAAGCCCTGTTAAAGGGAGTCTCAATAAAGTATGTATGCGTGTATGTATGTATGTATGTTATCGAATAGCGTTCGTCCCGAGTGAGCCCAGTTCAGTATCATATACGAACGACAAGCCTACACACTAGAGTCGTTTTCGTATGAGTGGGAAACTTACTGCGCCGTACCGTAACCGTGTCAGTGCCGTAATGTCTATCAAAACATTCGAAATTCATGCCGTAACCGTATCGTATCGTAACCGTACAGTGTTCCCACTCATACAAACGACTCTATTTCTAACACCTTTCCGAGTAGAGTGATTTCATCGGACTGTGAAACAATTACTAATAGTCAGTGTTTAATAGTGTCTAATAGTTGTATTGCAACAAAAGAAAACAATGGGTGCAGAGTCTATTAGTGTCTATTAGCTTAGTAATTATTTCACAGTCCGGTGAAAATCACTCTACATTTCCTTTCATTAAGAAGAAAGTTGTTGTCAACGTCGAGTTTATTACCTAACAATTGTTACAGTGTAGCCTTAATGTTCAATAGTTACAGAATCGAATTGGGACAAGCTGGACTAGTTAGCAAAGACGGATAACCTTTGGCCCTTACTAAAACAAAAATTAGTTTTGACAGTCCATTATTATTACAGTACAAACACTAAAAGTGTGCAAAACTTTGCACTATTTAGTACTAAATAGTGTTAATTAAACAATAGAAAACAATAGAATTAGCATAATTTAGCGCTATTTAGTGCTAATTGTGTTGCACATTTTTAGTGTTTGTACTCTACAGTTCTGTCCTCCCAATGCACTACGAATTGCCACTCAAATTAATGCAGTTTATTGTTCTACTTTCTACAACTTTCTTTCAGATCGTTTAACACATTTGTAAGCTGCTTTTTTTCACAAAAATTGTGAAAAGGCATTTTAGCTTTCGAAGTCTTGTCACCAATATCCATTTTGAGTTCTTTTGTAAGATGATTTTGTAATTGCCCTGTAATTAAAGAAAAAATAAAACCTCACAAAATTTGTTATGTAGAAGTTCTACATCACGAGCGTTTGTCCGTGGTGGGAGTCATGAATTCAACGCGGGTACAAATTTCTGCTCTTTATTTAACTCGTAAAACCCGGTGAAAACCTAAGAAACACGTAAACCACGTTACACAAATACAATGTACACAAAGACACAAGCAAACAAGTACAAGAAAGCACGAAACTTACCAAATTGACAACCCACGACACAAACGGCACAAACACCACGAGGCTCACACACAACTCGCACGGTAACATGGGATACATAAGCACACTTAACAAAGGATTACGGATACGGGACACAGGACAGAACGGAAATAAAATATCAACTTAATATTGTTGAGGATAAGCCTCAACAAAATTAATATCTAAATTTGATTGAATTTGAATAGCTTTGCGGTAATTTTTGGGGATTGGAAATAGACCCTAGCGTGACCATCAAAAACTTCTTGTTTTTCAAGAACTGACAAGAATAATCATTTTTGATCGCTGTGGAACATTCGTAAATAATGTACATTTTACACCGATTTTGGATTGCCTTGTTTTCATGCTTGCCTCGTTTTCATGGCAGATTCTCGACTGCGATAGATAGATTGATAGATAGATAGAAAACGTAAACCTAGACCAGAGGTAGTCCCTCTTTTTATTACCTACGAAATTATGTATGTAAGACTTAATTACCGAGAACCGAGGGATGTATACGGATAAAAGCCGAGGTTCGAGGTAATTAACTGGCTTATTATATGATTGAGGAGGTTTTCACACAAAAATAATCTCAAACGATATTAACGATCTGGTCATTGTTGGTGAATTACCAGAAGGAAATCTTAAACAATTGCTTTTCAATTATATTCCGCACGGTGAAGTTAACGAACTTTATTATAACAGACAAAACGATTTTTTGTTGATAAGTTTCCATCAGTTAGCTCAGTAGTACAGAGGTTAAAGGCGAGTGTAGGTATGCAGGAGGTCTCGGGTTTGAATCCTTTTCACTTATTTCTCAACAGATTTTTTTCACCAAAATGCGCTACTTAGTACATGATTCAAACATGAAGTTTAACATCCAAATTAAGATGATCTAGGGAAGTGTGGGACGAGGGCAATATCTGTATAATGCCCTTGAATTCATAATGACTAGGGAAATAAGGGATATAAAGCCCTACAAATAACAAAGGAAACCGACTCAATCATATAATGACGCTATGTAATTCAAACATACAAAATATCAAATTTTAACAAGCTATTGCAAAAAAACTATGCGGTAAAATGAGCTCTTTCTTAGTGTTGCAGGACACTTGAGACATGCATGAGAACAATAAAACGATAGCAAATAAAGAAATCAAAGATAACACAGAATGGAACGAACAATAGCCTACAATACAATTCTAACTCTGACTGTGATAGAGTACAAACACTAAAAGCGTGCAATATAAATAGTACTAAATGATAAGTTGTGCTAATTCTATTGTTTAATTAGTGCTATTTAGTACTAAATAGTGCAAAGTATTGCACACTTTTAGTGTTTGTACTCTACATTCTCCATGCACCACTATAAGAAAGAGTTGGTAAAATGAAACAAAAACAAAAACCAGATATGAAAAAAACAAGTTTTCGAACAGGAGAAAAATGTTGTAAGCAATTGCAATTAAAAACCGGTGTAAAGACAATAACTGAAATTTTCATAATTATGCGAACTCTTACCTTCAAAAAGTCCGTTTGAATTTAGTTTTTCGCTTCCGCCCACTTCAAACAAACAACTAATTAAAACTTACTCAAGATCCCTAAAAACCTATCAAATGCCGTAATATGATCTTTAGACGATCTGTAACAGCTAATTATAAATATGGTATATATCTTACCACTTGAGCGTTTAGATGTCCGAGTTTGCATGATTTTAAAAATTGCAGTAATGCGCTTAATACTTTGTAGAATCAACAAAATCATATTTTAACTACACTTACCTAGCAACTGACATTGTCTATCTCCTCAACTGTTAGCTTTCTCTCCCCAATGTAATTCTTTGCCACAATCTGAAATACGACATCATTTAGGATTTCCTCTGCGGATTTACCCTGGTTTTTGTATGTACAAATAATTTCTTGCAATCCAGAAGGTAATTCTTTATCGATGTTAGGGTTGTCAGCTTTTATTTTGTTAATGATTTCTGCAATTTCTGCTACGCTTGCTTCTCGTTTCTGTTCTTGGGAGATAACAATGTTTGTGATTTCCTCGGGATCTGTTTTCCCTTGGCGCATAAGGTTCATTACGTCGTTCACGATTCCTGGGTTGTTCATCAGACAAGTTACATTGACAGTTTTGTTGTTGCTCACCCATTGTTCCCAGGCCTCTTTCATTTTGTCTTCCTGTTGGGATAGTTACGATGCATTATATACGGTGCTTATCGGTCTTTTTGGGTTTTCTGTATGATTACAAGCAACAGCTAAGTCGAGATTTAAGTTTGTTACACTTTGTGGATATTATTTTCGAAGTCGCAGGTTCTTAAAACTTGGTAATGATAGCTACTTCAAGTTATCTAGCAAATGTCACATGTCAAGAAGTACAGCAGAAGCCAGAAATGGTAATTTTTTGGAGAGGTTTAAGTGAGTATTCTTGCTCGAAAATGCATCAGATCCAACTTCGACTATGACAATGACTTAATTAATTTGAATTTATGGCTATTGCACACTTATTTAAAGGAAAAAAGTCGTGGTTCAAAAGGGACAAGCGTCAAGCCAAGACCGAAATGGATTCTGGTTTTACGTTAGTAACGTAAGGTTGTAGCCTGACAACCGAAAACTCACTGTAAAAAACATTAAACGGAGTAAGTTTCCAGAGGGCCACGAGTTCATCAGTTACCAAAATTACTGTTAAGTGTTACCCTCTATAAATAAAGTCGTTATTATTATTTATTATTATTATTATTATTATAAGTTTCAATGGGTGGTGTAGCAGCTATCGCAAGATCTCATCCTATTGGATTGCTACCTTTACTGTAAAACAATAGAAAATAAAACAATAGAACGGGTTAACAATGAAAGGTATTGTTTTAGTTCTCCAATCACAACAGATCTTACCAGCGGCTGCTATACACTACTCGTTTCAATTCCTGCTTGTGAATCTTCAGTATATACGTACTTAATGTTTGTTGCTTTGAACCGTGACAATTTTTTTTGAAATAAATGTATAAGCACACAACACAATAGTTTTACAGTAATCTCTTACACTTATGTAATCTTCCCCTGTTCTCCGTTTACACTGCAATCTGGGATCCATTGTGCTTTCTTTTGTTGCGTCCTTGTATATTTTCGAAAATGGAGAGTCCCCAAGAGCACAATACGATTTGACATTGTCAAAGCTTTGTCCTGTGTATGAAAATTGTTAGAAAGTGCGAGAACATATCAGAATCTGACTCTGTTGTTGAGTGCTGGAATCAATTGTTTTATAATACAAAAACACAGTGTATATTACTTTGTTTTAAGCATTGTTCTATTGTAAGTAGCCGTCTTTGTTAACTGGTACACGCCGAAAACTCTGCCTATTTGTGTGACTGCTGACTGAGTGTGTTGGATTAGCTAGCTTGCCAGTCGCCCTATTCCCAGTCGAACTAACGCAGCGCGTAATCATGCAAACGAAGGAAATCTACAATTTATCATTCTAATATGGACACTAATTTGGTGCTTAAAAGGGTCGCGTGAAGATACCGATACCAAACTTGACAGACAATGATCAACTTTGCATACTTCCCTACCTTTATACTTAAAACATTTTAAAGTTACGGCTATGGTTGGCAGAATCTCATTCATGCTTCTTTGGCGGCTATTTAGATCCGATTTTGTCTCCTCTGAATTGGGATCTAGCTCTGTGCCATCGATGTAATTCTAAAGAAAAGGAAACCGAATTATAACAATAAAGTTCAAGAACGACGAAAATGTTTCCTTCTAACACTTTCAGTTATCATTAAGACCATTTAATACGCAAAACTAAAACGCTTCTTGTCAAAGCCACGACTAAGACAAGATGAGAATTGATCCGTATATCAACCGATACTTAGACCATATTTCGTCTAAGACGCAATTCTAATCTTTCTGAGCTCGTTTTCCTTTCTTTGCGTCTGGGAAAGAAGCGTCCAATTTAGGAACCATTTTACTAACCACTAGATTTATTGGTCTCTTTAAGTCAAATTTCTATCCCAAACCTAACTTGGCAAAAAAACAGCCTTTCAAAACGTTGCTCTTCATCGGCGATTCTATTGCTGCGTTTCAAATAGCTGATAAATCTCATTGTCTGCTTCAAACGGTTGTAAATGTTTGACTACCATGAGTTCTCTCTCCTTCCAGATAGCATTAAGCTAAGGGTTCCAAAGGTATACCATGAACCCCTTCCAAGACAACAATACAACAATGGCGACAATACCTTTTTTCAGCGAGAATTCTACGCCAAAAATATTGAAAAAATGCAAAACAAATAAACCTAACGTTACACGAGAGAATTACAGAGATGATTTTTGCACGCAACGTCGATACAACTTCGGCCAAACTCGTCCTTTTGCGTCACAATTTTTTTACAGTGTAAAAATCGCTCGCTGTGGTGTGTTACAAAGGCGTCGACTTAGCGTTGGGCGAACAATCGTCGTTGCAAATCGTCTCGTGTAACATCAACATCGGTAATGAGAAACCTCTAAAGGTTCTTGCTCTAGACCCTCCCTGACGAAAAAGTAACAGACGACGAATAGTGTCAAACAGTACACGAAACCGTCATCGTTGAAAAGATTGGCGGCCATTGTAGTTGATGAATGACATTACACAATTTCGATATTCAACTAATCTAAGAACCACGTATAAAATTGTTTGATGCGTAAACAAAACTACACACATGGTTTAGATATATACCAGTATTTCTTCTTGGGTATTTTTACGTAGAATGTCCAAATAAAAATCTTGATTTTTTCCTTTAAATATTTATATATCAAAAATTATGTTTTTTTTACAAAGGCAACAACTGTCTTCAAAAATGGAAAGGAACTCGCACCAAATTGTTTTTTCGTCAAAACGTAAAACAAATGCTTGAATTTTTGCACCTTAACCTAAAGTCTCAAAAGATATTAAAATATTTGAAATTAATTAAAACTTTTCTCAAAATAGTACTTTATTCTAGTTTGATGACGTCGTTATGACGTAGAAAATGACGTCACAGCACTCCAGCATACTGTCGTCAACTTGACCCGCATTCAAGGCTATTAGTTTTTATGAGTTTAATGGGCAACTAAAATTTTCTATGCAATGGGCAAAATAAAGATCCCCCCCCCCCTTAAAGTTTTTTGTTTTTCATCTGTAGCGCAATGCTTTATCAAAAAAAAATCTAAAGAAGATGACCGATGATGTATCTCGGAGAAGGAAAGTTAAATGAAAGCCATTCAATACAGCAAACAATTCAAGCTCTGATGGCCGCTATACATGAATAACAATTGCATGACAAGTTTCCAGTGATATTGTTTAGCCTGATCAGAAACAAATAATATCACATGAATGTTCCTGTTGATGGGATCCTGGCTGAACCTCATCCATGCCGTGACGTCACTTCCAACCCAGCAATTGAAAAAAGAGGTAAGATGAGAAAAATATAAATCCAAATATAAAAGAGACATACAAGTCCTGATAATGTTTCAAGCTAAAAGTTATTCTTAATTCCAACCTGTATTTTGTTTGCGACATCCTGTTTTTCTTGTTCATCCTGTGAGAAGTACTCATCAAGCATCATCTCTTTCAAGGTTTGCAAAGCGCCAATCATTTCACTATCCAAAGTGTAATTTCGAACCTCCAGCCAAGCCTAAAGAAACAAACAAACATTTGATTTTTGGGGGGCTTGTCAGTTGCAAAATGAACGACTAAAACATGACGCTTTAACTCATTTTGGAAACTTTAACCACTTCGCATCGAGAAAATAAGCAACATAACGATGTCCAGTTGAATATAGAATAAGACTGAAATCTCAAGAAAACGTAACCCCTCACATAACAAATATGAGCCTTGAAATATGGTAACCTTTGTTCAGTTAATTTTTGCTTTATTTCCTATCACTTTTTCCTCTCGTAGTTTCACAGTTCACTTTGTTTTACCAGACTTGAGGCCTGGTTATATGTAATGGGCTGGTTTAGTTTGCTGACATCAATCCCAGCCTTATATTACATTTCGGTTCAATAAACCGTTTGACGTGATTGATATGCATGGATGGAAAATTTTCAGCCCGCTTAGCCGAGATCTCGACAGCGACTTGTTGGGGCTGGCCTGTTTTCCATGTGAACGCAACGTCCACTAAATTTTTTGTGTTTTATAGATAATCCGGTATCTTAAATCAATTCAGCCTAGCAGAGAGCCAACTGTGAAACTCATAGCTGTAATGCTTAGTAGTTTCCCATAAACCAACATATGACACATCCATAAGTCATTAACACAGAAAAAAAAGTCACAAAATGTCAATTCCCAACTTGGGGATTCCTGGGTCTAAACTGGGAATCTGTTCTATTTTACTTGGGAAATCTGTAATACCCAAGCTTGTAAAAATAGAACAGATCCCCAGGGATTCCCTGGTTAGATTCAGGGAAGCTCCATGTTTGACCCAAGCTGGGAATTGACATTTTTTTCCTGTGTAAAACACTACGAATGTTAACAAAATATCTTATAAATCAAGACCAAGAAGACAAGTGAGGGAAAGTTTGCATCGGCCATACTGCTTATCAGTATTAATGAATTAAGCTCCATTATGTATTTCAGCCACGACAACCTTTTTGAAATAGAGGTTTAAGATATACATTTCAAAAAACCCTTACCTTTTGAACGTTATTGTTCATTTCTGTAACATTCTTTAGATACTCCTTAATATCATTGACATATTTTGTCATGTCTGCAACACTCTGTTTAGCTTCATCTGCTTTTCTCCTACAATTATCAAACGTTTCGTATGCTGTCCACACTGCTAATGCTGAAAAGAAAGACATTAATAAACATAGGTAAAGATATCTCAATATCGGAGTAAATCTTACAGATACAGTGGAAATTCTTTATATCACGAGCAGCTCTTTAGGTCCCTGCGGAGTCTCTGTGCAATCTAGCTGACGGCTCTCAACTATAATGGACAACCGATCCATCTGATAGCAAAATTCATATCAAATTTTCTCCTTTATAACGGCGAGATACGTAGTGTGTAATTTACCGAGCTGAAAGATGAGATCGTTTATGTTTGTGACAGCAATGCAAGAAAACAGGAAAAAAAAGTTACATAAATAATGAGGAAAAATATTCTATAACACCGACAACTAAGCTCACCTGCTCCTCCAAGTTTCACGAGACCCTTTATACCGGTCTTAACGGCAGAAAAAACCTTGCTCAGTTTAGCGAATTTTGGAGCCACGCGACTAACAATTTTGTTAAGTTTTGCTGTAATAGCTGCTTTGGCTCTTCCGAGAAATCCCCTTGACATTATTTTTGCAAACGTCTGCTTCGCCTTTGCTGTAGCAGGTGTCACAAATTTGGTCTTAAATCTGTCGGCAAACTAAGTATAAAAAAGATAAATCACTAGATGATACTCGAATGAGATGCCAGATTTAGCTCATCCTGTAAAAGATACTTCTTTAAATGAAAAGGTTTAGCAATTGTGGCCTAGTACTGCTGTAAATACTTACAAAAAGCGATGAGTCTGAGCTTTCGCTGTCTACAGCATCATCAGAGACTGACTCTGACTGACTCTGACTGTCTCTGATGATGCTGTAGACAGCGAGAGCTCAGACTCATCGCTTTTTGTAAGTATTTACAGCAGTACTAGGCCGCAATTGCTAAACCTTTTCATCAAACCATGCTGCTGAAGGATAATTTCCACAGATTAACACTTCTTTAAGTTCAAATTAAGCAATATTTTTATATGAACTTTATTTGCTTATTGTACAAGATATATATGCAATACATATTTTGAAAATTAGGATATATAATAACACTAAATCTTGAGGACAAGTTTTGTTGCTTTTTTAATTTTGTTTTGTTTTTTGTTTTCGTCTTTTTGTTGTTGTTGTTGTTGTTGTTTTGGGTTTTTGTTTTGTTTTTTGTTTTTGTTTTTGTTTGTTTGTTTGTTTGTTTATTGTTACTTTTTTTTCCTTTTTTTTTTTCCTTCTGCTTTCCTATTCTTATTCTTTTTTTTCTACGTGTCTGTGCAGTACTTCTGACACCATCATAGAGAAAGTTAGAGGTGTGATAAGAGGAAGGAAAAAAGATAAAAAGAAAAGATGAAGCACTAAAGAACCAACCAAGGAAAAACTATTGAGGAAGATGTATGTTGCATGTCATTTAGAACAAATATCAGTCAGATAACTTTTTCTTATGGGCCAAAAAAATCAATTTTGTATTTCAACATAATATTACATATATTTAGTAAATCAGCAAAGTTCTTGAGAATGTCTATAGACATTCAAAATTGTGTTAGAGCTATTTCCCTTAGGGATTTAGTAGAATCTACTAATAACTAATTAGTAAAAGTAACTGTAAGTAATTAGTAAATTAGTTAAATTAGTAAAAAGCTGCTTTTAAACTCAGTATATTTCAAAGAGAATTTAGGGAAAGTTTGGGTTCCTAGGTTTACGCCCTATCAGAGATGGTGAAATAAGTCCCCGACTCAAATGAGGCTCAAGTGTATAGGGCTCCAGTTTCTGTTTGGGCTCTCGATCAATGGAAAATGATCCCAATTTCTTAGCTAGTATTCACTTTGCCCACCTTCCGAGTTCCTCCACCAACAAAAAACAGAATTATCCAGCCTACCAAGGAAAATAACAAAACCTGCGTCGTCATCATCTAAGAGTGCGTTCTATTTGTTCTGGGCAATGAAAATCACAACAAGAACTCGATCAGCACTGACGACCCACTTACTGATAACATACCTCGCGAATCTTCTTTCCAACAAACGAATTCTTAAGGTGACTTTTCCAAAGCTTTTTTATGCCTGGAACAGCAATTGCTAAAGCGGGAAAAGTAAGCCTCATTGCCAATTCAAGACCTTCTGCAAATTTGTCGTTCACTTTTAAAAGATCAACTGCTTGATTGGTTTGATTAGCTTTTTCCATGAGTCGCTGTGAAATAAAAATGAATACTGTGAAAATAATGTGATATTTTTCAAAACCAAATGCATGGGTACGATTCTTAGCTATACCTGCATATCATCAGAAACGTTGACAAGTATGCTGGCAACTTCAGGGCCCAGGGATTTTAGCACTAGTGTCGCCTCATCTGAAATCCTCATCATTTGCTGTCTGGTTTCTTGGTAGGCATTGTAAGAATCGTTCGTATAAATTTCTCGATTCTTTGCTACGAAAAAATTGAAACAAATTAACTCAACAATGTAAATTAGCCAGGAAATTCCATCCAACCCTCGGTAATTGCTGCGAGCGCCGGCGAGCAGCCTGCTATTATTGAGAAATCGACATCGTCGGATTTGACTGGCGATGATTTCGGTACATACGTTACATGCGCCCAGCGGTTGCCATCCATACCATATCGAAGGTCGATTTTCGGATTTCGCTGGCGGTGATGTACCACTGGCACCCCAGGCAATCATTTAGAGCAGTGCGTAGCAAATAGAAGGGTCCGGGTTCGAATCCTCATGCACTCATGGAATAACAATTTTTTCGCCTTATTATGTTGTAAACGTTATCTTTTCGTGTGTTTGTATGCTTTTTTCTGGTTTTGAAGTGTTGTAAGCTGCGGTTTTTTTTCCTCCCCTTTACACAGAAGAAGAAGAAGAAGAAGAAGAAGAAGAAGAAGAAGAAGAAGAAGAAGAAGAAGAAGAAGAAGAAGAAGAAGAAGAAGAAGAAAAATACAGCTTAAAACACTTCCAAACCATAAAAAAGCATACATATTTACTACATAATAATTAAGGCAAAAAAACAATGGTGTTATTCCAAGGAAATTTATTCCAAGGAGATTCGAACCCAGACCCTTCTCTATTTGCTCTATAATACTTTGTACACTGATGTTACACGTTGCTCTACGCGAGATGCGATATGCGGATTTCACTGAGGGTTGCCGTACAAATATCAAATACATGACTCCACGCGGCTTCAGTTTCATAAACCGTATTCTGGCAGCACTTCCCTTTCTAATAGAAACTACTAGCAATAATATAATAAAAACTTTATTTATATAGCGCTATGTCTAACGAGACTCAAGAGCGCTTTACGAGAAAAGTATATACAATATATAAAACTATCCTGAATCAAAAAATACTGTGTATATGATGCAAATATAATACTTTAGGAAAACGTATCTTAACATAGCTCTCAAGGAAATTAAAATCGTGCACTGATATGATGTGTTCTTCTCTACCATGCCATGAGGGTTTTTTTCTCCGGTTTTTCCTCCCTCAGTAAAAATCGGCAGCATGTGAGTTGAGCGTTGTATACAAAATATTTAATGTAGAGGTAGTGAGTGTGAGATATAGCGAAATTTAAATTGGCTCTGTCAAAGAGTTTATTTATTGAAGTATCTAGTGGTCTTTGCCTTTCTTTGTGTAGTAGAGTAATTTTCACCGGACTGTGAAATAGTTACTAAGCTAATAGACACTAATAGACTCTGCACCCATTGTTTTCTTTTGTTGCAATACAACTATTAGACACTATTAAACACTGACTATTAGTAATTGTTTCACAGTCCGATGAAAATCACTCTATCCGCATGCCTGAGCGAGTGAATTCTTAGTTACCGGATAACAAAATAGTTGATAACTAAATACTATTATGCGCTAAATAGTTTATAGTTGTTTCACGGATATATGGCGTGCACTCTATTCGATTCACTTACCTTGTCTAGATTCATCACGAATCTTAGTTTTCGTTTCATCATACTCTTTCTGGAGTTTCTCAAATGCCTTAAAATTGGTTTTTATACTGGGGAATGAAGCCGAACATCCTTCGACCGCTTGTATTATTGTTGCAGTAAAGGTTATTCCATAGGATCCAAATGTGATCGTGTTCAAGGTTTGTTTGCCCAATAACTTTATGAATTGAAAAACGGCCCCAGACCTTCGCTCACCAGACTCATCTTCTTCTATATTTAATAGAAAGTAACATATATATTAGCTTGTATAATTCAATAATTTAATATTTTTAACACTGTCCGCTCCATATTCAAATCTCAAAATGCAAATGAGATGACGTCAAAGAAGGCATTTGCACTAACTACATGGGGTATTTGCAACAAGTGCGGCATGCTCTTCGATGCGCTAAAGTACAGGTTTTATATATGAAAATGATTTACAAAAAGAAATTCCAGTATTTTGTATTACGTCTCTTCTGTGTAGTAAATGTTGGCTACTTTGACTTCATCTAAATTTACTTAATACTATTAGAAAGGCCTATTCCCAATTTCTTCCGTACCCTTTTCTATAGCGTTGTCTTCAACATCTGACCACTTAGAGAAGGAAATGCTTTTTTTCTTTAAGGGGGTTGTGAGGATGGGTGCGAATTGCTGTAACACCAAACACAGAGATAGAACAAAGCACCATCTTCTTGAAGGCCTTGCCATGATTCACAAGATTACTAACAAATATATAACAATATCAACAAAAGTTAATAAATACTATCGATGTATAGTAAAGTATCGGAAGCGCATTAGTTAACGCCTTCTCGTTACCTTTAGTAATAAGGTCCCTCGGATAAAACAGACAAAATGCATATATCATGATATCAATATTCAATTATTCAACAACAAAAAACTGCCTCAATAAATCTTCAAGTAAGCTTTAATTAAGAAAGTAAAGTCAATAGGCCTTGTTGCTTTACTTATTAAAATTTAACTATGATTTGACA
Organism: Telmatactis stephensoni; assembly: GCA_029948255.1. NCBI lineage: Eukaryota > Metazoa > Cnidaria > Anthozoa > Actiniaria > Isophelliidae > Telmatactis > Telmatactis stephensoni. Next base: position 162,661 of record JALIZF010001474.1, on the reverse strand, counting down.
ATCAAGGTGTACCGCATCAATCCAAGCAGTGACACAATTAATTCATTTCTTCTTTCTTCCTGCTCTCCTCCTTTCTTTTCTTCCTTCCTTCCTTCTGTCCTTCTTTTAGCTTTCTTTAGATAGTTCCTAGTTATTTCCATTTCTTTCACTCTGTCTCATTCAGTAGACCCACATTTCGAAAATGGTTTGAACTTGACAGTTCTTTAAGAAAGTAAATAAAGTTTCATAATATCTTTCTATCATAAATCTTTACGCTTGTCAGCGTTACTTATTGTGATACAAGCTTTATTAATTTTCACATGTGAGATATTCTGTGTTTGTTTACAATGTCTCTGAATAGTTGAGTAGTCTTACGTAAGAAACAATGAAACTAATGAATGTACACGACGTTTTAAAACAGGTACCAGAACCACCAAGGTCGATGGAAATCATCGTTTTCAGCCGGTTGACTTTCTTAACTAGCAAATAGTGCGATTGCAAAAATGTCTATCTAAATATTTGCCACCTACCCACCTAAACTTGGATTTTTCCTCCAAACTTATTTTTCAGTTCTGTTGTATCCATCGCGTGACATAACTGTTCAGAATGATAACGCAACACAAGCAAAACGATTTTTATTCGTTACCGTTTAAACAGGTTTCGGCACTTTGTAAAAAAAACACTCTATCGATCTGTTCTACGACCAATGTCTTTCGACGCAGTGTTTGTTTTTGTCATTTTTTTACCAAAAAGCAAGCGAAATAATTTGAATATATTGAACAAAGATGAAGTGATCTTTCAGGTTAAGTCTACCAAGTTCTGTAATGAAGAGATTTCTGAGCTTTTAATCATTGAAAGGTACAAATTAAACCAAAATTGCAAAATGAACTTGCGATAACGTTTAATTTACCGGGCATTGGAGACCTTGACTGGCCAAAAACTATTACAAGTGCAGTTGTTGAAAACAGCACCAGAGATTCTTTCAACATTTTTTTTTCTGAGAAAGATGTTGAAACAGGACTTACGTACAGCTGTTATAGAGCTGGTAGGCGACGAGCTGTTTTTTTTTTTTACCTGTCTTCTAGCTGACTGCTTACTTAACAGGTAGGGCATCTTCTTTTGTTGTTCCTTAAGGTGATGTTACACGGTTTGATTCGCAACATCCGACGATTTTCCGCGCAACAAATGTTGCCCGTAAAGTTTATACCGTTGAAAATACAAAACGCAACTATTTTTAGCAATACTTTAATTTGCTTGCTAAACAAGTTGTAAATGTTTGATGTGAATTTGAAAAACTTTTAACGCAACTTTTGACCAAGCGTTGCGCGTAAATTCGTTGTTGACAACGGCAATGACAATGATTTTATTTAGTACCAGTTTGCATAAATACATGTTTACAAGGTATACTATAAAACATGCTATTGATACAGTATCTGACTGTATATAGCTTTATTATATATCCTTGTCGATACGCGCGCTCTGATTGGCTGAAAGCTGTGCTTTATCAGAGAACGGAGCACAGCTCGACCGCGCCGCGCACCTGTTTAATTTTTGTACGGAGAAAATCAAACTTTTCCTTGAATATTTATTTCAAAATATGTAATAAAACAAATACTAGACCATCTTTTTCTGTGCTCCGTTCATTAATACAGCATTTAGGAAGTGCCAACAGCACTCAAGAAGTGTGGAGAGCATGCACTCGCCTACGACTTGTGCTCTCCTTACACTTCTTTCGTGCTCTCGTCACTTCCTGCGTGCTGTATTACTGAACGAAGCACGGAAAAAGCTGTTCTATTTGTTAAATACAGCTAATCTACACAGCCAGAAAAAAAAATTATAGCGAGACATTATATTTGGTCATTGAGTAAACAACCAATCGACCAGTGTAACATCACCATTAGAGGCCTCTTCAGAATAATATATTGTACATCGATTTGAGATTCTTGTGGCCAGACATACAGCCGACTAATATCAAGAGTGCTGATCATATTTTTGTAGCAACGATTTATCACCACCGTGTGCAGTGCGGAATTGAGCCAAGAGTCAATTTTCTAAACCATTGATGGCTCGATTGATCTCCAATTTGTTTTTCACAGCATAGCTTTTCAATTTGATCTTATAGGTTACTAATAGACTCCATACCCTGTTGAGGTGCTTTAAAAGACAACAAGGAAAACACTTCGAGTCAAAGTAAAGATCTTTGGAGAAGGAATTGTGATGTGAAAAAAATCTTTTGTACGTATTAGATCTTGTATTTTATTTGTAATTGATCACTTTGACAAAAAAACCAAACCCTTTTCTGTACGTTCAACTGTGCCTAAGTTTAGACAAACATTTAAGTACATGTGTGATGACATTTTGTTTTCCATTCAGCTTCCTTAAAATCGAAACCCTATTCGTCTGGACGGTGCTAAACAGTCTCTACGGGCATATCGTATTCGTGTGGAAAGATATCTTCCCATGCGCGCGTTTGTCAACCTATATTTGTGGACAGCTGCTCATGATTTGTAATGTAACAAGCGGTATATAAATTTTGTAAAGCCTGGTTTCCATATGATCGCGGACGATCGCGAACGATCGCGGGATCGCTGAGTCCACTCAAGCATCCGATCGCGGACGATCGCTAGCTCAGTGTTTCCATATGATCGCGGACTACTGCCAAATTAGCATAGCGTCTGTTCGATAAGCTATTTCTTAGCTTCAAACCACTTCTATTCGTGTTTACAACGATCCAAATCCTTTTTGGTGCTCATTTTGCTATGTTGGTGCTATGTATGCCGAAAATAATCGGACTTGTATTTTAGTAGAAAGTTCAGATGCGTCCGTTTTCTTGAATTTATTCGAAATAAGCAGTATAGTATTCACTAATTTACATCGATAATACTTTTAAATTTGTATTAAATACTGTTCTCATTTTATCAAAATTCTAAGCACAAATAACAAGTTATACAAAGTTTTTTGAGGTTTTAGGCTTTCATATCACAAAAATCATCATATTATGGTATACATTTGGATCGCTCGATCGCAGATTAATCTGTTTCCATATGATCGCTGTCGATCGCGGTCGATCGCTGAGCATCGTCCGCGATCGTCCGCGACCGTCCGCGATCATATGGAAACCAGGCTTAAGGCGGAAGGGGACATTTCAGCAAACAAACCAAATATATATTAAAACTAAGATAATTTAAAGAGCGTTTCTGCATGAAAAACAAAAGACGTATTAGGTTCAATTAAAATGGTGTTCCATAATTTATTGATAATAAAAGTATAGTAGAAACATTTCTCAGCACAATGCCGAAAAGACTGTCATGTAAATATTATTTTCGATAAAATGGAATAACGGTGCTTCTAATATCATATTTACCATGTCTTACCATCGACCGAAATAATCACAAACAATATTCTTTTTTTTGACACTCTAAACTGACCACAGAGATGGCTTCATAACTTGAGCTTTTATTATAGCTTACACTTTATGTAAACAAACTTTGGATTTTGTCTCGATGAACAAAATGATTCGTTATAATTGAAATTAAAATATATATATTACAGCAACAACAAAAACAACAACTAGAACACGGTGGTGGCGAGGAGCAAATCAATGTAATGATTCATACTCAATTGGAAACAAATCAAAATTGTAATCTTGATGAGACTCCTACAAAAAGCTTATATGTTATTCTGATCAGTGCATAGTGCAAACATTACATTGGTGAAAATGAATACAAGCGAAGATTCTTTGGCTCAGTATTCGAATGTAAGTTTTATTTCCAATGCTGCAGTCTTCGAGGAGTCGCTCAAAGTCGTAATCTTCTTCAACTTTATGTTGGCAATTGCAACAACATTTGGGAATGGAATAATAATCATCGCAATCTTGACTTCCCAAAGTCTTAAAAGTCCGTCATACATACTAATAACTAGCTTGGCGTTTACCGATCTTCTAGTGGGTGTGTTGATTCATCCCTTGCAGATCGCCATCATTACTTATGATATCGAACCAATGCAATGGGCTTATTCAACTTTACGAGTAATAGATGGAGTATATTTTATGTCGTTTCTCTATCTTGCTTTTCTTTCATTAGCCATTTCACTATATATCAGCATTGACAGACATTTGGCTCTACGTTTGAGAAACCGATATAGAGCTTCAATCTCCAGAAAACTTGTTACTTCAATACTTCTTCCTACATGGATAACACCACTAATACTTATTGTAGGTGGTTATTACTATTTACCATTACTTGGGGGATCAGTGCTGCAAAGTGTAAACATTTTCACGGCAGCCTTAGGTCTTATTCTATTGCTAGCAACGTGCACTGTTTACATCATGTCCTTGGTCACCCTTCGCCGTTATACATCACAAGTTCATCCACAACAACCTAACCAATCTCAAACGGGGAACTTTGATGCAGTAAAATACAGAAAAACCTTAAAGACTATGATGGCCGTTTTGGGCTGCCTTTTGATCTGTTACGTTCCTTTGTTTTGTACTTGGGCACTTTTCAGATATAGTTTTAGTAAAACTATAACTGTTCTGCATCGGATTTCAAGTACAATATTTGGTCTCAATTCCAGCCTAAATCCTCTCATTTATGTAGTGAGATTTAATGATATTCGTCAGGCGTGCCACCAGTTATTGAACAAACAAGCTTACAATATTCCGTGAAGCGGAATAATGAGATAAATGCTAGTTTCACAGGCCGTAGCGTGAAGAAGATGCTAATGAAAATGGTTCAGAACTTTAGACAGAACTATTGAAATATATGTTACGTTCTAATTCACTTCGTTCAAACGAACGTAAAATATTTATCTTCTATATTTCGAAGATATTAAGAGGGGATTTTTTTCAAGTTCGAGCAGTGAACGACAAAAACTCCTGAGTTGAAGAATAGCTTTTGTACAAGACTAAAACCATTTCTATAAGAAAGTTTAAGTTGTTTGTAAGTAGTTTTGGCAAATGAAAGTTGAATTAAAGTGTTAATCCAAAACGAAAATTTGGATCAAAAATGAGGTTTAGGCCTTCATTTGCTCATTTGCTGTATGTTTTCTCTATATTCAGCTTGAAAAAGCTTAATCCCAACACAACATCAAGAAAAAGTCTTGTACAATTCAAAAATCTGTTTTAAACAGGTATTTTATCTTGGTACATCAGTTTTTAACCGGTAGAAAAAGGATTTGAGTGTTAATCCAGAACGAAAATTTGGATTAAAACTCGCACGAAGGTCTAGTTTTTGGCGCTTTTCGCCATTATTGCTCGTCATTGAAAAAAATCTCCTCTTAAAGTAATAACAACAGACGTAGTTGTATATGGTAGGTTCGCTTGCGGAATACGGAATATTTATAAAAAAGTAAGTAATAAGCCTAGCCATCCTCTATTTCAATTTTTACCTAAGACAAAGCAGTCATCTTACTATCTTAGAAATAAGAGTAGTCTCTTGCCAAGAGTTAATACAGAAAGATTTAAGAATAGTTTTATAAATAGATTATATTTTAAACATAGATTAGCTATTTAATATATTTTATTTCTATTTACATTATATATATTTTTTATGTTTCTTGTATGTATGTATGTATTGATATGTATTTTTATCAATATGAAATAAATACATTATTATTGTTATTATTATTATTATTATTATTATTTATTGGTGATAATAATTAACTCGTACATAAATCATAGTTAAGGTAAAGTGCTTGATTTGATATATGTAATAGTAAATGATACTTAATAAATTGGAAATATATATATATGCGTAGATCACTTACAGATACGGTCAAACGCTTAAGTTATACTATATATATTATATATTGTAATATTTGTACAAAAATACGAAATGACTCGCATTTAGATATCCGTAATTGATTCTATAGTGAACAAATAAATTTGTAATAATTAAATCATAGTCCTAGGCTTTTAGTTATTCTTAGTCGATTCTGCTTAGATTCAAGGACATACATGTCTTTTGCTGTGTCCGTTTTCCACCGGCCGTGAACTTTTAAGAGTCTCTCTGAAATCGAACTGTCGGGATGAATTGCAGTGGTCATACCCCCTGATCTTAAGCTGTGGACGCCGTAATCTTTGGCATCAAAACCTAGTGCAGCTAAACACTCGAGGAAAATTTCTCGACATCTTGTGGAGGACAATCTTTCCTTTCTTACAACATATCCTGACTTAGTTTTTGTTAATCTTCTGAACAAGTATAGTTCACTCTTTCTGTTAATATTTGCCATATCTACTTACTTTTCTAGTAATGCTACGGGGCAGTATTTTGTCCGAGTTTTTGCAATAGAAACTTTGTTTCCTTCGCGGTAAACATCAGTTTTACTATTAGCAATGAAAATTACTATACAGTCTTTACAAAATGAAATATGGCTCGGTTTTATGTTCGACAGCTCGCTGGAGCGTAGGAATCCCGCAAAACCAATTGCGCACATTGCTGCTGTCCGCACATCTTTCAAAGTGGACTTGTCCTCTGCCTATCTGTCTATCATCTGTTTAATCATAGCTGCACTGATGGGTTGCTTTTTTGTTTTGGGCATTATCCTCCCTCGCTTTGCGCTTTCAACTATATTTCTGCAGACACCATCGTCTAATGGATTCGAGCCTTCTCGGGGACAGAAAGAATGGAGCCAATTCAACGCTGCATGAGCCTTGGTAGTCGAACAAGCAGACTTGCTGTTTTTAACCTCCAACAGGTAGACTGCTGTTATGGCACTTGGGAAAGGGATGCTCATGTTGACTCTTTTACCCTTACACCACTGGAGGAATCTGTTGATTTCTTTCAAGTATGTCGCTGCAGTTGATGTCGATCTAGACTTAATCATTGTTGTTAGTAAGTTGCTCAAGTCAGGCTTTAGGTCAGTTGGTAGATATTTCCAGGAAGAGCTTGAATATATAGCCTCAAACATAAAAAGACGCTAGGGTGTGTTAGTAAACATACAACAAAATGACTCGCGTGGCTAGTTAGGCAACAGTGCGCATGTGCGCGCCCTTGCAGACTTTTTGGCCGTTCTCTTGCCCGGTTGGTGTAATTAGTTATACAGTAGATTAAGAATCATCAAAATGCTCGCCTTGACGTCGCACTTGCGTGACGCGAGCTAAGCTTCGGCTTTTTGGTGCTCACTTCCTAACATCCCACTCCATGACATTTTTGGTCTAAATTGGATTTCGAACTTCGCACTCTCTGGGTTCCTTGATCCTGCCATCTCGGTGCTCTCTACACATTCGCCTGTGCGTTTGCCTGACTAGGAAGCGACTCTTGCCAATTCTAGTCAGAGGTTGCGTTAGAATCGCCGGTTTCCTCGCTTACTACTAGCAGACCCGCACGTGCGTTGGTCCACACAACTGGCACTTGCCGATTCTCCTAAAAACACTCTGAAAATACTACTATGCATGACTTACTCTGATAGTTATCGTGAAGAGAAGTCGCATCGGAAAGCAATAACTTGCCCGTTGTATCTTTCGGAGCCTAGCAGCGAGTTAGTGTTCCTTGCTAATCGAAGTGCCGTTCTTCCTTCGGTGATTGTGTATCCTCTTGTGAAACTCTTGTACTTTCGCTCGATTAAAGGCCAAAACGATGCGGACGGCCAATAAGGTGTCACTAGTGTTCCTATCGCGCCTTGCACATATACGTAGTGTAAAACCTTTGACACGATGCAGACTGGGGGTACTAAAAGACAGTTTTCGTTTTCTAGATTCTGGGCAAAGAAATCTACACCCTCTGCACCTGGATTCCAAAACCTCGAGTAGAACCTTGGCATTTTGGTATTATAATAAGTGGCAAGGCAGTCGACTGTGTGAGGACCCCATAGTTGCTCAAAATTGTTTGAAAGTTGCCAATCGTCCAGGTCAATTAATTTGCTAATTGCGTCTGCCTGTTGGTTTTCTGTTCGGGGTATCCACTCTATTTCTAGGTTTATGTGTTTGGACGCGCAAAATCTGAAAATCTGCATGGCTAAAGCGTGTAAGTCGGGTTTCATGCTTCCTACTTCTACAATTTTGCCAGCTGCCTGGTTGTCTGTGTACCATTTCACGTGTGAATATTCCAGTAACTTACTAAATGCCTCCAGTGAAAAACTTATAGCCGATAATTCTCTCCACGTGGAGCTTTTTTCTCTATCTTCTTCTTTCCATGATTCGTGGCTAATATGTGTCTTATCTAGAGTATGCTTGGCCCCACAGCCTGTGGAACTTGCGTCGGAGTAAACGAAACAGTGGGGTTTTTTGACTAAAAAGCAATCTCTTGCCTTTAGTGAGTTTAGGTGGCTTTTCCAGAACGACATTTCGTCTAAACAATAAGTGTCTAATTCTAGGGCTGAATCCCAATGCTCTGCGCAAGCTATCGTGAGGCAACAGTGTCTAGTCATTATACGTGTAACGTTTCCTGCTACTGGACCTATAGAGATAATCTGTCCTGTGAATGCGGCCAAGCGTCTAGCAGTGAGCGTCGACTCGTGTTTGGTCATGTTATCTATTGTTGCGAGAATTTTGTGGATTCTCGAGCTAGTGATTTCCAATGTACCCTGGGCTGAGTCCCAAACTAAGCCCAGCCATGTTAATCTCTGAGTAGGGTCCCAGGTGGATTATTCGTCATTTGTTATAAAACCCGCGGCGTTCAAATCGTTTTTGATTTTTACGGCCAAATTACATGCTGATTCGTAAGAGTTCTCTGTGAGCCAACCGTCGTCGAGGAAAAGCGCAATACAAATCCCTTGGTGTCGCCAGTGTTTTACAAGTGGTTTTAATGATTTCGTGAATATGTGGGGAGCTGTAGATAGGCCAAATGGAAGAACTGTAAATACATAGAACTTAGTTTCCTGGTTTTCGGATTGCCATGCGAAGCCTAGGTAAGTTTGGTCATTTGGTGCAATTTCAATGTGGTGATACCCACTTTTTAAATCAAATGAGAGCATGTACGAATCTTTAGCAAAATAGCTCATTGCCACTTTCCAATCGTCATATTTTATACGTAGTTTTTGGAGTGTTTTGTTAACGTGCCTTAAGTCTAAAATGAGCCTTTTCTTCCCGTTTGATTGCACTGAAACTGAGAGGGGATTGATTACCAGTGGAGGTTCCCGTACTTCGATGACGCGGTCCGATTGTAACAGTTCTTCTATCGCTTCGTGAACAAATTTATGATGGACGAGTGCGGACTTGTTGTTTTTAAGCTGGATAGGTTCAGGGGGCAAGTGTGTGAAAGGCAATCTGTATCCATGTTCTACAACGTCTAAAATGTATCTTGAAGCCCCTATGGTTTTCCAAAACTCTAAGTTATTTTTAAGATTCCCTTTGACTTGGGCAATATTGTGTCCATTACATTCGTATTCAAATGAATCCTCTAATAAATGTACCTGTGATAATAAATCGCGGTCTATCAAATCCTTATTTGCTTGATCCGGGGTGTGCGTAGGTGGAGGTCTTGTAGGTATAGTTGCCATAGGTTGGCTTTGTTGGATATCTGTTGACTTTCCAGCAGTCTTTTGCCCAGTGGCCGATACGCATGCATCTGTAACATCTTGCGGCGTCCATCCTGTCTTCTTTATAGCCTAAAAAAGAGATAATGAGAGCAGTATCTAGGAATTTTTTATTTGTATTTTTTTTTTTTTTTTTATTATTATTATTATTATTATTATGGCATCTTTATTTTGTTTTCAATTCAAATCTAATTACATGCAACAAAGCGGGAATGCACCTGTGCTTTGTTGTATTTTTTTTCTTATATGCTAAACATCACTTTTTTTTTAATTTGCTATTTTGTGAACTCATAGAATTTTTTTTTTTTGTAATTTCTGCGTTTTGGGAAAGGATCCATTTTTGTGATTTCTTAAGGAGATAGTCTGTTTCTTGGCTATTCGTTGTCACAGAGTTCATTTCTTTCTCTAATAGATGGTGATAACCTCCGAGAAAATCAAATACAACGTTCTTTTGGGTAACTGTACAGTCTCTGTAGATGTTCTTTATGCCTGCTCTTAGTTCTGTGTATTTTTCTTGCTTGTATCTTGTTCTTTCTTCGATGCTTCCAACGCTGCATATGGTTCCTTCTACCAAGATCCATGTTTTGTTTCCTTTGTCTAGTACAGCCATGTCGATTCTATTGGCTCCATTTTCAGGGGCTTTATCAAGGTGAAAGGGCAGGTCCCAAATTATCTTGGCTTTCTCGTTCTCTACGATTGATTCTGGAATACTTTGTTGATACCAAGGCTTGGAATGATCGCTTTCTTGGAAGTCGTATCTGTATAGGAGGTAATGGTAGATAGGTCTAAGCATCCTGTCGTGTCTGGCTTTGTACAAGGTCTGTGCAATTCTTGGGCAAGCACAGAGCACATGTGTTGTAGATTCAATAGCTGTATGACACATGCGACATTTGCTGTCAGTAACGTGCATTTGTAATTTGCTTTGCTGGTATGCCTTCGTTGGCAGGAGCTGTTGTCTTATGCTCTTATTCACACTATGTACTACGTCGGGTATGTTCTTCCATGCTTTGTGAACGTCATTGGCTCTTTTTGACATTTCCGGGTCGTTGAGTTGTTTAGTTGTCAGTGCTCCTAGCCACTGTTGGCTTTGAAATTCTTCGAGGTACTTCCTGTTAACACTCGAGCGTAATAGATCTTTTATTGCTTGTGGGCTTGCTGTCTTGGTATGAGTGGTTTTACTGTAGTGAGTGATTAACTCAGTTCCTGTTGCATTAAATCTGCATTGTATGTTGTATTCTTCTGCGTATTTCATTGCTTGTTTGAAAATAGATTTTCTTCCTTTATCGATCTTGTTCATCTCAATTGTTCTTGCTAATTGAATTCTTTTGTCTTCAGAATTGTTCAGGTAATTTGCCATTTTAATCGTTGTTGTTTTAAATGTGTCTTCTACATTTTTCAAGCCACTTCCTCCTAATTCCTCGGGAAGGTAGAGCAGTTTTGTTGACTCACTTTTGTGCATGCCTCCATTGTTTTTGATGATTTCTCTGGTACGTCTGTCAAGTTCTTTTAGATTATTTATTGTCCATTCGCCTGTCCACATGTGGTACTGTAGTACTGGTAATGCAAATGTACTGGTTGCTTTGATTTTCCTTGGTATTGAGATGTTGCTTGTCCAAATAACGGACACTCGTCGTAGGTATTCTTTACTTGCTTCAGTACAAACTTTCTCTTCTAATTGTGTGGAATTTTCAAATTTTCCAAGAAATTTGTAGTGGTCGGACTCATTCAACATCTTTAATTCTTCTTCAGGGGATATACGAACGTTGTCAGTTTGTTTAATTTTCCCTCTGACAATGTCTACTGCTGCACATTTATCCATTCCCCAGGCAAGTCCGATATCTTTAAACATGTCTTTCGTTGCTTTTGCCACTATCATTGCCTTGGTTGCAGACTTGTGATAGGTTTTTAGGTCATCTACATACAATAGGTGTGTTAGCTTTTCTTTTGCGTTTTGAGAGAAGGTGTACCCTTCTGTGCTCCTTAACCACCAAGCAATTGGGTTCAGGCATAACGTGAACAGTCTTACACAAAAGGAGTCCCCTTGTAGTATCCCTTGTTTCAGGTTGATTGGGCCAATGCTCTCTTTGTCATGCGTTGTCTTTACTTCAAGTGTGATTTTCCAGTTTTTCATTGTGTTTTTAATAAATTGCGTTATCTTCCTTGGGATGTTATGTATTTCTAAGCACATGCTCAGCCATTTGTGATTTATAGAGTCAAATGCTTTCTTGACATCAAGAAAGCATGGAAAGCATTATTATTATTATTATTATTATTATTATTATTATTATTATTATTATTATTATTATTATTATTATTATTATTATTAATTCAATCCGGTCATATTTTAATGGGCTCTTTATGGGTTGTTAATCTTGTCTAATCCTATCTAGTACCCTATAGTCTAAGCCGCTGCCGTCGGGTGGGAGGGCGGGAAAGTAAACCTCTAGAGTTATTAGGATGCTGGTCCACAAGCGTGAGTGAGGCGTAATTGCGAATTTTCGCTTAAGTAATGAACGAGGACCCCAGGGAATAGCGCACGTGCCGCGGTAAAGAATGCTTATCTAACTCTTCATACCGAAGCAAAATACATTTACGTTCTAATTCACTTCGTTCAAACGAACGTAAAATATTTATCTTCTATATTTCGAAGATATTAAAGTAATAACAACAGACGTAGTTGTATATGGTAGGTTCGCTTGCGGACCATTACTCTGAGAATTCACAAAGTAGTCAGGTTCTGAGTTAGAATACATTTTAAGTACCAGATCGTGAGCAATTGTCTTCTAAGTAATTGTTTATAATCCGTACTAAAATCTCTTAAGTATTGAGAACAAACTTTTCTTACCTCGAAAAAGCCGCTTTTCCGATTTACCAGTGTATCGTGGTCTCTTAGCCAGCCTAGAGCTCTTAGAATGTTCATCCTTCTTTCTTTTCTCGGCGACGGCCTTCCTAGCCTTCTTTAACTTCTTGTCGTCTTCAGAATCCGATGCCAGCTCATCTGACAAATATTCATCAACTACCTTCCATCCATCTCTCGGTTCCTTATCCGCTATCTTGATAAGTTTCTGCCTTCTCTTGATCTTGTCGATGCCTTCTTTAGCAAAGGACTCTATGTTATCCTTATCGTCTGATTCGAAGATTCTGCAGAATAAATCTTCTAACTCCGCGTTGAATTCGAACTGCTTTTGGTTTCCTTTACTCTTCAGTTTAGATGCCTGTTTGTCGACTTTGGCCTTCTCTTGGTATCTTTTATCTTTGTCTTCCAATTTATCTTCCAAATAAGACTTTAGCAATGATAGGACTTCTTCTGGGGAACTTGTCTTGGTCTTAGATGTGTGGGCCGAGGACCTTCTGGATCTCTTAGTGGAAATCTGGGGTTGTCTCTCGAGGTCTTGTTCTTCTTCAGCCATCTTGATAGTAGTAAACCTCTAGAGTTATTAGGATGCTGGTCCACAAGCGTGAGTGAGGCGTAATTGCGAATTTTCGCTTAAGTAATGAACGTGGACCCCAGGGAATAGCGCACGTGCCGCGGTAAGGAATGCTTATCTAACTCTTCATACCGAAGCAAAATACATTTCTCGATGAGAAAAAAATAATACATGCAGTGCAAATATTATAACCATAAAATAACTTAAAACAGCACGAAATCGTATGTTTGCTTATATTCTTTAATTAATTAACACTGTTTAGCCAATTAGTTAGCGTTATTTCACGGTTAAATTATTTGAACTCTAATATAAAAATAAGGAAATGAAAAAAGAAAGAAAAAAAAAACGATTTGTAACTATTTCCCACCGAACAAAGTCCTATGGTTTTGCTTTAAAGCCTCAAAACAATTATTGGTACTCTTTTGAAGCAATGAAATGTACCAATGCATTTTAACACTTTCAAATGATACACCTATTTCAAAAAAGGTTGTCGTATGAGAGCTCCCAAGCCTACGGCACTAGACCGAAAAGGAGTATGGGTAGTTGCAAAACTTTATTTTCTTTTCCGCTTTGGTATTGACTTTAGCATCACTAAGTGAAGTTCTTTAGTGTATAAGGTCAGAGCAAGCTGAATTTGAGTAATCATGTGGGATTTTTGTGGTTTTATAACTTTAGTAATTTCTTCCCATACTCCCTTTCGGGTGAGTCGCGTAGGCTTGATACCGACAACGTTTATTGAAATAGGTGTATATCATATGTTTGCTGTTCCATGAATGCCAAAGTAATGCGAGTGCTTGTTCGAGAACTGATCACGGGCCTAAGTGAAGACCAAGCCTGTGAAATTTTTCTAGCCGCAAATTATACACGGCTGCAATAATGCACATTGGCTCTATTCAGTGATACCTGGCTTACATAAGTACAATTGTAATATAACTACTCGTGAATTCTGAAGTACCAACCTGCATGGGTCAGAAAACAGACAAACACAAGCAGTAAATTAGGGACTTTTGTGTATGAAATTGAATTTTGTCAAACGTTCAGGTGTTGGGTGTCAATTTTGTCTTTTTCGACAACTGTTTCTATTATCACACAATAAGTTTTTTTGACAGTTTATTTTTATCTTAAAATGCATTTGGATTTTTTTTAACATGAAAAGATAAAAAAAGGAAAATTTGGAATGATTTGTGTCCATATGTAGATGACTAGGGGAGGTGGAGCAGATTTCGAAACGGGTCGCACCGTGCCGTTACGTTACCGTATCAATGCCGTAATGTCTATAAAAACATTCAAAATTCTTGCCGTAACCGCGTCGTGAACGTGCCGTTTTCACAGTCATACGAAATCTACTCTATTGAGCAAGGTTTATACAGTAGTGATCACGTCTATGAAACTTTTTAAAGTTATTTTTTAGTGAAAAGATGTGCGCTAAAACATGACATTTCTGCTAATAAGTGGATTAATCGAGGAGCCATTTTGTTTACGTCTTTAGTCGTACATGATTTGATAGCCTATAGCAGTAGAGGAACCAATCGGAGCGCACGATATTGCTCATATCCAGAGGATGCCTAATTAGGTGTAGATCTAACATGCACGCGCTACTAACGGTATGTAATGACCTTTTTGAGGCAGCGCTTAAACTTTCGCAATTTTAATTTAATTTTGTACTTAAAAGTACAACTTTTCCTCGATTTTTAAAAATGCTCTGACTGAGTAAATTATTTGTTTTTGTAGCTGGGTCAAAGTAAAGTCTCGTGAATCTTGGGGTCTTCAAGATCAAACTTCTTTCATATTTTCTCCAAATTGTACTTGGAACCAAATGACCTCCTTAAAAAGTTAATAAAAAGGTGTATAGCGTGTGTAAAATAACTGTAAATTACAGTTTGACACAATTTTCATCACTAGAGGAACAAGCCATAATCCATTTGGCATTCTCAAGGGGCGTTGGCTGAAGGCACTTTGTGTTAGGATTCAGTTGAATTCGAAGCGGCATGTAAGAAGCATCTAAGAATCCAGTCCTGAAAAGATCACATTTGAAAGAGTTTTAATTTTAAAGAAATAATAACTCGAATAATGAATTGGTCAGCGGTCGTCGACCAACATGGCGGCAGTGTCTAAAGTTCCAGTTTTTCTGTTCTATTTAGCTATATATTTTAATTTTGTCCACTCGAACTGGATTTAAGCGAGCTATAAATAATTAACTTAGCTATTTATTTTTATTGTTAATTTAACTTAATTTAAGATAAGCACCTATCTACTTATTATTAATTATAATTATTTATTGCCATATCCTGTCAAGCTGTGAGCTATAGCTAGTCTGACCACATCCATATAATGGGAAACCCTTAGGGATTAAACTTGTAGATGTAGATGTAAAACAAAAGAGACGAACAAACAATTCAGTGAATTAATTGACGAACGAACGAACAAATGAATGAAAGAATGAAAGAATGAAAGAATGAAAGAATGAAAGAATGAAAGAATGAAAGAATGAAAGAATGAAAGAATGAAAGAATGAAAGAATGAAAGAATGAAAGAATGAAAGAATGAAAGAATGAAAGAATGAAAGAATGAAAGAATGAAAGAATGAAAGAATGAAAGAATGAAAGAATGAAAGAATGAAAGAATGAAAGAATGAAAGAATGAAAGAATGAAAGAATGAAAGAATGAAAGAATGAAAGAATGAAAGAATGAAAGAATGAAAGAATGAAAGAATGAAAGAATGAAAGAATGAAAGAATGAAAGAATGAAAGAATGAAAGAATGAAAGAATGAAAGAATGAAAGAATGAAAGAATGAAAGAATGAAAGAATGAAAGAATGAAGAATGAAAGAATGAAAGAATGAAAGAATGAAAGAATGAAAGAATGAACGAATGAAAGAATGAAAGAATGAAAGAATGAAAGAATGAAAGAATGAAAGAATGAAAGAATGAAAGAATGAAAGAATGAAAGAATGAAAGAATGAAAGAATGAAAGAATGAAAGAATGAAAGAATGAAAGAATGAAAGAATGAAAGAATGAAAGAATGAAAGAATGAAAGAATGAAAGAATGAAAGAATGAATGAATAAATGATCAGTCAGTCAATCATCCACTCACCTAACCTTTCAAGCAGTTAAATTACGTCATTATTAGTAGTAGTATCCTTTCTTTCAACTTACCGATCCAAATAAACACGAAGTAGTCGTGATTGAAGAGAAGGATTTTCTGTTGCTGCAGATGACTCCATGTATTGTTCATACTCCTGTACTTCGCTTTCAGGAGGTTGTCTATCACTATAGAACATCTGCCATAAAAAAGATCAATTTTGTGAACTTAGCTTTTTAAGCACATTTGTGTATTTTGAGATACCAAATGAGATACTAAATTATAGGTCAAGATATGAATCAAAATTTGCTTTAGGTTTTAATTAAATGCAACAAGTTCCTTGTGTGGACTTCGCCTATTTTACAATGGATGGAACATATATATTCCAAACAAACATTTCAAGATTTCCTGGTTAGAAAACGTTAATAGTATTTATATTATATATAAATGTTTATTATTTAACAATGACGTAATTTTACCAAATAAGGATGAGAAAACTAAGCAAATACGAGGACGCATTACATGCCGTATTACATAGTTGAAAGCTGCCACATTTTTACACAGAACAATCCAAAAATAGGGGAAACTAAGAAGCAGTCATAATAATTTTTTTATTAGATATTTTCTTGTGTATTACGGGCTGACATCTTACTCATCAATCGACAAAATAATATCAGCCCTTATTATATGATTGAGTCGGTTTTCTTTGTTATTTGTAAGGCTTTATATCGCGTATTTCCCTAGTCATTATGAATTCAAGGGCATTATACAGATCTTGCCCTCGTACGAGGGCTATATACAGATATTGCCCTCGCCCCATACTTCCCTAGGTCATCTTAATTTGGATGTTAGACTTAGAAATTTTCTACTGAGCCCCGAAATCATACACTAAGTAGCCAATTTTGGTGAAAAAAAAACTCTTGATAAATAACTTTAGGATTCGAACCCGAGACCTTCTGAACACCTATACCCGCCTTTAACCTCTATACTACTGAGCTAACTGATTGAAGGTTATCAACAAAAAATCGTTTTGTTTGTTATAATAAAGTTCGTTAACTTCACCCTGAATAGAACTGAAAAGCAATTGTTTAAGATTCCTTCCGGGAATTCAGTAACAATGATCAGATCATTAATATCGTTTGGGATTGATTTTGTGTGAAAACCTTCTCAATCATATATAATAAGCCAGTTAATTACCTCGAACCTCGACTTTTATCCATATGCATCCCTCGGTTCTCGGTAACAGTCCAGTTTCCAATTACTAGAGACCGCTGAGCTTCTTGACAAAAGGCGCATTTTTGCAGGGTTAACCTCCTTTTCAAGAAAGACCCATGGGAATGAAATTGATTTCTGTATTGTTCTTTGTCAAAATGTATTGCTTTTCTCGCTGGTATTTTCGAATAATTTACCTTGACTCGAGACTAACCCTGCGCCAATGCGTCTGTTGTCTGATTTTACAGCGGTACGAACAAACTCGAAAAAGGTCTATTAACTCTTACATACATAATTTCGTAGCTAATAAAAAGAGGGACTACCTCTGGTCTAGGTTTACCTTTTCTATCTATCAATCTATCTATCGCAGTCGAGAATCTGCCATGAAAACGAGGCAAGCATGAAAACAAGGCAATCCAAAATCGGTGTAAAATGTAAATTATTTACGAATGTTCCACAGCAATCAAAAAGTATTATTCTTGTCAGTTCTTGCAAAACAAAAAGTTTTTGATGGTCACGCTAGAGTCTATTTTCAATCCCCAAAAATTACCGCAAAGCTATTCAAATTGCCCTATCGCATAATGACGTCACAGTTTGTTTACATTGGGGATAGATGCTCAGAAACAGTGGAAATTGGGACCTATTAATATTCCTTTTCGAAGTAGAACTTCAATGTATCGAGTTTTGATATATATCATGTATCAGTGATTGCTCATCTGCATTTTATTTGATATGCAATCACTCTGATCCCCTCTGGCGACCATAATCCTTAGCGTCAAAACAATAGAGTGTTTTGGTGTGACGTCATTATGCGACAGGGCAATTCAATCGGGATGTATATAGCTAAAAGCCTCGGTTCTCAGTAATCAACTTTTACATAATACACAAGGAAATATCTAATAAGTGGTATATATTGCAAAAATCGCCAACGTTCTTGAAATTGACAACATTCGACACAAAAAGCAGTGCTCATCATAACACTAATATTGATTTACGATTTGTGAAAAGAAGTGCCAACATAGAATCATACAAACCTTATTTCTGTACATTGGTCCAAATAAAAAATTTCCCAGGCTGTATGAAACTAAGAACTTCTCCTTGACCGTATGACCTTCCAGCACATGGGGGTGATGACCAACAACCACATGAACGCCAAGAGACTCTAAATGTGCAGCTTGTCTTTTTTGTCGTTCTGTTGGACTAAGGAGATATTCTTTTCCCCAGTGCATGACAACTACAATGATATCGACTTTTCCCTAGAGTATGAAATTAATTAATTAATAGATAACTATAAAGCAGTAGGAGTAGGAAATTTGTTGGCAACTAAGGGTGTTGTCGGCGAAAATGCCAGCAATTAGTTCAAAGTCTTAAAAAAGCACATGGCAGCGTTTGTCATGAAGCTCACACGGCATACAGCAAAAGTGTGCTATACGAGAGCAAGCTGTTCAAATGGCAACAGTGTCAACGTATTAATTTAAATCCGTAAAATAAAAACAAAACTACTAATTACCTTGATTGCTAGACGTTTGTACTAAAATAGTACAAAGTTGTTCAAACCATTCAAACTTGGTATCATTGTTTTTACTGTATGTTAGCACGTGCTCGTTAAAGTGTGCTTTTCATCGGACTGTGAAATACTAACTAGCTATTAGTGTGTAGCAGACAAAATTCAACAAAAGGAAACAATGGAATTGGGACCTACTAGTGTGTATTAATTAGCTTAGTAACTATTTCACAGTCCGATGAGAATCACTCTATTATTGGAGTAGCAACATGTTATCTCAACTATAAAGGTGAAATTCATTTCGTTGATAACTAAATACTTTTTACACGCTATCTATTGAGGACCAGGATTTTGAAAAGGCGCTGATTAGCTTTGAAGCTTAGTAGCTTCATTTACAAACCATGCGTATATTACTGCTTTCACTAGGGCTTCCCTTGTTAGGAGATTTTTGAGGAAAGCTTTAGCTTGTACGTTTGTTGTGCAATGACCTGGTAATTCGAATGATGGAACCAGCGTGTGAAATCACTATTGTTCACCTGTTATAGTTTAAAGCAGGGGCAGGGTAAATATAGATAGTTAAATCGATATAGGATGTGTTACGCACCCATGTATATGTTATGGTTCAATTTTATCACTGGTTCAATTGTCATTTCCCTTTGTTTTTGTGTATTGTAATGCATGATAATGAGTATAAAACAAAGGAAAATGAAAATTGAACCAATTATAAATTCAAACCATAGCATATATATATATTGGTATGAAATCTTTAAACTACCTTGTGTCAGATTTAGGGTTGCCGTATTACTTTGCAAAAAGTCTTCCCTAATGCTAACCGTAAACCTTATCCAACTGAAAGCACATTTCTACAAATTACTGATCCAAATGGTTGATGCAGCAAGAAGAAACTAATGATTCTGATGGTTGTCAAGACATTTTTTATTTTGATCGTTTTACCAAACATGTTTCGAGGTATCCCACCTCATCCTCAGTAGTGTACCGAGAAGTCGACCGAGAGCTCGATTACAAGATCGACTTATCGGTACCCTGGGGATGAGTGACTCCAATCGGAAATGGGCGGGGATTCTCGTCGTACCTTTTAGGGGTCAAAATCAGTAATCTGGTACCTTTAAGGCGGTGTTTAGTTCACTACCAAAGGCTTAGCTGGTACCTTTAAGGGCGTTTGATTTTTTGGTAAATAAAGTACCTTAAATAAGCATTACTGGGAAGATTTTAATGATCTGACTTGTGTCTCTTGAGCACATCGATAAAGGAGTGTTTAGTTTTTTGGATTGTCTATTTTTTGTTTGTTTTTGAATTGGTTCCTTTTAGGGGTAGAAATCAATTGCCCACTCCCACTAGGATAATACTCAGGTTCCTTCTACAGTCATTTTCGAAAATTCCGACGAGCATCCCCGCCCTCATATATGTACAAGTTGAGAAAATTGAAGCAATAACATAAACAATCAGCGTGCATCATCCTCATTTTATATACAGTCAACAGCCAATGAAGACGCGAGTTATGTCTAATTATGTTATAAAATAATTGTTACCATCACTGTCCGCCTTGGAAGAAGTTTTATGATGTTTGCTCATTACCCAGAACCTTCTATATAGCTCAGTGGTTAGAGCATCGGACCGGCAATCCCAAGATTGTGGGTTCAATCCCCGCTGGGGGCTCGGATTTTTCCGAGTCTTTATTTCATACTCGATGAAGCATACACATTATTCCTAACACATTTCCAAGTACATTACTATTTATTATATTTACCTTTAGTTCGTTGACATCCCTCGTAGCTGTTTCATTTGTGTAGATTGCTGGACCTGCATCGAGGTTTTTTCTTTTTTCGATACAATGAAAAGCCACACTTCCATTGATAGGTAAACGAAACGATGCGCAGTATCCTAAGAAACCAATTTTAATGCCTTTTATATCAACCATCACGGGTATCTAGAAGAGAAAAAGTGCAAATATCAGCATTTATATACCTTGAAGTGAAGAAAAAAACTTTAAAAAGTCAACCAAAATGCCGCTATCTTGAAAATGCCTGACAGCGCCAGCTCCAAAAAGGTATTATTTACAATTATTGTCATTAAAATCGATGAGAACCATTCCACTCATCAACATGGACTGTTCCACCAATGTGTATACATCGACGATACTACCCTGATTGGCTCTGGTCCAATAGTACAAGTTACGATAGAATACAATAGATTTATTGAATTTATTACATATTAACTGAGTGCTGTGTAATTTCGTCCGAGTTACAACATTCACACCCGTGGGCTGAGAAGTAAGTTGAATACTAAGCTGCCACCTTGGGATTTCACAAACACCTTATATGGAGTGGAGTGGTGCGACTGTTGTTCTCACAAAGATTCTTCCGGTCCATCTACTGCATTAGAGAAGAGACGCACTAAAAATGGAATATACTTGTTGTACATTACATTTGTCGAAATATTTTAGCCAATCAGAGCGTGCGCATGATTCTAAAACGTCATCTTTGCCAGTGGAGTGGTGCGACTGTTGTTCTCACAAAGATTCTTCCGGTCCATCTACTGCATTAGAGAAGAGACGCACTAAAAATGGAATATACTTGTTGTACATTACATTTGTCGAAATATTTTAGCCAATCAGAGCGTGCGCATGATTCTAAAACGTCATCTTTGCCAGTTTTCGACCAACCAGAAAGCGCGTCATGCAACAGATATTGCATTGATATTTTTAAATAGACGTCTCATCTACGCTGTTTTTCAGATATTTAATCCGAGCTTTCGGGTTCCAGACCCATCATCAGGGATAGAAAACGAAAGCTCGGATTAAATATCTGAAAAACAGCGTAGATGAGACGTCTATTTAAAAATATCAAATGATCCCTACGCACAAACATATATTTAGATATTATATTATATTATATCAAGGGAAGATGAAATATAAGAGAATTGAAAGAATCGCGCGTTTAGGTCTTTGGACAATCATATGTCCCGTTTGATCTGACTTGTCGAGAACGCGCGAGCTTTCGCATAAAGGTGTATGACGTTTGTCGATGAAAAATAGTTTAAACTTGGGAAAAGGGCAAATGGAGTAAAAAAATCGAAAATGCATGGTCTTGGTTAAGTCGAGGTCATGGTGACGAGGTTCTAAAAATAGCATCTCAAACGGGGCATATGTTGGGTCACGGGAATTCCTTCTCGTACTTCATTTGACTGCAACTGTTTGTAATATGGAAAATAGAGCCTTCTAGACGTACTCAAGTAAACAAAATAAAGTGAAAACCGCACTTTCATGTATTTGTAGAGAAAGCTAAGATTTGATAGTTTAACTAGTTGAAACACAGTCGCACTAACGCGTGAATCGGAAGTCGATTTTGATACGTTTTGACGATTTTCTCAAAAACTTATATATCAACGAATTCTGTTCTTTTCTTTTCGTATTTTCTGTTACAAGACTTTGAATATTGCTATGTTACGTCCGCCATATTGAAATATTTAGAACACAGGAAGCCCGGTGAAATGCTGGTATTAGCACGCGCACGAAAAATATGCGCCGAAATGATGCGCTCGAATGGGAGAGCCCATTACCTTAACCGACAACCAGCTCCAAAGTTTTTGCCATTTTTTCAAACATACATGGCCATTAATGAGTGTAAACTCCGTATATGTAATGCTTGATGTTTACAATAGCAGAATAATAAAAAAATTGATCTCAATGCAATTTTTGAAGCTATAAATTCAAATGTATTTGCACTGTTTTAGCTTTTCTGCACTTGAACTACACTGTTCTTGACCAATCAGTAATCGAGTAATTTTTTTCATGAGTATTATTGAATCTGAAATAATGTACATTACAGATTAATTTGTTGAGGTTTTTTTATTTATTACTTCAGCGCTCTCACTACTCGACCACCTTGCTTCCCATATCGTAGTGTCGTCCAAAGCCTCAGTTCGCTATAACACAAGAAAACCAACTTACAGAAAGACTTACCTGTGGACGTTCTTCTTCAGTTTGGCCAAAGTTGTAGCCAATGGGCTTGATTCCATGCTTTCTCAAAAGATCGGCCGTGTAATTTACTGGCCTTGTTTTGTAGTCATTTAGGTGGTTGTTGGCCATTGTCATAATGTCAAATCCTGCATAACTTTAAATCACAAGAAGACAACAGATTTTTGTTAATTTTTTTAAAGCAAAAGCTTTCATTATGGGGATAATTCTTCTGAGTTCAAATATAACAGAAATTATATGTGGGAAACATGGAAAATTGTTAACTTTTCTCTTTTTGTTTTTGTTTTAATACCTCCCCTAATTGGCTGAAAATTTTAAAGTCAAATGAAAATATTTTTAGAAATATAATGAGTTTTCAAAAGTTTTCTTCGTAAACGGTCTAAGTGAATTGATACATTCTCATGTGAAGATCACGAAATTCTGATGAGGGGAAAGTACATTTGAGGCAGGCCTATTGTTTCTGCTATCGTTCTTAACAGAGGATCGATATCGTTACAAGCGACAAGTGTGATTACGGTTAGTAGCCGTAAGCACACTTCACTAGTTTAATGGCTCTCCACTCTGATAATTTTAATTTTAACAAAACTATCCATTTCAAATATGTTTTGGTTAAACCCCCTAATTTGCAAGAGGCAGACCAAAATTGCCTGATAAGATGAAAAAAAAATGTTAAGTTGGAGCCATTGCAATGATTTGCGGCGAGGGCGGACCCGTACGAGGGACTGTGGAAGGCGCTTACAGAATATGCGAGAATTGCAAGAATAACAACAGCAGTGGTTTTAAAAGAAATAAACTAGCCTTACTTTAAAGCTTCAACGCTGTCTGGATCAGCACTTAATAATGGTCCCGCAAACTCTGGCTGTCCGGCTTTTTTCATGTCATCATTTACAAAAGCAGCCTCCAGATTTCCTATGAGAAGGTCTGATTGGTTTAACAACGATACCATGTTTGCAAAGGTATTGTTGTACTGACAAAGTCCTCGTTTATGAAAATATTTCACGGCGCTATCGAAGCTGACATCACCAACAAAGTCAAGTATAACATATGGTTGTGCTGAAAAGGAAAAAACTATGTCTGTTATCTCATCATTTGATAGTGCTGGATTGCAAGGACGTCATAGCCGCCATCTAATCTTGAAACTTAAACAAAGATCAACAAAGACTTCTCATTAGAGTCTGTTGGTTGTCCGTTCATCCACCATGGCCATGCTACGATGTTCTCTTGCTAGTTACTGATGTTACAGTTATAAATATTGTAATCATAACTACAACGCTTGGGACAATGACATTATATGAACCAACGTCTGAATGAAAGTCATGACCAAAAATGCTTATATGTGCGAGAGAATGAAAACACATACGCACAAGCTAATTCTAAGAACATTCAACACTTGCATGGCATTACGTTTTTACAACCTTTATTGTTGTGATTAATAGTACGTTTGAAAAACTTGTTCGTGAAATTCACAAGCAACACCTGTGAAAAGAACTGACGCCTCAGAAACGACCTAAGCTATAGGGAAAAGGAATGTGGGATATGCTATCAGTGTTACGAGCAAGGATGGCACAGCTGGTTAGTGTGTCAATAATGGCACATTTGGTTAGTGTGTCAATAATGTTTCTTTTCCCTGTGTCAAGATTGGAGAGAGTTTTAAATATTTAGGAAGGTACTTTGACTTTGAAATGTCTAATGAATCACATAAAGTTGAGTTGAACTGAGTAATCTTGTCGACGATCTGATGACGGAAATTGACGCTAAACCTCCCAAGAATAATTTGCTTCTGTATGGTAGATTCGTCCTGTCTAAACTATCGTGGCACTTCACTATTGCTGATTTGTCTAAAACATGGGTAACTGATAACATCGATAATGCTGTAGCTAAATATGTCCGCAAGTGGTTAGAGCTCCCTATCTCTGGTACCTTTTAAAAGCAATGTCTTCTTACCTCGCAATAAATTTGGTTTAGAGATCTGTCCTCCTTCTTTTAAATTTACTCAGTGTCAAACAGTTCTACGTAAAGCATTAAAAATATCACCTAATGAATTAGTGCAACATCTCTGGAAATCGTCAAGCAACCACACCAATGTTCAGCATGATGTCTATAAATCTACCAAAGATGTCATAAAAGATTTCCATGCTGATCATGAGTATAAACTGCAAAATCATCTTGTCTCTCGAGGGTCTTTTTTTTCTAATGTTCTGATCGACTCGCTGCTAAAACTTAGCAACATTTGGTCCTTGGCACAATCCAGTTTACCCCAGAATATCTTCAATTTTACCATACGCTACATAAATAACACTTTACCAACACGTAAAAACATGACAAAGTGGGGTTTATCTCCAACTTCTGATTGCTCGTTCTGTTTGAAGCCAAAATCTCTCCTCCATGTAATCGCTGGATGTACAACTTAATATCTTGTTCAGGGTCGTTTCACTTGGAGGCACGACTCCATCCTTCACTTCATTGCTACTACTCTACAAGCTGTTAATGACTCCTCCCTGTACGCCGATATACCTGGCTTTAAAAGTCCATCAATTTTGACTGGTGATTCTCAACGTCCTGATCTTATACTTATAACAATAAATAATAACTGTTTATTTAAGTGTCCAAGTCTTCTAGCGCTCGCGCTCTAATTAGGGGACACTGTACTCCCACCTCACTACCTCTACATGAAATATTTTGCAAATAATCACTCAACTCACATGTTGATTTTTGCTGAGGGAGGAAAAACCGGAGAACCCGGAGAAAAAACCCTCGTGGCATCTTAGAGAACAACTTATCAAACAAACTCAGTTCACATATGATCCAGGCGCTCGAGCTGGGACTCGAACCCGGACCACAGCGGTGAAAGGCCAGCGCTCTAACCGCTCGGCCAACCATGTCACTCAATACTTTCTACTACTAATGACTGCTTGTATGCCGGTGCTTGATCATGAACTGACTGTTGGCTTGGCTTTGAATCAAACCTCCAGAATAATATAACTAGAAAAAAGAACTAAATATAAAGAAACTATTGATAATCTACGTCACTATCACAAAAAAGTCGTGTTCGTTAATCCATCTGTCAGAACACTTGGTGTTTTCGCTAAAGACTCTGATAGTTTCTTTACAATGTTAGATGAGTTAAGTTTTGACAGCAAGCAACATAAATATATAATCAAAACCATCACAAAAATAGTAATTAGGTCAACTTATTATATCTTTTGCTGTAGAAACAAGCTTGGAATGATCTAGATCTGATGAAGTTCTAGTCTTATCAAAGAAAATTATTGTATATTAGCCATAGTTAGATATTTGTATAAGGATCCAAGTAGCCAATTGTAAATTACCTACTTGTAGCGAGATTTGCAATTGTAGAGTTAGGCGAAAAATGTAATAAAGTTTCCATTATTATCACCATTTTATAGGATTAGGATTAAAGTTAGGATTGTAATATTGTAAAGCGCCATTGAGCTGCCGGAAATGGCGCTATATACATATTTATTTATTTATTTATTATTATTATTACTATTGTTATTGTTTGGAGGTCGTCGTATTTCTAGACGCGGATCAAAAAGTGATATGTTTGGTGAGAAAATAGGTGTGTGAACTACCAACACAGGAAGCCGGCCCAATGCAAAGAAAAACAAAACAAAACAAAAGACTTATGGAATAAGCCTTAAATTCTAAATATGCGCTTGACCCTAGCCTGTCACGTATATGAAATATTATATCATAGGCCTTGATATCCCAAGGAAAATATTGAATTTGTGTCTCGTAAAAAGTAAAAGACGTTTTAAAGCTCACAACGAAAACACTGAATCAATTGGTGTCTCGTAACACAAGTGTGGTTCTAGACTGACCGCGTTCTCGTATCTTTAAAGTCCGTATTTTTTCTTGTTGATCTTTTCTATTATAAACAAACAATGTTAATAATCAAACGCTTCAATTCATTAACATCGATCTCCGATTTTAACAATGCATTATATAAAGTTGTAATGAATGCAGGAGTGTTGTTAGTTAAATCAAGTGATCACACTTACCAGTTTGACTTACTTCGATCCACAGTAGAAGAACTAAAACACAATTGATCATGATCCCAACTTCATAGAACTATAGCTGGAATTCCCTTTCAAAGCAAATGAAAGGATATTTACAATTGGTGTTAAATTATCATTCAGCGGGTGGCAGCGAAACTTTACGTCAATCGCTAGACCTGATCTGAGATTTTGAGGTTTCCAAAAGAACCAAAAGAAAAAAGTGAACTTTTTAAGAACGATGAATTCATTTTTATTAATAACATGAAGGGCTTAATCATAAAGAACTCATTTGATACCACTTGAGTGTGAACAAATATTGACCAAATAAAGTACCGGACACCTGGTCTTTGACACGCTTCTTAATTCACACCTCAAAATTTGCCGCTTTCATTTTGACGATTGACATACAGGGAAAATAAATTTAAACTTTGGGATAACTTACCTATCTCGAAAATCAAAGATAGAGGAATATCTTACCTATACATGTTTGTTAGGATCGGTTTTTCAGTTGTGGGATGTCATTTGTTCCAAGCCTCCCCAACTCACGGCTGAGTGCGTGAACAGGTATCAGTTCATGTTACGCTAAATGAACCTTAAATGTATTAGCGTGTGCCCACTGTGTGCTATCTTACACATGCAACTGTATCCCAAGGCATCCTAAAATGTCCCAAGTTATCCTACTGTACTAGCTAGGATACTGTGTGATGCAGTGCAGGTAGGTGTGTGAAGGATATACACTAGGTTCATTTGGCATAATATGAATTGGTATATACCATTTGCCGAAATGGCTCCTGGGTTCTCTAGCTAGTGATACATGAGTTTTCATATATTCTACCTATGAATTCGCCACATAATCGGCGAGGAAGCACAACAAACCGTCCAAAGTTCACGACGAAAAATTCCCAAAAACCAACCATTAACTCTGAAACAGCTTACCCTCAAGCTTGGCATGTTATTATTATTAGTTACTGGCCAGAGGGGCCAGACTATTCATATGTTTCTTAGAAACATGTTTGAGTCTCAGAACAAAGTTACGTTTGTTATTTCAGACCATGTTAAGCAAACCAAACCAGGATTACCTAACCCTCAGGTTGTTCTTGAACTTTTGAAAAGTCATGCATTTGTGTTGTATAACAATAATAATAATAATAATTTATTTCTTATATAGCGCTATTTACAGATAAAGATCAACAGCGCTTTACAACTTTATAACTACATTGAGAGAATATTTTGCAAGAAGCAAAGCTCTTAGAGTAACACTAACTCGATGGTACTTATAAGCTATTTAAAACCTTACAAACCTGTAAGTAGAGATACTATAACTAGGTGGGTGCGAGATGTTATGGCTCAAGCTGGAATCAGTATATCTATCTACTCTCCCCACAGTACCAGGGCAGCTTCTACTTCAGCAGCCAGTAGGGCGTCTGCTAATCTAGTTGACGTCTTGAAGACTGCAGGATGGTCGTCTGAATGCTGCTTTGCTAGATATTATAAAAAACCTATAGCTAGTGTTTCCACTTATGCAAAATCAGTGTTGTCAGATGCATAAGATATATCCTGATATGTATAGTGCCTTGAAAAGACAATAAATAGAGCACTTTGGGCTTCATGTCTGTGTATGCACTGTATGTCATAGCCTTTAAATGCAGCTTTTTGGGCTTCATGTCCGTGTTGTTTTAAAATCTCATGGGATCTCTCAGTATGGTAACGAGGAAGAATTTAAAAATTATACGAGACTTACCTGGAAGTTGAAGTTTGATTGTAATTCTACCGAGTTACAGAGTGCTGAGAGATTACATGCCCATTACCCTTACCCACCCATGTAGGGATACTTTGTAGGGTAACGGTACATTCAGTCTTCTGAAACGAACTGACATAGACATAGACATTTCTTTATTTAGTACTGGTATTGCATATATTTTTTGTTACACAATAATTATACATATTAGTAAGTACAAGTTATCCACAATAACTGTGAGAGTTAACCTAGGTGGTAGCTACGATACACCTATTCCAAAAATCGTTGTCGCAACAAGTCCTCAGTGCACAGTCCAAGACTGCAAAGGATCTCGGTAGCTGTTTGTTAAATTCATCAGGTTGCTATTGTCTTTCCTTGTGCGCTGGTTCCTTAGTGAACATTCTAAACATTTCAGCAAGCATTGGGAGCAAATAGGCCTATTGTATTCATGTTTCACATGTTTTGTGCAATCAAAACATGCTATGAATATATTAATTATTAGAATACTACCAAAATCCTTTGCAGTCTTGGACTGTGCACCCAGGACTTGCTGAGACAACGACTTTTGGAATAGGTGTATATGAATATAAATTAGGTCATTGGTCTAGTACTAAAAATCGAAAGATACAAATGCGCATGCGCTTGAATTGCAAATATATAGTGAGGGGTCAAAATATGCAAATGAGTCACTCACTCACTCGCTCGTAAATGTATTAACTATGCTACTGCGCATGCTCGACGCGATTGACTGCAGGCCGAAAGTAATGTGGGCTCTGGGTAAGAGATTGGAGGAAATATGATGTTTAATTCAGGGCCAACCGAAGGCCTCCCGAGCTATTCACAGATCAAAGATATTTGCTTTCAACAATTTATGTTGAAATCAGACTAGACAAAATTTATATTTAGTTAAGAACAGAAAAACTATACAGAACATATGTTTCAAAATAGCTAGCTAGAAGCACAGGGATTCCCAGACCTCAACAGTTTGGGCTTCCTGTGGTCTCTTAATTTTACCAAAGAATGTATGAAACGATATCCAAGTAAAGATATCTCATGAAAAACTTTACTTGGGATTAAGTTCAAAGTTGAGGAATGTTGTATTATTTCTCCAAATTTGTGAAAATTTTGGCTTGAAAAATTGGTTACAACATTTTAACTCCGAGGAAACTTTGAGCTGTTTTGCAACGGTTCAGCGAGTGCATATATTTACACAAGGGAAGACAGCTTTTTTGGAGGTTTCTGAAAATGCCACTTAACGTCTATAAACTTTTCAGTTAACTGCGTAATGACATAAATATATACGAATTCTCTTTAGTAATATAAAGAAGTATTACCTTGAAAAATTGAGAATTAGTAGGAGAAAATCGATGTTTTCAAACCATCAATTAAGCTAGAATTCTAGCAGCAGTTGGCTGATCACTCAGGGACAGGCAAAATTGTACTTTTTTGCTAAGAAGGGGGAGGGGCTGGTGCACATTTTTTGCTAGTCAAGGTGGGGGGCGATAACGTCTGGAGCCGTTGTGGCGTCACAGTTTTGGAACAGTTTTTGAGGTTTGAATTCTAAGTTGCAGAGAAGACGGTCATATTCTTTTAAATCTTTCTTTGTTCTTCTATCTATTATCACCTCTGGATAAAGACTTTTGATTAGGATACGAAATTCTTCCAATCGAATTTTATCCGGTGTAAAGCTTGCGTTCTACAAAATTGCTCTAAGATTATTACTTCAGATTCTTTAAGGACACTACCCTCCTTCGAATTAAGATTTTTGACAATCCATTCTAGTAGACACATGCCGGCTAAGTTCTCCGGCAGTGGAATATATAAATCAGTACAAATTACATTTCCTCTCCCCCACCCCCTAAGTGATCAGCCAACTGCTACTCTTCCAAATTCTAATTAAAAGCGAGGTATATACTTCATGGCTGAACGCCATATAGTCGCTTTCGTCCTTTTCGCGTTAAATACACATTTGATGGTATATATAGCTCAGAAGAATTTTGTTTTGGTAAACTGCTTCAAAAGCATATTTGAAGATAAGGAAACGTGAATGGATGATTTAACAAGGTATTTCTTTTGTTTAAGAGCCTTATTTCTGAGGTTTTAAGACACGTTTTCGGCACGAAATTTTTGGTTCCGTCTTTGATGCTTTATCGCACAGCAGCCATTTATGAATACATTATCTATCGTTGAGGACGACAGGAAGCCCAAACTGTTAAGGTCTGGGAATCCCTGTGGCTAGAAGGAAAATCAATGAATTTTACTGTCGTTACTATTAAGGCAGATAAACGTGTAGGTTGTATATGCCGTAAATAGTTTGATAGCCGAGTCAAATAGTGCCGGAGAACACATCAGCTCTAGAAATACAAACTGAACATTATAGCTTGAAATACCATTGACTACAAGCACTCACAGACATGTCCAATACACAATAATTTTTTTTTCTAAAATGGGACCACGAGTTTTATTAACAATTAAGGTAAAAAGTTTTGCTTTTAAGATCACTGACATATGGTACCTCAACATCCTACGTTTGACATTATGTTTATGATGGACAGTGAGGGAGATATATAAAAATATAAAAGAGCATCATTTGGTTGCGTGACCTGTTTTGTTGAGTAACTGCTTAAAGAAAGTCGCATGTCAAAATGTTTAAGCGTACAATTATCAAGTGACACAAGTAAGAGTTAATTACCGAGAACCGAGGCTTTTAGTCATATACACCCCGATGGCCGTAGGCCCGAGGGATGTATATGGATAAAAGCCGAGGTTCGAGGTAATTAACTGGCTTATCATATGATTGAGGAGGTTTTCACAGTAAAACCATCCCAAATGACATTAACTATCTGATCATTGTTACTGAATTCCCAGAAGGAAATCTTAAACCATTGCTTTTCAATTCTATTTACGGTGAAGTTAACGAACACTATTATGACCGACAAAACGATGTTTTACTCGTGCCCAGGCCGTAGGCCGGGAACGAGTTATACACTACAAATGTTTTTTTTTTCTTTTTTCGTCTCGAGAATGCGGCATTCTTGCGCATTAATCGGTCACGTGATGCACTCCTGATTGGCCAAGAGCGTAAGAAACAATGTCCTTCATTCATCACCTTTGAGCGACTGCGAACGCAAGCCAAGAACTTTAGGAATGCAAGATGGCCGACTACAAAGAAAATAGCTTTCAGAGAAAGGCTTTTCCAGGAATAATACATCGTAAAGTGGAGATTTTAACTCGAGATATACCTAGACACTTATAAGAGCTTCAGAATGGGTTGTTATTTTGAACTTGATCTCCAATACTTTGACCAAATATCAAACTCTAAATGGAGTACTTGAAAGGAAGCTCCCGCGATAAAGAGCCGTTTCCTTTGAGCTGGAAATCTACGCATTTCTCACCCTACATGTTGCTAAACGAACACATATAGAGTCAAGTCAATTATTTTTCTCATTCAAACATTCAAGAAATCTTGAGAGGTTTTTGTACTGAATTGTAATTTCGAAATTCTGGACCAGATCATTTATATTAAATTCCATGGAACTATTGTCGGTCTATTTGACTGCGTTTGGTCACGTTATGTCTTTTATTCATATATAAAACATCTGGAACATAAACGAAAAAATACACGATTTATTATAATTGTGTCAAAAACGCCTTTGTAGAAGTACAGCAAACAATTCAGATATATAGTGAAATAAAAAGTTTAATAAACTGGTATATTCGCAGGTAATATTTTTGCATGTGAGATATATAATTTTAGTTTTAGTTATCCGATTCAAAAAAGGTCTTTACTACTGCGGTTTGTTGAACTACAGGCAACCAGTGTACGCTTCGAGGAGCGCGGTCTTGTTAAAAAGTTTATTTAAGAGATTTTTTTCAACAAAATTGGTTAATTACTTAGTGTATGATTTCGGGGCTCAGTAGAAAATTTCTAAGTCTAACATCCAAATTAAGATGACCTAGGGAAGTATGGGACGAGGGCAATATCTGTATGATGTCCTCGTACGAGGGCAATATCTG
Source organism: Telmatactis stephensoni (assembly GCA_029948255.1). Taxonomy (NCBI): domain Eukaryota; kingdom Metazoa; phylum Cnidaria; class Anthozoa; order Actiniaria; family Isophelliidae; genus Telmatactis; species Telmatactis stephensoni. The sequence continues at coordinate 130,211 of JALIZF010001474.1, read as the reverse complement.
TATAATTCCCTTGAATTCATAATGACTAGGGAAATACGAGATATAAAGCCCTTCAAATAACAAAGAAAACCGACTCAATCATATAATAATTAAACCTTACTTCATGTATTTGTTTGGTTTCATTTGAGAAACTCGTGGCCACATTTACGTAAAACCATGTTCGTACTATAACTATCGCTGCTGGTCACGTGACTACCAAAACTTCAAAATCATCACTCAAGGTTGATCCACACATGTCCAATACAGTCGCATAGATTCCAACGGAAAAAAAATGATTTTTCCATTGGAGTCCAGTCGTGACTATCTACACAGGAAACCCACATAATAAAGCACAGATTAATGTGGGTGTCCTGTGCTATTGTCCACAGGAAACCCAATTCATATTTCTCAATCAAGCATGAGGCATTGACGAATGGAGCCCAATCCATTCCATTGGAGACAAGTAGACTCCATCGAAATCGTAAAATTCTAGTCGTCAAACAATGGAACCAAAATAGCTCTAATATGTTATACTCCGTTTCCAAAGAACTACGACACAAGTGTCGCCTTTTATTGGCTGTAAAACACGAAACCAAATCACTTAAGGACGGAGCCCTCTATTGTCAGCGCGCACTGCGTTCTGCGCATGGCCCTTCGTAGTAAAAACATCGTAAAAACAAAGCAGTTTTGCGATATTTGGATAAATAAAACTTACTTGCTCGTAGAAAAAACATTTGAATGTTCCTGTAGTAGAATTAAATTCAGTATTGATGAATAAAACTCGCTTAAAAACCACTGTTTTGATCACAAGGACAGCATGTATACAATTTGTCTGCGCATGTCTGTATTTTGGGCTTGAAATTCATTTGCATATCGAATGCAAGAAATTTTATGTTGACATGGAACATTTGGCTGGCTATCTCGTTCTTCAAAATTATGTTGAACTACCGAAATACTAAGACAACTGAAACATGAGCAGTCTACCTACCGCTAGTGCGTTGTGGATAATTATCCAAACTGAAGGCACTCCAGATGGGAAAATATCGCGCGTCAAAGTTAGTAGAAAGTTGTGAGAAGAACCAGAACTCCTCACTTTCGAGTAATATTGTGGGCGCTAAATTTATATGTAAGGTACGTTAAGCAGTGAAAGCCATTAACAACAAGTTACTGTGTAGATTAGACCCGATAAGGGTATTTTAGACTCCATCGATCGTTTAATAATTAGCCATGTTTACTGGAATGTCGCTCAAAATTCTTGCAATTCACTTTCAAAATTTGACATCTGAGACTGCACCCCAAGCAAAATTATTTAGTAATTTGCTTTTTCCATGTTTCTTTCTTGCAAAACTGAGCTTTTTTAGTCCAAACTCGTGGTCCCTACATGTGATCCAAAGCATTTTTGTGAACGTGTTTCCAAGCACGTTGTTTGCATGCAAATTTCAGCGATGAATTTATTGCTCTTTTATACAGTATAAAACGCTGCTTCATACGGCCCAAACGGTATGCCTCACCATGTATAAAAATAGGTCATTAACTTCTAGATAAATGTTGCAGATTATAAAATATAGGCTACCGAATTTAGTCAATTTTAACAAGGCTTGAACCCGACTGTAAACATTGCTTGAAATCACATGGAGAGACCAGAAGTTTCCAGCAAGAAGCTCTGTTTTACAAGAACGAAGCATGGAAAAAGCGTATTATTAAATAATTTTGCTGGGGGCGCTGTCAAAGATGTAAAATTTTCAGAATGAATTGCAAGAATTTTGCGCGAAAAAGTACGAGATTCCAGTAAACATGGCTAATTATTCAACAATCAATGAAGTCCAGAGTACTCTTATTGGATCCAATTCAAACAGTACCATGTTGGTAATGACATCCATTACTAAATTTACCTTATACATGAATTCAACGCCAACATTATAACTCGAAAGTGCGGAGTTCTGGTCCTTCTCACAACTTTCTACTGACTTTGACGCGTGATATTTTCCCATCTGGGGTGCCTTCGATCTGGATAGTTAACCACAGCGCACTAGCGGTAGGTAGACTGCTCATGTTTCAGTTGTCTTAGTATTTCGGTTGTTGAACATAATTTTGAAGAACGAGATAGCCAGCAAAATATTCCGTGTCAACATAAAATTTCTTGCATTCGATATGTAAATGAATTTCAAGGCCAAAACACAGACATGCGCAGACAAATTGTATACATGCTCACAAGGACTAGATTTGCCTATTGGCCGCCATCTTGGAAATGTCCCATAATGCTTAGTAAAATCTGTCTATACTCTGTATGGAGGGCTAGGGATTTCATCGTATTTCGTGCGTTTATCGGTAAATAACTTCTTAAATCGCCTGGATACCCCTCTTTTTTCCCTTTGTAAATTATAAACCAAAGAAAAATCTAGAATTATATAAGCTTTTTATAAATTTATAATTGAAGAATGATAAACAATATCATATATTATATTTAGCAATCATAGACTAGAACATCCTTGCATCATCGCTTGGCAATCAGGAGCATGTATGGTTTTAGTAGGATCAATGGGACGAGGGCAAGGGTTTTTCTCTATGTTAGACTAGGCGCTTTTTCGAAAAATCAGACACCTGGAGGCATTTTGGGTTAGAAGCTGGTAACACACATATTCTAAACTGATTTTTCATGCTGAATGCGAATATAACAGTTACCAAGACGTATTCTGCAATCTTATACGTGTAAATGACGTATTTTGTGAATTGCTACAGTCATTTCATACTAACGGCTTTTTCATGTAATTCCAAGAGATCCCAAACTTAAAAATAATGACCATAGCTGGAAAGAGCATATCAAAATCGGTAAAACTGTGAATAGGACAGCATCTCGACCAAAAAGATTCGAGGAAATTGTAATAGTTACGATTAACAATTAAAAGGCAATGTATGCTCGAAGAAACGGCAAAAAAGCAAGACTTTGGCTGTGTATTAATCACGAGACGCTTTTGTCAACACGGACGTCAAGTATACATTTTTTATCATGCGCACGCCATCATAGATGAGGTTCCCGTCCTCGCTAGAACGTCAGATGAGGATTTCTCGCGTTCTAGATTTCATCTATGACGGTGCGTGTACGAGCAAAAACGTATACATGACGTCCGTGTTGTCAAAACGTCTTGTAGCGCAAAAAAAACCCATATTATTCCAAATCAAATCTACATTGTCTTCGTTCATTTCGTCCTAAATTGAAATGAAGAATGGTATCCATGTACCCGTCATTTCGCGACGTATCATATATATTTGCCAATTAAAAACTGGCAATGAAATAAACTGATGCACAGTGCACATAAAAAAAGACGTGTAGCGTGCACAAAATAACTATGTGAAGATATGCAAATATGATTATATGCACTCTTTATCGTGAGGGCCACAGGCTTTAATCCACTTGGCATTCTCAAGGGGGGTTGGCTGTAAGCACTTTGTGTTAGGATTCAGTTGAATTCGAAGCGGCATGTAAGCAGCAGCTATTACTCCAGTCCTAAAAGGTACGAAATAGTGAGAGGTAATTAGAGATAAATGATGAAAACAAAACAATGACAAAATTCCAATCAATCAATCAATCAATCAATCAATCAATCAATCAATCAATCAATCAATCAATCAATCAATCAATCAATCAATCAATCAATCAATCAATCAATCAATCAATCAATTTGTAGACTAGAGACCACAGATTTAAGGTGACTCCCTATAGTAATTTTTGGACCAAACCGTTCACTTTTATTTGCCTTGTTTATAGCTTTAATCCGCAGCTATCAATTTGATATTGATACCAGCTATAGAGGTAAGATGAAAGTTTTCAATTATGGCAGTTTTAATATGATCAGCGTTACCATGGCAACAATAAACAATTATCGTTGAAATTGTTTTTTGCAAAATATCTCAAAAACCTGACCTGCTCGGGACAAGCGGTAAAACGACATCATTAACTTCAAGCTAAGGCAAAGCAAATTAGACTATCTTAAAGAAATTCAATCTGTTTGATTTCGAGCAATTTGCAGAAATATTCTGAAGCATTCATTTTTATATGCTAAAAGTCACGACCGCCCAAACGTTACTCAGAAGACGTGAAACACCAACAAAACACTGTAAAGAAGCCTTTGCTTGTGCACTTCAAAGTGGCTAAATGGTTATTCTTAACTCTCTTCCAAAGCGAAGATATCACTTTTTCTTTACAGGCAACTTTTGATAAACATTGCCGTAACGTCTATTTCGAAATTATTTCCAAAATATCTCTCAAACGACTTAATATTTTTGCTTGATATGCAAGGAGTGTATTTATTTTCATCTTCGAAACAACATTTGAAAATCCCATTAAGAGTGAAACAGTAAAACATTTTTAAATTCATCGTTAAAGATGACCGACAAATGAACTACAACTCCAGAATGCAAACGGCCGCGACAGCACTTCATTAGCATACTGACACCACGCGCAAAGCTTGGAGACCTCGTTAGCATAGAGTGATTTTCACCGGACTGTGAAATAGTTACTAAGCTAATAGACACTAGTAGACTCTGCACCCATTGTTTTCTTTTGTTGCAATACAACTATTAGACACTATTAAACACTGACTATTAGTAATTGTCTCACAGTCCGATGAAAATCACTCTAACAAGGCAGGCTATTCACAATTCCCGCCAAAACCATACCAATTTGAAAGTTGTAATAAAGCATAATAGTCTAAGTGTGCATACCATAGTAAGCTTAATGTAATGGTGAACCGACGTTTATCAAAGTAGCTGATAATTATTATTCCACTTGATTTTCGTTCATTTGCGCGTGCATTCTTTCTCTCACGTGGCGAGTTGGATGTAGCGGTATGTTTTATCATGCTGAAGAACCCGACAGGAAAAAATAATAAATTATCTTTTCTTCTTCTCTTTTAATCGTGACTTTTTGTTTACATTCTTTCGTCTTTCAGCTATTTTCATTGCTATATAATTGGCTTTGTTTTGTTTACAACAAGGCCTGTATGGTGGTTTTAGCGGGAATTGTGAATAGCCGCCTTGTTATGCTAACGAGGTCTCCAAGCTTCGCGCGTAGTGTCAGTATGCTAATGAAGTGCTGTCGCGGCCGTTTGCATTCTGGAGTTGTGGTTCATTTGTCGGTCATCTTTAACGATGAATTTAAAAATGTTTTACTGTTTCAATCTTAATGGGATTTTCAAATGTTGTTTCGAAGATGATAATAAATACACTCCTTGCATATCAAGCAAAAATATTAAGTCGTTTGAGAGATATTTTGGAAATAATTTCGAAATAGACGTTACGGCAATGTTTATCAAAAGTTGCCTGTAAAGAAAAAGTGATATCTTCGCTTTCATATCAAACAATTGTCAATAAAAAGTTGTCATTCGCTCGGCAGTCAACTCTATTCCATATTTGGGCAGGCATTACCTTATTTGGAAGTCACGTTGATCCGTTTTTGCTGATTTTTCGGCAAAACAGTCGAAAATTTGACCAAAACTTGCAGAAGTTGTAGCTACGAAACACATCACATTGTCCACCATCTTGAAAATTACTTAGAAACTTCGCTTTTCAATAAACAGGAAACCCAATGGTAAATACACAGGGAGCCCGCGAAAGGCAACAATTGTTTGATATGGAAAGAGAATTAAGAATAACCATTTAGCCACTTTGAAGTGCACAAGCAAAGGCTTCTTTACAGTGTTTTGTTGGTGTTTCACGTCTTCTGAGTAACGTTTGGGCGGTCGTGACTTTTAGCATATAAAAATGAATGCTTCAGAATATTTCTGCAAATTACTCGAAATCAAACAGATTGAATTTCTTTAAGATAGTCTAATTTGCTTTGCCTTAGCTTAAAGTTAATGATGTTGTTTACCGCTTGTCCCGAGCAGGTCAGGTTTTTGAGATATTTAGCAAAAACCAATTTCAACGATAATTGTTTATTGTTGCCATGGTAACGCTGATCATATTAAAACTGCCATAATTGAAAACTTTCATCTTACCTCTATAGCTGGTATCAATATCAAATTGATAGCTGCGGATTAAAGCTATAAACAAGGCAAATAAAAGTGAACGGTTTGGTCCAAAAATTACTATAGGGAGTCACCTTAAGTTTCATTGGTGTCGTTTACTATACATGTTTCGGCAACTACATTTGCCATCTTTTTGCCATAACCTTCCTTTTCTTTCTTGACAATTGTTCATAAATTTAGTATAAATAGGTTATCATTGTAAAATCTCCTCACTACTGAATATGGCAAATGTAGTTGCCGAAACGTATTGTAAACGACATCAATGAAACTGTATTAACGGCAAAGTTGCTGACTCTTCGTGAGATCAAAAACTTACACTTGAAATTCTTTTTACATTTTGTTAGATAGTACAAATATTTGGTACAATCAATTCGAATTACACGCAATTTGCCCATTGTACTTGACGCCATTTTCCTGCGTCAAGAATTGTTTCTTATCGACTTGTTTTTATTCAGCAAATTTATAGTCTGTATAAGGATGTATATTCAGCGCATAGCGATATCCAAGTTTTAGAAAACTTAATATGCAAAATGCCTATTTTGGCACATTTGATTCGTCGATTTGATTTATATAGCTAGAACTTTTATATATTTATTCATTTTGAATAGGTCATGCTTCTTTTAACTGTATATATCAATTACGTTAATCTAGCTAGCATTGGTTCGTTATATTGTGTTTACATACGCGCCAATATATATAATAATTTTTATCTAGTGATATTTTATTACTTACTTATATTTTCAGTTGCTTTATGTTACTTATATGACTTTTTTTACCAGCGCATTTGAAAATACCTATAATTGATATTTGCGCTTTAAAAATGAGTAAATTATTATAATTAAATAATGCCTGTGAATGTTTTTGACCAACTACTTGCTACGTGACTATTTGTCAGTCTAGTCTAAACTTACTTTTTCAAATAAACACGAAAAAGTCGTGATTTAAGAGAAGGATTTTCCACTGCTGCCGATGACTCCACATATTCTTCATATTTTTTCACGTCTCTTTCGGGAGGTTGTCTATCGCAATAGAACATCTGTCATAAAACAGGAAGGGTTAGTTTTCAAGTATTCCAGTATTGAATAGATATGACTATTATTCCATTATAAATACGAAAATCTGTCAAAAAGTGTTTTTATCTTGTTCAATCCCTTCGTATTTCATCATCAAATAAGCGCGCGCTCACAAACCATTTCGATCCTCCTTAGCCCATACAGTACCAAGATCTGTCTATATATTTTAGCCATTTTTTAAGGAAAACGATCTAAAAGTAATTCCGACTCCAAATAAGGCGTTGTCAAGGAAACTGTAGCTGTTTCAAAACACTGAAGGCTGGTTGTTTCCAATGACGCCTGTTGAATTCTTGACCGTTCGATAGATGAGCGAACAGCATGGCCTGAGTCACAAATGGCGGCAAGGTTTGAATGTGTGATATCTCTTGAGTGATGAGGCTTCCCTAGTCGTTCTGTAGTGGATTTCAGGACCTATTAAGGCAATTTAGACGAGTTTTGACTTCTAAAGAAAGCGATCGGTGCAATATTTTGCATGTAGGCAAGAATGGCTCGATAGCTTCTAAAACATCTCTAAAACAGGGAACCTGGGGTAAACGCTGATGCAAATTTCCATAATTACCCACAAAGTTGTTCTATTAATCAGAGGAAGAAAGCATGTTTCAGTCATTTGGCCAAAACAAACGGCTGTCGCTCGGCTCGTCGAAGAGGTGAGATGGCAAATACGATGAAAATCACAAAACCTAGGTCCAAACTTTCCTGTGAACGGTGACTTTTGGTCTTTCAAGGCAGTTTTTTCCAGTATGTTTTCTCGTGTTGATCTATGGCGCACAAAATACGCATTTTGGGTTTCGAGTTAAAACAAACGATGATATCTTACAAAAATCCGGACTCCAGTGGTTTGTTTCGCTGTCAAAGTTTGAAAAACTTAGTTGGCAAAATCAAGGAATCTTCAGAACCGTGTTTCTCGAAGTGCGAGAGGCACAATATTTTTTTAAGAACTGCCATAATCATCTACGGCTGTGGCCGTAGTTGGTCCTCTAGGGGTTAAAAGGAATTCGAAAGTACGCTAATACGACAAAGACACATGCCCCGCGCTAAAAACAGCACAAAAACTTTCATGCCCGGCATGAATGTGCAAAGTAGCTTGTGACTTCATGTCCAGCAGGAAATATCGTTGAGCACTTTGGGTATGACGCTATTCAAAAATGCCATACCCTGTGGCCCTGATTTCACGTCTCGCGCATTCGCTAATTTGAGTGACTTGGGGGACTAGGGACTAGGGCCTAGTACTTGCTTTTGATTTACTACTTGCCAGGGAATCGCGAAAATAAAATTTCACACTCAAGCACCCCATTTAACAAGTTTTACTTTGAATGTGACATGCACAGGAAATGGTCATGTCATTGGCGCCAAATAAGTCACTTTTGCTTAGAAATTTTTCTGTCTGTTTTTGTACCAAAAAATTGCATTTCAATTTTAGATGAAAGTGTCAAAAAGGATAAGTTATCACTGAGATGAGATAAGAAAACAGCCACTTCTCCATGGCTTAACTTTGTTTGAAGGATATCAGTTGAAAAATCAAGGAGATACGAATTTTCAAAAATCGAAATTTGTTTGTATCTCTTACATAACTGTAAGTGTTTTCATACAAAATTTCGTTTTTTGAAAATTCGTATCTCCTTGATTTTTAAACTGATGTCCTTCAAACTTCACAGTTTTACTGATTTTGATGTGCTCTTTCCAGCTATGGTAATTGTTTTTAAGTTTGGGAACGTTTGGAATTACATGAAAAAGCCGTTAGTATGAAATGACTGTAGCAATTCACAAAATACGTCATTTACACGTATAAGATTGCAGAATACGTCTTGGTAACAGTCATATTCGCATTCAGCATGAAAAATCGGTTTAGAATAGTTATGTTACCAGCCTCTACCCCAAAATGCCTCCAATGAGGTGTCTGAGGTTTTTGAAAATGCGCCTTGTCTAATGATACCACTTTGGGATTACGAGAAGAAAATCTAAATATTTAAAAATAACTGACAACATGATCTCTAACCGGCGATTGATTGAGACAGTGAAAATTCCTTTGAAAGATTGCTTGATCAATCTGTAGCTTCACCCAGAAAACCAGGGTAGTATTAACATAAAGAATAGTGAAATATATACAGTTTATCAGTTGACTTAATCAGCTTGCCGTTGTTGTTCAGTGTTGTTGTTGTTGTCAGAGCCATTTAGAAGTTTTGCGTGGCTGTTGTTCTTGGAATTAGCCATGCAGTCTTCATATGGTTTTATCCAAGAGACCATAATACTAAGAGAGCGAAGCTCAGTATTGATGTCTGTGCCATGTTCGTGGCGGCTAAGGCTATTTTTAGTAACTTCGCCATCGCGCGCGCAAGGCTCTTAAACAATAGAATTCAAACGGTCCCGTCCGCGCGCACGTCAAAAATCAAATTCTATTGGTGGAGGGACTTGCGCGCGCGATGGCGAAGTTACTAAAAATAGCCTTAGCCGCCACGAACATGGCACAGACATCAATACTGAGCTTCGCTCTCTTAGTATTATGGTCTCTTGTTTTATCTTGATATTTCTTGAATGATTCCAGATTAAAACATATCAGTTTTTAATTTCCTCCGATTGAGACTCGTTAATTTTGTATCGTCATTCTCAAAAACGTGCGAGTAAACATGTTCCATTGACCATATTCAGCAATGCCACGGTCCACATCCACAGGAATGGAAAATGACGAAGCCCAAAACAACGGAAGAAATTAAAGAGCGAGACTTGGAGTAAGTCTATTCAGATGACGGATTTTGTAACCATTCTATAAGCATCTTGCCAGTTGATGCAAATTAAGGGTTTATTAAAAACTCAATCAGAAAAAAATGTAGCTTTAAAGTTGATCTGTGATATAAAAAGCAGTGTCATACTTTTGAATAATGCAGACCTTTTTTGCTCACAGCATTAATATTGATTTATGATTTGTGAAAAGAAGTGCTAACATAAAATTATACAAACCTTATTTCTGTATTTTGGTCCAAATAAAAAGTTTCCTAGGCTGTATGAAACTAAGAACTTCTCCTTGACCGTATGGCCTTCCAGTTCATGGGGGTGATGACCAACGACCACATGAACGCCAAGAGACTCTAGATGTGCAGCTTGTCTTTTTTGTCGTTCTGTTGGACTAAGGAGATATTCTTTTCCCCAGTGCATGACAACTACAATGATATCGACTTTTCCCTAGAGTATGAAATTAATTAATTAATAGATATAGTCGACATAGTCGACTTTCTCCTATGCAAATGTGCAAAATGAAATAAAAACAACCTGAACTGATAAAAACTGAAAGTATACATTCTATGCGGTGAACCAACTAGCTACTTCTGGCCCCCGGGGGGGGGGGACTCCGATCGTAAATGGACGCGGGGATGCCCGTCGTACCTTTTAGGGGTCAAAATCTGCCATCTGGTACCTTTTAGGGTGTCTCAGACTTAAGTGGACTACCAGAGACATAGTTGGTACCTTTTAGGGACTGTTTTGGGGTAAATAAACTACCTAAAATAAGCATAAAAGGGACGATTTCGATGATCTGAATTGAATCTTCAAAGCACATCGATAACAAAGTGTTTCATTACTTTAATTCTTTATTATTGTTTTTGAATTGGTACCTTTTAGGGGTAGAAATGAATTGTTGCCACTCCCACTCAGGTACCTTTTAGGGGTCATTTTCAAAATTTCCGACGATCATCCCCGTCCTCTTATATATAGGAGTCCCCCCCCCCCCCCCCCGGGCTTCTGGCCTCACTCTCCCTTCAGCTAGATATATCATTCAGCTATCTAGCTAGGATAGCCTACAATTGTAAGTAGCCCGTACCCTAATTTAGTTAAATAAATCAAGCAATGAACTGGTCCTAAATAAATTTCCTATCATTCCTGTAACTAAAATGTTTAAAAACGATTTAACTAAATAAGAGAAAGACGCGATTGGTGTAAAGATTTTTGATTTAAGGAATAAAAAACGGTTTCCCGTGTTTGATAGCCTGATCAAAACACGCGTGATGTTGGGAGAACACGAGAGAGCGTAGTAGAAGCACGAGCCGTAGGCGAGCACAGCTCTCGAGTGTTTTTCCCAACATCACAAGTGTTTTGATCAGGCTATCAGACACAGGAATCCGTTTTTTATTTCTTAAAAAAAAAACCTAATTAATAATTCATAAGGCAAACACAATGAAAATCGCGACCGTGACGAGTGTTTTATATCTCATAAAGATTCGTCCTAATTTACATCAACTTTAACCTCGATTTTCTCTAAGATAAATAAAGATATTTTTGATTTTCTTTCCGAGAACAACTCAAATATGTGTTGGAGTTTTTTAAGTCGGATAAAGATCTCGAGATCGTGTTTTATCGGTATAAAGATCCTCGCCTACGGCGAGGATCTTTATATCCGATAAAACACTCTCTCTCGTTCTTTAATTATCCTATACATAAAATAATTAACACGCAAATAGACGAAAAAAGGAAAAAGAAAACACCGGCGAAAAAACAATTGAAATTGACGTGAGCGTGCATGTTTGATACTCTCATCACTTGCTGAAACACGGGTTTTCAGCCAATCAGAGCGCGCGTTATATAAGAGTTATTTCCTAAATACGACTAAAAGCTAGACTATGATGTATCACACATTGTTTTCACTTAGACTACGCAAAGTAAAGTAACTTTGTCATTCGCCCATTCGTTCCCCAGTCTTTCTCTCTCACCTTTAGTCTGTTGACATCCTTCGTAGCTGTTTCATTTGTGTAGATTGCTGGACCTGCATCGAGGTTTTTTCTTTTCTCGATACAGTACCAGAATACACTTCCATTGGAAAGTATACGAAATGCTGAGCAGTATCCTAAGAAACCAATTTTAATGCCTTTTATCTCGACAATCAAGGGTATCTAGAAGAGAAGTATGCTTCAAAAGCAAATCCTATAGGAACAATATTTAAGGGTTGATCATTCAATATCCTTTTTTACTGAAAGAAATGTAAGGACCGAGAGTAAAACCCTCAGGAAAACCCTCGAAGCAAGCGGGAAGAGAAAGACCCGACGAACTCTAGTCACGAGGTTCCTCGTTCGGCCACCTTCCCTCTTATAGAAAGCAAGTATTTCGCTTAAAGACTTGGTGTTCGGTACCTAACTTAGCACAGCACTGGGGCAATTAACTACTTGAAAGACTTACCTGTGGACGTTCTTCTTCTATTTGGCCAAAGTTGTAGCCAAAGGACTTGATTCCGTGCTGTCTCAAAAGATCGACCGTGTAATTTACTGGCCTTGTTTTGTAGTCATTTAGGTGGTTGTTGGCCAATGTCATAATGTCAAATCCTGCATATCTTTAAATCACAAGACAAATCTTTATCAAAGATAGTTGGAGATGCAGACTTACTGAATTTTGGTCTGACAAAAACATGACATGAACATGGTCAAAGTTGTTCTGGAATTACTTGTTATTCAGTTATTTGGAAATGTCGTATGTTCGGCTTATGATGTACATATGAAAACCAGGAAGGCATCGGTGTACACTGTGTTTGCGCCTGCGTTCATTTTGAGCTTTTTAAACTAATTTGCATTGATTTTCATTTGTGATGAAGACTTCGCATTTGCAATGCGAGCTGATATGGTAGATTTAGTTAGTGATCTTTACCTCCTAAACAAGAATGAAATGAGAGGAAATGAACAGCGCGCTGGATATTTATTTGAAAAAATTTCATGGTGAAAGGTTGTGCTCTTGACGCATGACAATTCAAACATTTTCTTAGTACGGTTTCGACCTTATGACGTTGATGAATCCTGTTCGGATTTTGACCCCTGAATGTTTTTTCCATGTACATTTTCAAGTAAGACATAATAGTTTACAGTAAAGGCATGGTAGCACATTGTAGTAGTAGTATAAGCATTACCAGAAATATTGGACATTGGTCAGCGGTTTTACTGGGCTCAGCTTTTTCACCCATTTGCTTAAATATTCACTTTTTTGACCAATAGCCAATTGCATTCATCATTTCTACAACTTACTTGCAATTTTTTATCTTGATCAAGATGAATAAAGCTAGTAAATCATGACATTTATTATTTGTGACGTCATCACCTCAGAATTCTAATTTCACGCCATGCCAGCCTCAAATATATAGAAATCCCTTTTTTGCAAAGTATTGGTAACCATGTGTAGATATATTACCCAGAATACAACATAAAAACAAAATGGCGGAAGGTTTACTGGTATTACTTCGTCTTGGCCAAAATTTTCCCGATTTGTTTTCTTAATATGGCTTCTCACGAAGGAAGCCAGACACTAGATTTTCAAGCCTTCTTGGAACCAGTTTGGCTTTGGATAATGAATGTTTTTTCACGTGTATTATGTGCAGGAAACATTGTTGTTTGAGTTTGAAGTCCGGCACATCGTGTCGAGCGAACTGATAATTCATGAATTGGACATGAAGGAACAGTACTTCGGTGATTTTCTAAAGAATGTATGGCGATCTTAGGGAGTTAGAAAGCAAACTTCGTGCTGCTCGTGGAACCAGGTAAAACATAGTTTTAGACACAGTTTACTTTACTAATAGAGGTGTGATTCGCAGTCGTTTCGAATTTTAGTCCGGCAAAACTACAAGTTAGCCTTGTTCACTAAATATTTTGAAAAAAGAGAGTGTTCCCATACATTTTCTAGTACGATCTCGTCGCCATTACGGCCCTTCTGAGCATGCGCGTTCATCAAAATGTCCCTAATTTCTGGCAATGAGATATATGGTCAGGCATAGTAAGATTCAATAGAACATGGAAGTGCATGGTTATGCATCTTAATACATAGTAAGGCATGGGAAGGCATTTTAATACATATTATTATTCAATTTTCATACACTGTACAAATTCTGATTTTCTGATTGGTCAGTTTGTACCACGTGACGCGTTGTTATGACGTGACAACACGTCATTATGCAATAACTTCCATGAAATATATACCTATTTCAAAAAAGGTTGTCGTATGAGAGGTCTCAAGCCTACGCAACTAGACCGAAAAGGAGTATGGGTAGTTGCAAAATTTCCCTCTCTTTTTAGCATTGGTCTTGATTTTATTTGAAGCTCTTTGATGTATTAGGTCATGACAAGCTGAATTTGAATTATGGTGTGGATATTTGTGTGGTTTTATAGTTTTAGTAAGTTTACCCATGCTTCCTTTCAGGTGAGTCGCGTAGGCTTTTGCCGACAACGTTTGATGAAATAGGTATATATAGACATTCTACGGCAATACATCATAGTTGGATAGAAAAAATGTTCCTGGTGATAAATTTGAGGATTTTTCGAAAAAGAGAAGATCAACGAGCATACTTAAAACTGCTTAGCGTGCCTGTTTTGAAGGTAAACTCAATTTCATTGAAGGTTTTGGAGCTTACTGAGATCAACATATTTGAACGGCTTAAAAACAGAGTTCGCCGGCTTTCCAAATTCATCTTAATATTTACTGTTTTTTAGACTGGTTATATCATAGAAAGTTTAGAAAGTCTGTCGCCACAAGTCTGCCTCTGTTTTTAACGGTAAGCTTACGAAGTTCTAACTTTCATTCAAACCGTATTCAGTTTTTGGCGTGTTGTTTTTGTCAAAACACTATTCGCCGGCTTTGCAAATTCATCATTATAATTTTTGTTTTTTAGACTGGCTATCCAAAAGATGTCCAACAGAAAGTCTGGAAATCCTTTCCCCGCAACTTCTCTCAGATGGGGTAAAGAAATTTTATCAGGAATCGAAGAAAACGCCGAACGAGTACTTCAGCCTTCGGCTCGTCAACAAACAAAAACTACTCTTCCCGGCTTCATGCACCAAGGTTTAGCAGCGATTGAACCGTACGTAAGTCGCCAGCTTAAACCTATATCCAAAACTCCAGCGATAATTTTCTAGACCTTTCACTTACCGAGTTCTAGGACTCAGTGCTGAATCACTTTTAACGATCCAAAAAAGTCTGAGTTCTTTGTTTATAAGACTTATGGACGATTTCAATTTTGCCGAGCAAGTTGTAAACATGGATTCTGAGAACTGTTTATTATCTTTTAACAATCTAAAGTTCTTGTTGCACGGTAATTTTCCAGTAGCTTTATTCTGAAAAGTTTATTTTGTATTGTTAAAATTATCAAATGCTATTAAACTAATTTTGAATTAAGCTTACTATTTTGAGTGACTTGAGTTTAATATTTCTAGTGATCTTACATGTCGACTGACAGTTTTAGTCTGCTTCTGCAGTGTATTCAAATTGAATAATAAAAAGGTTAACGCACTCTTTGCTCGTGAATTATCGGGATTTATCTTCACTCGTTTACTAACAATGAACTCGAAATTTTCTCATACTGCACTCGGCTAACGCCTTGTGCAGTATTTAAAATTTCTCGTTCATTGTTAGCAAACTCGTGAAGATAAATCCCGATAATTCACTCGCTGCGTGCGTTAACCTCTAAGTAAAGCATAGCCGCACATGGTAAGAAAGTAATACATGGTAAAATTTGGTGAAATGTACGTGGACAGCTATAAATTTTAGAGAGTAATTTTTATTCCGAAAATCAAGTAGCAAAACGGTGACAGGAATGCCCTAATTCCGGAGTAAAAATTACTTCACTCTGGTAGGGGTTAGAGTTGTTTTTATCTCTCTTTAATCCACTTTTGAGTCATAATAAATCCCAAAATAAGAGTTGTTTTTACTCCACTTTCGTTCTATAATTCCATTAATAGAATAAAAATAAGTTCACTATACCTGTTCAGAGGAGGAGATTTTTCTTTTTCTTTTGAGTCTTTTTTTCCCACCTTTCAATAACTCTCCGTCGAAGGTTTTTTCACTATACCCTGAGAGTAAAAATTATTCTCTAGAATTTACAGTGAATTGAGTCATGAGCTACCACTTACTATCCTGCATGTCTTACGATGTGTTACTCTTACCATGCACTACCATGTTTATTATATTTTTAACCATATTTATACAGGAACATCTATTTAACCAGGCTAATTTAAGTAGAGCCCTGTGTAACTAAATATGAATTACAAATGTTCGACCAAACTTCTATTTACTGCTACGTATTACCATGGCTTACCTTTTCCTATGCACTACAAATGATAATGTTTCCCAGTGTTTTACAATCGCTTACCATGCCTTACTATATGTACTACCATTTGTTTTCATGTCCTACCATGTCCTACCATATCTCACAATCTCTTATTACGTGCTGCCATGCCTTGCTATGGACTACCATGTCTAAATATGCAGCAAGCTAGGAAGGAATACTAACACTTTACTCTCATGTACTCTGAATTTATTATCATACCGGACCTATAGCTAAAGGTACCCTGCGCTGCGATAAAACTTGAATCTTCAACCCTGGGGCGATAACAACTAAATTACGCATTAAGGAAGGTCAAAACAATAACTGCAGGATGCAGTTATTACAGTTATTACAAAAAAGTCAGTTGTTAAATATATTAGGGAAATTATTTGAATTTATAATGAGCTCCGCTTTGACCACTGCTTTTGGGGACGTCGAGTATTAAACTGTTGTTATAAAATTTTCCTGGCGTTTGATAAATGCATTGATCCTTGTGATTACTTCAAAGATTCCACATTAATTGCATCGGCACTTAACAACTATCTGGTATCAAACGAATACTTTTTCATGTCATTAAATGAAAAAGAAGAAACTCGGCTTCCAATATAATTGCACTAGGGCCATAGGTAAATGTTCATTAAATTATGAAACCCAAACAAAAAAGTTTTAGTGTGAACTAATTCCTTTCAAAATGCATAAATAATGATTTGTGGTGAGGGCAGACCAGTGCGAGCGACTGTGGAAAGCGCTTAGAGAAATGCAAATAAGGATTGCAAGAATAACAACTGCACGGTTATTTGCGCGGTAATCTGCTTACATTGCTTGTATAACCCAAAAAGACATAAACTAGCCTTACTTTAAAGCTTCCACGCTCTTTGGATCAGCACTTAATATTGGTCCCGCAATCATCGGCAGTGCGTCTTTTTTTATGTCATCATTTACAAAAGCACCTTCAAGATTTCCTATGAGAAGGTCTGATTGGTTTAACAACGATACCATGTTTGCAAAGGTATTGTTGTACTGACAAAGTCCTCTTTTATGAAAATATTTCACAGCACTGTCAAAGCTGACATCACCAACAAAGTCAAGTATAACATATGGTTGTGCTGAAAAGGAAAAAGGGAAAAAGTTGATTATCTGATTTGAAATAGACTTTTTTCAGGTTACTTCAGTGACCACTAAATTTCTATGGACAATTAAGCGGGCACCAATATAGCGAAAATGACTATTTATTGTGTAGAGTTTGTGCCGAGAGCCAAGACTTTTAGCCAGTCTTTATCCGAATAGCCACTCAATACGTCCAAGCGATGTACATGTATATACCTAGCTCAGGGTTCAAGGATGCAAAAATATATTTAAAACTATATGACCATGTTGAAGAAGAAGTTCTTCATTTTGTTGAATAAAAAAGAAGCAGGCTTGGTATATAAATTATTGTTATATCCACATGCACTGGATATGAGCAATCGCGCGCTCTGATTGGTTCCTCTACTACTAGGCTATCAGGTCATATCCCGTGAGTAGAGAAAATCAAAATGGCGGAGCGTTTTGCCGAACTAACTGAGGACGAATTAA
>JALIZF010001474.1:0-107500 GCA_029948255.1 Telmatactis stephensoni | reverse complement strand
TTTTGCTTTTTACTGATTTCTGAGAATTATGAATCATACTACAAAGTTAATTCTAAAATCTAACTAATTGATATATACTGTGATAAAGGTCACTGAGCTTGAAAACCCTTATAATTATCACAGGACACCGAACGGTAAGAGTATATACAAACCAAAGCAAATGCTAAAAAGCTTTATCCATAATCCATATACGTTTAGTTTCAACTTTTTCAAGCCTTTCAGTTTACAAAATTGAATCTTTGTTTGAAATTACGTACTACCGGAAGCCCAATTCATTTGAATCAAAAACGTCAAAAACAAATTAAATTCAAATGGGAGCTCCGGTCCGCTATTAGGTAGTACCTAATTTTTATATTATCAAGTGAAGAAACTTACCAATTTGACTTATATCGATCAACAAAAGAAGCATAGAAATAAACTTCATCGTGCCATGATCTAAACTTTGGGTTTTACGTTGGCCGGAACCTCCTCTCAAAGTTTATGTAGGAATTTACAGCTAATTATAAAAATTCCTAGCGGATACCAGTAATATATAAACAAAAGAATAGTATAAGTTAAATATGGGGCAGCTGGTGTCTAACCACATAATTGACACGTCTACGAATTCAAAGAAATTTGATCGTCGCTTTAGTTTATTTTGACGACTTATTAACCGAAAATATGGTGCGATTTTTAGATGTTTGATACTTGACCTCCAAAGATCCCGCCAATTTTCTGCCTTGCCTCACAGCTGGATAAATATGGTTCCAAAACAAATACGTGAATTTTTGGCTTCATTAGATCTGATTCAAGGTGATATAGAAAACAAAGTAATTCTAGTTGTGTATTTCCAATTTGATCAGGGTCCCCTATACTTTTTTCGTGAAGCGTGATTGAGCTATTTAATTTCCCGTGAAACATAATCTGAAATTCATTTATTCGTGATTCAATCGTTTTACGTCCACGTGAATTCATTTTTTTTTTAATATAAGCGTGCAGTGGCTCGTGAACAAGGAGCTAAATTGTTTTCTTGTCATGTCAAGTAGCTGTTTTTATAATCACTTTAAACTGTATTATTAGTGTAATCTGGAAGAGACAAGTATTCACCTAGTGTGTTATTCTATTCTACATTAAAAAACAAAACAAAACAACAACAACAAAAGATGTCACAATTTATTATTCAATTTTCATGCACTGTACAAATTGTTCTGATTGGCCAGTTTGTACCACGTGAAGCGTGGTTTTGACGTGGCAGCATGTCACGACGTAATAACAGCTATGCTGTACTGCATTACGACTGCATTACGACTTCAACACGATCTAATCTTGGACACTAACGACCGCACTCTGTGCGGTTGAGTAGACCTTTTGTATTTAAGACAAATGTCTTATGTGTCCCAGTCTTGGCACACTTTCATAAAATCTATTGTTATGCATAAACGTGCACACAAATTATGCCACCTATTATATTACTAGACAAGTACGGAGAAATAACGGCATCTTCTTTGTTTAATCCTGTTGATCTGAATGTCTTTGTGATTATATGTAGTACGCACACTAATGCGGGCCAAATTTCGTTGTAAGAACCTCAATAACATCACAGTGGTATATAGCTAATTGCACAAACATATACAAAAATAAGGTACCGCAAAAATTTACTTCGCTAGTATTTACTCGATTAGAGTTTTCCGATTTAGCGTTTTTTCCGAAATTCTAGCAATACGAAACCGACAGGTGCCAACATAACTAAGTGAAATTAGGTTATAAATTCGTAACCGCATCACGATCCGACCTATATATATATTGTTTCTCTCTATTCATCAGCAATTACCGAAAAAAATGCCTAAAACAGTTGAAGAATTTTGATATAGTGCCCGTCAACATTTTTAACAGACGTTAGTATAATGTCTAGCCATGCAGGCAACACTTGCGATGTTTGGGGGAAAAAAGTCTTGTTTTTCCTGTGTTCCGGATTCTCGCTGATCATGAAAATTCTATAATTTAAAACGAGAATGCCTGAAAATAGAGGTGACAATCGGGTTAAGGATCGGAGGATAATAGGCAATTTGCACGATAGCGTCATTTTACTACAACTACCAGAATGCTCTATGAATTTTCTTTCTTATTCAGATTTTTATTCCCTTTTGAGAATAGTACAACAATTGGCACTAATTGCTTTACAAAAGAAAGTGGGCAAAGCATTCTGGTAGTTGTAGTTTATGACGCCATGATGCAAATGGCCTATTAGGAATGAAACTACTAAGTTAGCAGATTCAATACTTTTCAGAGCCTTTTCGAAACCCAGCTGTCTTTGACAAGAATTATTACTCGAACAACTTGCCCTGTTATAACAAAGCAGAGCTGCAAGTTGGATCTTCAGCAAGCATTGTACACATGCGTATTTGAGTTCGAAATGTTATTTTCTAAGATGAAAGTGATTTTGGCAGTTTTGTTGAAGGTCTGATTGTCAGTAATTATATTAGATCAGATAACCACTTCTGCGCCAGCTTTTTAGGTATTTTGCAGGTAGTTCATTTCGTTCTACCGAATAATGCTGTGAGCGACACTAGAGAAAAACGTTTGCGCATGCGTACATATTACGATGTTTTCTTAAGAAATATGCCAGTTTTAGCTTGTTTGAAATGAAATGCTCGTATTATCGGTGTATACCTCATTGAATTCTTTTATGAGACAACGATACTGAGTAATGCAGGCGTTGTGTGAATACTAGCCATAAGTTTCAATAACTGACCTTAAGGTTTGATATTTTTGTGAAAACCATTGTTGAAGGCAATCGTAAAAGAGAAATTGGCATAAGTTTACAAAAGCACTAAGACGTGACTACGAGCATGCGCAGACGTTTTCCACTAATGTCGCTGTGAGCAGTAATTATCTAATACAGAATGCGGTCAGCTTGAATTTAATCAAACTCAGATATATCTTGAAGGGAGGTTTTGATCACTAATCACACTTCAAACATTCCGTCATTTCACGAATCACGCATATTTTAAAATCAATTTCAGGAAATTCGCGCCAAAATGTGGCTTACTTTCTCGGATCACGCACTCAATTCGAGTCATTACTTTATTCGAGTCAAATCACGGATCACACAAAATCCCTTCCAGCCCCTGTTGGATGTTTATGTGGGTGATAGCAACGTGCTGTTTCCTTTTTCTAAGAAAAGTTTTTTTCTGCAGCATCCAAATTTTACTCGTTAATTGGAGAAATCATCGTAACCGCACAATTAATTTACAGCACAACTTTGCCATTTTAAGCTCAAAGGTCCTCAACAGGTTTTCCAGAAATGATTCGTTAAGCGGTGGCCCGTTCTGAAGCTCTGATAAGTGTCTAGGTATATCTCGAGTTAAAAGCTCCACTTTACATTGTTCTACTGCTGGAAGAGCCTGTCTCTAAAAGCTACTATTTTCTTTGCTGTCGGCCATCTTGCATTCCTAAAGTTCCTGGCTGGCGTTCACTAAGAAGAGTTCGCACTCGCTCAAAGGTGATGAATGAAGGGCGGCATTGTTTCTTACGCTCTTAACCAATCAGGAACTGCAAAACGTGACCAATTGCGCAAGAATGGCCTTTTCTCGAGACGAAATCAGGGGAAAAAAGAAAAAAGAAAAAGAAAAAAGAAAAAGAAAAAAGAAAAAAGAAAAAAAAGAAAAGAAAAGAAAAAACATTTGTAGTTTATTCCTCGTTCCCGGCCTACGGCCTAGGCACGAGTAATTAATGAAGATCAAATTGAAACAGCGAGTATTCACAGCAACAAACATGAACTTTAAAACTAAAAGCTTGTTTGATTTATAGTTGTTTATTTCCATAATGTTTAAATTTCGCAAGGTCTTGCTAAAAAGTTTACTTTAAATCAGTTGTTTGGTAATTTTAATTATGTCTTTAAAATATAAACAAGAAACACCAAGTGGCGGGAAAACTCTCACTCGAGCGATTTAATATTAAAATAGTAGTAACATAACTGTCAAAATGTTTTACGAAAAACAATCATTGGCGAAAAAAAACCTCATCAACAACTAAAGGAAATTTTCTAATTCATTCCACTGAAAATGAACACATGAAACTCAAAGTAAATACCTTAAATTGCGAAGCAAATTATCACTCCAACTTGTTGTACCTTGTGTCATTCGTCTTGTAAGTTTGCATGTTCAGTGACAATGACTTGTGTTTTCAGTCAAACTTTAGTACCTTTTGACACTGAAGTTGAATTCCTTAGATCCCTTTGTTTACATTTTTCGAAGAGAATAATTGCCATTTGCCTTTTGGTGGACTGTTTTGATGGTTGACCAAGTTTTTTTGCTGCTTTTACAAAGTTTTGTTTTCTCATGTCGTTCATCTAAGCGACTCCAAGTTTGCTCGCAGAAATTAAACGACGAAGAAAAGTCTTTTTGGAGCAATCTGACCCAATTAATCAACAAAACACAATACCAAAAACGCAGAATTTTCAATTTGCTGTTTTTTGCTGGCCTTCTAAACCAAGTATGTCCAGAATCACCATTAGATACCATTGGTAAAATGTGTTTTACCAATGGTGTCTATTGGTGAATTTACACAGGGTTCCCTCCAAAAACCCTATCACAATATGTACGCTCGTGTTTGGGATTCCTGTGGTATCAATTGCTTGGCTTTGGGATTCCTGTGGTATCAACTTCTACGGCCGGCTTTACCAATGGTACCAATGGTACCATTGGTAAATCGAATTCACCATTGGTGAACCATTGGTGAAGCATGGTCCTTTTGGTAAATTGATACCCTCTGTGAATAATTGGATCACAACCGGCCACATAATATGTAATATTGTCGTTTTCAAAAGCTGAAGTTCTTTATAAAAGTCCTTTGATTTATTGAATAATTCGACTGTTGGCTTAGCAATCGATCGACAAGCGGCCATATAATATAATGTGTGTTATCGTCGTTTCAAAAGCTGAAGTTCTTGGATACAAAAGTCCTTTAATTTATTGAATAAAAGTCTTTTGATTTATTGAATAATTCGACTGTTTGCTTAGCAATCGATCGACAAGCGGCCATATAATATAATGTGTGTTATCGTCGTTTTCAAAAGCTGAAGTTCTTTATAAAAGTCCTTTGATTTATTGAATAATTCGACTGTTGGCTTAGCAATCGATCGACAAGCGGCCATATAATATAATGTGTGTTATCGTCGTTTCAAAAGCTGAAGTTCTTGGATACAAAAGTCCTTTAATTTATTGAATAAAAGTCTTTTGATTTATTGAATAATTCGACTGTTTGCTTAGCAATCGATCGACAAGCGGCCATATAATATAATGTGTGTTATCGTCGTTTTCAAAAGCTGAAGTTCTTGGATACAAAAGTCCTTTGATTTATTGAATAATTCGACTGTTGGCTTAGCAATCGATCGACAAGCGGCCATATAATATAATGTGTGTTATCGTCGTTTCAAAAGCTGAAGTTCTTGGATACAAAAGTCCTTTGATTTATTGAATAATTCGACTGTTTGCTTAGCAATTAATCGATCGACAAGTGGCCATATAATATAATATGTGTCATCGTCGTTTTGAAAAGCTGAAGTTTTTGGACTAAGCGATAAAGCGGCTTGTAATATACAAGGCCAAGGTCCTTGATTGTTGATCACAACCACGCAACCGATATAAATTGTAGAATTAACCGGCCATCTAGTTTTTGTATACCGTCGTTTTCGAAAGCTGAAGTTTCTATGTTGGAGAAAGTGGCTTCTAAAATACAAGGTATTTTGGTGATTTACCCATGGAAGACTCATGGAGAATATTTCGATTAATCACAACCAGGAATCGGCTACATAATGTGTGTTATTGTCGTTTTCAAAAGTCGAGGTTTTTGATAAAGCCATCTTTAATTTTGGTTAATTGCACTGTGTTCAAATAATAATATACGACTGTTCACTTTAATTATCAATTATCAGTCAATCGCCCATTGAATCGATCACATTCACAAGCGGTTGCTAGTAATCTTTATTGTTGTTTACCTAATTTATCTTATATTACCGTAAAGATGGAGCGTCTTGCTTAAAATTAGAAAGAAAAAACTTCATAAAACATTGCTTACGTCTCACTCACGCATGAATGGCAGTGTTCCAATTTCAATTGAAACAATATTGATTTTAAATGTAATGTTTTCAGTTTATATTAAATAATATGTACTTACATTTTTAGCTTTATAATAAGTTTTTTTATAACACTGATCTGAAATATTTATTTTAAGTCACTTTGTAATTGACTTTGTACAGTAGTGCTACATAAAATATTATCTGAAACAAAATCCGGTATCATAATGTGAAGTTGATTGTTTTTCTGCACAACAAACAACAATACTAGTAATACTGTCTTCAAGTTTATATTGATTATAATGAATAATAGCTACGTACAAACAAGTTTTTTCAAAGTAATCTATAGCTATATTCCAAATAATTCTAAACATTGATCTAATAGTTACCTTCATTGTTGAATTCCAACTTGAGAGGAATTTTTAAGACGTTTTACTGAAGGCAATTAACTGAACAGACGAAGTAAGCTAGCTTATATACAACGTAACGAATCCTAAATTACTCATTCACAGGAAAACCGCAAGGACCTTTGTATCCAAATTTCAGTTGCTTTAATATTTAGGAAAAAAAATCCATGTAAATCACACCCGATTACTGTTCGTACGGAAGTCAAAATTATTTAGATTTTCAAGGTGATTCTGAATTAACTTAGACTGCCAACTCGACCGCATTTCACGCACTACCGTACGAATAGAAGACAGAATTTCGCGTACGGGTAACGGATAGCCACTCCGTTTACGTTTTGTAAATAAAGTTCGTAGCCCATTAAAGTCTATGAAAGCCCATGCTTAATTATTCAGACGACATCAAATGCAATGCACAGTACGGTTACGGAAGGAATTTCAAACGTTATTCTTTTGAAGTACGAGTCACATTGTCACCGTACAATACGATCAATTGCCCATTCATTATATTAAGATATCACATAGAACTTGTATCCAAAAAGTGATGGTACCATTGGTACCATTCGTGAACACCTTCAAGCCCCTGCATCTCTTAGTCTAAATATTAATGCCATTCAAAACAGGATACCCAATGCCTTAATTTCACCATTAGACAAAGTCGTTTACCAATGGTGATTTCAGTTTACCAATGGTACCATTGGTACCATTGGTAAGCCAAGCCGGAGCAATTGATACCACAGGAATCCCAAACACTTAACACAGGATACCCAATGCCTAATTTCACCGTTAGACAAAGTCTTACCAATGGTGATTTCAGTTTACCAATGGTACCATTGGTACCATTGGTGAACACCTTCAAGCCCCTGCATCTCTTAGTCTAAATGCCTTTCAACACAGGATACCCAATGACCTAATTTCACCATTAGACAAAGTCATTTACCAATGGTGATTTCAGTTTACCAATGGTACCATTGGTACCATTGGTGAACACCTTCAAGCCCCTGCATCTCTTAGTCTAAATGCCTTTCAACACAGGATACCCAATGGCCTAATTTCACCATTAGACAAAGTCATTTACCAATGGTGATTTCAGTTTACCAATGGTACCATTGGTACCATTGGTGAACACCTTCAAGCCCCTGCATCTCTTAGTCTAAATGCCTTTCAACACAGGATACCCAATGGCCTAATTTCACCATTAGACAAAGTCATTTACCAATGGTGATTTCAGTTTACCAATGGTACCATTGGTACCATTGGTGAACACCTTCAAGCCCCTGCATCTCTTAGTCTAAATGCCTTTCAACACAGGATACCCAATGGCCTAATTTCACCGTTAGACAAAATCTTTTACCAATGGTGATTTCAGTTTACCAATGGTACCATTGGTACCATTGGTGAACACCTTCAAGCCCCTGCATCTCTTAGTCTAAATGCCTTTCAACACAGGATACCCAATGGCCTAATTTCACCATTAGACAAAGTCATTTACCAATGGTGATTTCAGTTTACCAATGGTACCATTGGTGAACACCTTCAAGCCCCTGCATCTCTTAGTCTAAATGCCATTCTACACAGGATACCCAATGGCCTAATTTCACCGTTAGACAAAATCTTTTACCAATGGTGATTTCAGTTTACCAATGGTACCATTGGTACCATTGGTGAACACCTTCAAGCCCCTGCATCTCTTAGTCTAAATGCCTTTCAACACAGGATACCCAATGGCCTAATTTCACCATTAGACAAAGTCATTTACCAATGGTGATTTCAGTTTACCAATGGTACCATTGGTGAACACCGTCAAGCCCCTACATCTCTCAATCTGAATGCCATTCAACACAGGATACCCAATGGTCTAATCTCACCATTATAGACAAAGTCGTTTAGCAACCTTCAAGCCCCACACTTATCACAGGATACCCAATATGACTTATTTCACCATTTGAAATGTTATTTTTTGTAGCCTCTATGGTCACCAATGGTACCAATGGTACCAATGGTACCATTGGTTTCATTGTCAATATCCCCCCAGAAAAATTTTTTTAACCAAATACATGAAACTACAGAGTGAAACACTTATACATTTTTGTACTACGTTTGTATGAACTCCCTGTGAATTTTTACCAATAGATGCCATTGGTGATCCCGCCCCCCCCAAAAAAATTTTTTTTTTAACACAACATCAAAATACAGGGTGAGACACGTATTTGATAAATGTGATGTAAGGTAGTTATGTAATTATACCACAAGCAGAATGGGATGCACATTTTGTATTGCATTTGTTTGGACCTCCTGTGGAAATAATCAGCTAATGAGTTATACATTTTTGTATTACATTTGCATGGGCTTCCTGTGGAAATTTACCAATAGACACCATTGGTAAAACATATTTCACCAATGGTATCTAATGGTGATTCTGGACAACCCTCTTCTAAACTCCTGAATTTGTTTTTTGTAGCCTTTTTGGTGTTTTGGACTTTTGCAGCGGGCCGGTATCCTCTGAATATAGGACAGTGGTCAGACTGGATAGGAAATTCCGGACTGGTCGCGAACAAATGAGGATACCGGACCGGAAAAAAATACACGACAGTATGTTTGGTAAAAATAAAATGCTTTAATGTTATGTAATATTCTTCTAATCCGGCAAGTGGAAAATTCCTTACACAGAATTTTATCAGAAATCGAAAACTATCTCAACTTGCCATACATTTTTGTAAAACATGACTAAACTCGCTTACCGCTTTTAAGTAACACCGCTGCATTTGCACGCGGGCTTATGACCGGAATTGTTGGCGATGAATGCTCTTCCTTTAAAGGCTGGGCCTTCAAATCAACCTTCTACTTCATTCAGTACTCCAAACATTGAGTCAAGTTTACACATACCCAACTTCCCACCAACTCCCCCATCCAATCAAGACAAACCTACCAAATGAATATGCTACAAATATGCTGATAATTACAAAGATGTAGTATCGAAACTTCCACAGCGTTCCTAACGAATTAGAGCCATGATTAATCCTTATGAATGTCACGGAAAATTATTAAAAACGATTTTTGACTATAAATATGTGTTGCTAGCGTTACGATAGCCTGATAGCCGATAACCTTGACTAGTAAATGAAGTAACTTGTTGCTAAGGTAACACTTCAATAAACAAAACCCACAGGCTGTGTAACTCTGAATAAAGTTTGTGGAAAAAATTAATGTAGTGTTTTTACATGTAATTCTTTGGCATGAAATGAACAGTGTATCATATAATTTATTAAATTTCATTCTCTGCCGGGTGAAGGGGTTAACAAAACAAAAGACCACCAATTGATCTAGACATTATTTGGTTTACTCAATGTTGGGCCTGTTGAGACGTTAAATCACAGAACAAGTTTGCTGCTTCTATTCAGAATAAAAGCCTTGAAAAAAAGCTGTGCTCGATTTTATAGCCGTCATTGCGTTGGGCATCAGATGGTGCAATTCTGCCAAATCATTCTTTGTCTCGAGACAAAATCAAATTTCACATTTGAGGGTTTCTTTTGTTTTATGACTGGCTACCTGTAACTGGCACAACCTACTGAACGTCGTCATCGTCTAAAATAGATCCCAGAATGTCAGGAAAAAAAATTACGGAAAAATCGACGACTTCGGCTGAACCAAAGATCCCTCAATAGCTACATTAGCAGCGGAAATAGACGGCCCCGGAGTCCAAAATCGATGACTTCAGCCAAACAAAAAGCCTTCAAACCACTCGTGGAACTTTCTTCCAGATGGCCCGGTTCTTAAAATAAACCCGACCTAGTTGGCCTTCTCTGGACGCCCGTGATGTAAAACTGTCATTTCATGTCAACCAATTAGAAAACTACCGATTTCTGACCATGAGCAGTTGCTGAGATGTTCATGACCAATGGAAAAATTCATTGGCTAGAAATTTATTTAGACAGTTATCAAATATTTACTGTTAACATTTGAAACTGCTGAAAAATTGCTCAAACATCTGATTGACGTCTTTTTCACACTGATAAAAACATTTGGGACAATGAGAGCAAATATTGATCAACAAACTAAGAATGGCGGGTTCTTTCACCTGAAAGCCCCCTCTATTTCTGAACTGATGAAATATTTACTTCTTCGGGTAACTTTTTTGCTGGTCGAAGCAAAGCCAAAGAAGCAAAGTTGCCCGAAATTAAAGATGCTAATTTTAAATCTATTTTAAATTTAATTCAAAAGGGAATTTAAATAAAATTTAGCTATAAAGAATCGAAATTTAAGGATAGATTTCAAAATTGTATAAAAAGCAGAATATATTGTATCGCAGGTATGTCGATGATACGTTTGCCATCTGATGCCATCTGATATGATTTGAAATCGACTTTTTTCAGGTTGCTTTAGTGACCACTAAATTTGTAATTTTCTATGCTGGAAAATTAAACGGCTACCTATAGAGTGATTGCAATAAACCGATAAAATAGTTAGTAGACTAACACAGAGACACAGGTAGACCTTATTTCCAATGCCGGTTTTCTTTTGTATCTATTATCTAACTATTGACGAACGTCCGACGTTTATTTTGCAAACACTTTTAATAGCAAAAAATTTATTTTTATTTAGAAGATCAGAGTTTTTGCTGAGAACCGAGGCTTTAGGCGGTAAGACATCCGAATGACAATTCCATATGCCCGAGGGTTGTACTTCCATGTAAAAACAAAACAAAAACAAAAACAAAAACCGAAATAAGATCCGTTATTTTATCCGTTATTATATTAGGCGGTAGAATCCGTTATTTAAGATTTAAAATACTCATTAATAATTCATAAGGCAAACACAATGAAAATCGCCACCGTGACGAGCCTAATTTACATCAACTTTAACCTCGATTTTCTCCAAGATAAATGAAGATATTTTTGATTTTCTTTTAGAGAACAACTCTAATATGTGTTGGAGTTTTTTTAAGCCGTATAAAGAACTCGAGATCGTGTTTTTTCGGTATAAAGATTTATTTATATCCGATAAAACACTCTCTCTCGTTCTTTCTACTTAATACATATAAGATCGGTTATTTTATCTGTTATAATATTAGGGCAGAATTTTCTTTTCTTCTTTAATGAAATAGGACAACAGTGGTTGAAAAGAGGTGCAAATCCATGCAACACTATCTTTGAAATCGCATACCATCATCTATTAACAACAAAATCAACTTATGATATCTTAAATCAAATAGATGTTTGTGGATTGTGATGATGTTCATTTTGAAACTGAAATTGTTAGTTCACCCCTGTGTTTTTTCTTTCATCAAATGAGCTTTCGATCTTAGCTGTCATCATCAGTAATCAAATAAAACTTAGAGTATACAAATAATGTGCGCGCGATGATAGTAACATGGTACGCACACTACAAATGAAAAACAAGAATCGCGAGCACATTTTTCGTCTATTCAATTTGGGTGATTTTCAGGCAGAATTCTGCCACTGTCTTTTAGTTAAAAAGGTTTTTCGTTCATTTGGCAATGTGCAAGGCCTCAGTCCATTTTCTTTGGTGCTGTCTCTGTTCTTTCTTGCAGATTCTGGTGTCATTCCATAGAATAGCATGTACTCTTTTGGAGACATGCCCGGCTAGTCACTGATTTTTCTTGTTTTATATCAGTCTCGCCGCCGCCTGATGTTTTTTTTTTTCTTTTTCTTTTTTTTTTCCCCTAGGGGTCAGAGCTCTGCTAGTATCACATTGTTAAACCCGATGATGATGACCTTTAAGGTCGAAAGCTCGGATGATCAAAGGAATAAAAGCACAGGGTTGAAGTGACAATTTTAGTTTGGTTGTAATGTGTCTTGTTTAGATAGTTTTTACGATAAAAACTGGAGTAACAAAAGCATACTACAGGTTTGTCATTTAACAAAGCTTTACCACTATTTTCGAGCTTTTTGCACCACAAAACAATAAAAGACAACAAAATTTGCATTTGTGTGGAATGTGAATTTCTTTGGTTGAAACAACGAAACAAATTCACATTCCACACAAACTTTGTTTCATTTATTTTGTTTTATGAACACGAACTTCATAATAGTGGTAAAACAAAAAGGAATAGAAGGAAAAAACAAGAAGGAAAGAAGAGAAGACTGGAATCGTTAGGTCAAGTGAAGAAACTTACCAGTTTGACTTATATTGCTCAACAATAGAAGTTGCATAATATATCTGATCATGATCTAAACTTCGGGTGCTATGTTTGAGCCTATTTCAAAAGTTTATGTATTTCAAAATGTATTTACAGCTAGGTATGAAAATTCCTAGCTTATAGCAGGTACCAGTGAAATACAAACAAGGGGTGTCTGACCATATAGCTCTATTACGTCTTCAAATCAAAAGAAATTTGGTCATCGCTTTGGGTTTTTTGACGACATTTTAACCGACAATATGGTGCGATTTATAGAAAACGCTTGATACCTGTACGAACCAATTAAACTACGAATGGAGTTTTTATTCAGAACGGAGAATTTCGGCAAACCTTAGTTTCTCAATGGCAAATTCTAAAATCAAAGCTCAATGAGAACATGGAACCGCGTCTTATCAAAGGCGCCCTAATTATGCTTCCTTTGGTTTTATATTCTTTTCATTTTTATCAAAAGTAAAGTTTCGCTAAGAAATCCTAGCGATAAGCAATTGCTGATATATTTAATGGAAAAATTCAATAGCTTGACGTTTATTTACACAGTAATCAATTTTTACTGCTAACATTTAAAACTCATAAATTTCTCAAACATCTACTCGACTTCTGCTTCACACTGCCATTAAAGATACGTTTGGGACAAATAAGAGAAAATATTGACTAACAAACTGAGAGTCAGGCGGGTGGTCTTTTACATGAAACACATCTATTTTTTATCTGATAAAATATTCAGTACTCCTTCGGGCAAATATGTTTTAGCTTGTCGAAGCAATGCCGTGACTGCAAATTTTCCGAGACAATTAATTCAAAACGAAATGTGAATTAAACTTAGCATTTACCGTAGACTAAAGAACTGAGCTGTAAAGATAAACTGAAGGTATGTTAAACGCCAAAAACAGTTGAAGTATGTGCAAGATTCAGTTTCAGTCACCCTTCTCACCTTTCCTAAAACGCTTCAAGCGTACTTTCCTAAATTTAGGAAATTGCTATAAGCGGCTTTAGATTGTCATCGCAACAATCTCACTAGGAAACCTGGCCTCTCGATTTATTATTGACCAATCACAGTCCTCATAAGCTTTCGTCCTACGATGATGAGGGTTTTTCTCAGTAACCTGACGGACTGATGTATCAATCATTGTGAAATAACTAGTAATGTTACCTAAATAAATGACGTCTGAAAGTTGCACATTGCACAAAAGTTGCACAACGTTACTCTTTTAAAGTAATTGATGGTCACTAGATCTAAGACTGAGTCACCAGTGTGGTGTTTAGAACGACTACTTTGATCAAAATGTTGTTGCTTGTGGATCATGACACAATGTTGAAAGTCGGCCAAAATCTAGAGGTCGCCGTTATGTTCGTTATCACTGGCTATTAGCTAGCTTTAAACTATTAAATTGCCAATGTGTTGCACAATATTGTACTTAATTTATTTATTAAATTAGGTCGTACAGATAAAGAATTGTGAAACTTTTAAACCTTTGGAAACTGAATTCAGCTGTCTGTAAGCATTCAACGAATTTCAAAACCTTATTGGTGTTGTTAATTAACTAAATACAAATCATGAACCAAAGTGCGCGTTTGCCTTACGTCCAGATATCGGACATCCAAAAGAAACTTCTAGTCCGATTTTTCGAAGAGCAGGGAATGACCAGCACTCGCAAAGAAGTGAAACCATTAATTAGTAAAGCTGCCGAAGAAACTGGTCTTACGGAAGAAAGAGTTATGGTACGTGCAGACACTGTACGATATCGATGACTGTTTCAATTATTGTCAGCTCAAGCTAACAATTCATATCATGGTACTATATGTGTTAGCAGAAATGGATTTCAAACGAAAAAGCAAGAAGGAAGCGATCAAGTTCTGAGGCTGGAGTTTCTGATGAAACCTTATCAAGTCGGCAACCTCGATTGCCCAAATGTAGACGTGGTCCATCTGCCTACAATATGTTTTGCTCAGATTTTCTCTGTTCGGGTAAGTTCTGTAAACCTTTAATATGTCATCGCTTTTTACCAGTTTATCATTCAATGCACTATAAAATTTATACAAAGAATATTTAGAATTTGTTATTAATAGTTTACTTTGAATCGAACTCGAAATGGAGATCGATTTATCAGGCCCTGACTCCTAATGTATTTTAATTCTAAATCCAAATTAATTTAAGGCACTATGATCACTATAGTTTATTCCAACTCACATGTACATGCATGCATGCATTCGTTCGTAAATTACCTTAGATAGCATCTAAATAAATGCACTGGTTAATATCCTGTATGTTTGTAAAAATACAGTCCTTTCATTAATTACCTGAAAATGATAAATAAACCTCTTTGGGTCATCATGATCATATATAAGACCAAGTTGTTGTCAGTAGTAAACTAAGTATAAACAAAAAATTATCCATTTATCCTGTGAATTTATAAACCATAGCTTAAAAATTTACTTTTTTTCCACTGTCCAAAATCACTTACTCATTCAATTTTTTATTCATCCAGATTCTTTTAAATTATTTGTAAAACCTTTTCATTCCAAAATCACTTTTTTGAAGTGGTTACTTTATCAATTCAATTTTCTTTATATCCTAATGGATATAATTTGCAATCATTCTTGATCTATTATATTTGCAAATTAAAGCTGTGATTCCATTCTGTTACTCATGCATCCAGATTTGTATTTCATAATATATACTCCCAGTACTGCAATGCCTTCTATGCATAATTAAGTGGCAGCACCCTTGGAAATTATATCATATATGATCTCATGCAGTGTGTTTTTTAATCATTTTTGAATTTGTTATATTTATTAATATTGTTTTTTAGTTTTTAATTTACAAGAGAGGGCCCAGCTGTGTAAGATTAGCTAGGCTAATTACTGGTGTATTTTATGAATATCTTTTCAACCTTTTTTAAATGAATTAGTTCATTATATATTATCCACATCATCATCATCATTATTAATAGTAGTAGTAGTAAATTTGAATGCTCATCTACTATCTATCAAGGTAATATAATTTTAATAATTATTATTGATTTTAAGAATCAATTATTTTATGAAATACATGTACATTCTCATCTTTTTAGAAAAGTGTCAAGGCCTCTCAAATGAGGATAAATACCGTCTAGCTGGTGAGACTTGGAAATCACTGACTCCTGACGAACAAAGTAAATTTTCAATGTTGTCCAAGCAGCACAAATTTCCCAGTCTTGACCAATTAAGTGACCAGCAGAGAAAGAAACTTATAAATGACCACAAGAAACAAATGTTGGAACAGGTATATAATATACAGTCATGTAAAAAGCCAGTATCATTAGAGAGACATCCAATAACATGATTGAATCATGGTTAGTCTGCCAGTAATATTCTTATTTCTAATTAATGGGCATGTTTTACACACTATAGGCTTACTTCTTGGAAGATCTTGGCTGTGAGACCTCCATTCTCTTTCTTGGAGACACATCCTCATCAAGTGGGGTGGATATGGGTGGATCTAATCAAGGAACTTTCTTTCTGAGGTCCAACCCCAGCATTTGCATAAAATTCGCTCAACATTTCTGTAAGTATTGAAATATGTTTCAATGGACCATTTTAGCTTTGCTGTTTGTTTTCCCATTTCTTACCATGTGATGTTACTCTTGGAATACAATTCTTTTATATGTAAATGTTATATCATGTTCATCATAAAAGAACAATTTTGATGGAAATGTCACGTGGTCTGAAATGGGCAATTTGCATACAAAGCTGAAATTAGGTCTGTCGTGGAAAAGACCAAAATTTCAGTAAATTATCTACCAAGTATGACCAGGTGGTTCAGTAATTTATCATTATTGTCTCAGCCATCACAATCCATGCCATTACACTTTTTGTCAATATATGCACAGTCAAAGAACCTCAACTGAAATACTGATGGTTTACTGACTGACTGATGAAATACATTTAGGGAAGAATATAAACTGAAATAAATGAACTGAAATAAATAAATGCATTAATGAATGAATGAATGAATGAATGAATGGATGGATGGATGAATGAATGAATGAATGAATGAATGAATGAATGAATGAATGAATGAATGAATGAATGAATGAATGAATGAATGAATGAATGAATGAATGAATGGATGAATGAATGAATGAATGAATGAATGAATGAATGAATGAATGAATGAATGAATGAATGGATAAAAGAATGGATGAATAGATGCATGGATGGATGGATAGATATCATACAACTTCATCCTTTCATCAATTTTCATTTTCCTTTTGGTTTTTACTCATTATCATATAGTCCAGTACACGTGATAACAAAAGTCAAATACAAATTGAGCCAAGGACAAAATTTAATCAGAACTGTCACACAAATACCGGTAGATGAGAGAATTAACAAATGTATAACTCAATATAACACAATCATGTAAATTTGTTCAATTTTAACATATTGCATTAACAATGCAAAGTATATTTATTGTACATGATAATGTATCATGTACAATATACAAATAATAAAGTAGAATGAAACTAATTAACCTAATTAGTAGTAGTAAGAGGTTAATTGATTAATTGTGAGTCATATGTTAAGTAGAAGCAAGTTCTAAAGCCAAAGACATTCATCATGTAATCATATGTTATTTTATCACATAATAGCTGTTGATGAGTCACGAAAGTATACCTATAAAGATGTACAAGATTTATTCAACCAAAAATACAGTGAGAATTTTTTTAATGAATTGCAATTTTTCTATTCATTTGTATAATTATATGACCTTGCATGAAGATATTATTAGCTTGATATTAATTAGTGATCTATTTGAGAGTCAGAGCTTAAGCTCGCAAATTAAATATTTAGAAATGCATGTAGCTAGTAAGAGGTAATGGCTTAATTATTTGTTAAAGATTTAAGTATATAATCTCCTCCTGCAGGGTCAAATGAACTCTAGATTTAGACTTTAGGAGGACTGGGGGTATAGACATGAATTGTTCAATTTGCCAATGAATTTCTTGTTGGCATTTACATAACAATGGTTTACTAAATAATACATTTTTAACACTTTCCACTAGGTATTGCTGCAGGAAAAACCTTTAAAGTGCCATATGAAAAAGGAGGGTTCAAGGTCCTCAATCTGCCTACAGGCATTGAATTTAAAAAGCCCTCTTCATATGGAACAAAGCAAATCCAGCACATCATGGCAGCCAAGGATAAAATTACTTTCATTATGTGCAATGAAGCAGATGCAGCCAGTAGTGATTGTGGTGATCATCCACAATCTTCAATGCACTCCCCTAGTAGCACAGATGACAGTCAATCAACCCATCTGCCATCAGATATCCACTCCACACTTTCTGTGATTGTTGGACAAAAACTGGCATCAAAAGCATCAAAAACCACACCTTTTGATGAGCAAAGTGTTGAGGTTGAAAATCTTGTGCTATCACAAGACCAACGCCTCACCATATATGCATCATGTAGAGATTTTTTTACAGATGATGGATGGACAGCTATTGGTGCAAATATGGTTAGTACAGAACCAGAAGTCAAAGGGCTGATTCTTCCCTTATACTGTCAAAAGAAAGATGAAAAATTCTGGCTCTTTTACACAGAAGAGAAACTATCAACTATTAAAAAGATTTCTCCAAATGGTATGATATCAGGTTTGTGGTTGAATCTTAAGGAACCAAAGTCCCAGATGGTTTATATCCTGGAAGCTGAAGACACTGTGTTTGGCAGAAATGTCATCAAAAGTGAACATGGTCCTCTCTATTTTCGTACACAATTTCAATCAAAAATCAAGTAAAAGTCACCTATTCAAAATGCCTCAAATATTTAGCACTGCAATTCACCAGATTCTAAATGACTCTGGAATTTATTCTTAAATTTGAACTTTAATATAATAGCACTTAGTCTTACTTTATCATTTTTTACTCTAATAAAATAAAGACCTATAATGATCAAATTGGACAAAAGAAAGGTTGAAAGTTATTCTACCACAAGGTCAAATAGTAAACTTATAATATTTACCTTGTAAACTCTGATCTCATCAATTTTAAATGACATACTGCTTGAATAGCTTCTATTATAATAATTGTAATTGACAGATTTAATTGAAGCAGAAATAGAAACAAAATATAACATATTTTACTTTATTCACATGAACATTGATTCTAATTAATTTTTGTTGAATTTATTACTAAAAGAGAAAAAGCTTCAGGCTAGGACCCAGAGCAAAGCCCTTGAACACAATGGAGAGATCATAGAAGCAACTGAAAATTCAAGTCACACACACATAATTAATATACCCTAGCTGCCTATACAGCTGACAGAACAGCATTAATTCTCACTGTTCAAGCTACATGTAGGTTCCTAAAATTCTGCCAGAAGAAACTGCAGGCTAATACTGACAATACATTTCACAATTTGCTAATTTGTTAAAACATAATGAGTGACAATGAGTGATTAAAATGAAAGTCCTACAGTATGTAGTATGTATTCTTGAGTGAATGGAAATATTTGAACATTCCATAAAAAAGGGTGGATGGGAGTGGGTGGAAGCTTAGTTTTTAGATTTTTAATCACAGCTTTCATGTAAATAAGTACTGCTTTTGAAATTCTGTGGTAAATAAAGTTTATATTAGTGTAAGTTGTTATTATAATTATTATCATAAAAAGAGTCAGAGTACTCACATTTTTGACATTTTTACTTCACTGGACTGGCTAATATATGATTGTACTTTTATTTTTTATTTTTTTATTTGCAGTGTTTATATTTCCATTTATTTCTCATTACATCATTCTACCAATAAAATGTATCCAAAACTAGTTCCCTATAGCTAGCCCAATTACAGATTTCTAGTTGTTTCTAAATTGTTTTTTGGTATAATGACTGTCCTAACTTGGATTAGTTATTTTTTGACTTTCTTTGTTAACATAATCTCATGTACAGAAACTGAATCATAATTCACATTTCATTTTAGCAAAAGAAAACATGCTAGAATTAAAACAGTCACTTTAAAATCACTAATATTAGGATCCTACAAGTCACTTGTATCAAGAAAATAGAAGTGAAAATCATAGTGTGATATCCAAGGTATATATGTCAAGAAAAACCATTGTACAATTACTCTCTGGAACAGGGTATCTTTTAACAAAGTTTGTCTAAAAGGCCGGGCTGAAAGGGGTTAACGACACGTCATCTTCGCTGGAAATAATTAGGCAGACATTTACTCTGGAACAGGGTATCAATTTTGGAAATTTTGCTCTGGAACAGGGTCAGGGTTCGAGGGGCTCAGCGTCACGTCCCTACCCAAAACTGGATGGAGTCCCTCCCCCCCCGGACCTCTATGGTGTGTGATATAGACTATACAGATTCTTTTCCAGATTTAGATTGACAGACAGATAGACAGACAGGTAAGTAGGTAGTTAGGTAAACTGTATTTATAAGTGTCAATATAAGTTAAGCTTATTAGCTTAATAAGGTTGCTGATCATTAATGCATGAATGAATGAATCAACAATTAATTAGATTTGCAGATTTATTGTATAGGAAATATATGTTCTAATTGATTTGCACTGCACAACGCTTCTCTACAACGGTTGTTGACTTGTTCTGATTGAACACGACACGAGGCACAACTCTGGTGCTCACAACACTACAATAAGACAGCGCAAGTCAAGTTGTGAGCAGCCCGGGGTTCAGCAATGAATGCCGGCCTTTTATAGAAGCCGTTGCCCCCAGTTTTAATATTTGATAAACCCGATAATTGACCTAGTTACAGTTACTGTACCTGTATTCCTGTCAGCGCCCTTGCAGAAAAAGATTTATTGATAATGCGTGAATATAATGTAGGAAAGCTGCCTGAATAATTTTTCCAAATGCACGCCATGTTGTGGTCAAATGGCTACGACCGCTGCATCAAAGAATCGCTGACAAGGAACGCGAAAATTAGCGAGAATGTTCAAAATTTTTCTCCAAAACACCAAGAGACCATAATACTAAGGCCAAGTTCAGACGTCGAACTTTTGCCGCGTCGAATCTAATTGTTGCATTTTGTAGATGAGAAGTGCGGCGTCTGAACCTACTGTATTTGACAGATTTGATTAAGTGTTAAATTGAAAAATTCAGTTTGAATCAAATTTGTCAAATTCATTTGGTTCAGAAGTCGCACTTCTCATCACAATTAGATTCGACGCGGCAAAAGTTCGACGTCTGAACTTGGCCTAAGAGAGCGAAACTCAGCATTGATGTTTGTGCGATGTTCGTGGCGCCTAAGGCTATTTTTAGTAACTTCGCCATCGCGCGCGCAAGGCAATTCAAACGGTCCCTTCCGCGCGCACGCCAAAGAGCAAATTCTATTTTTTAAGTGCCTTGCGCGCGCGATTGGCGAAGTTACTAAAAATAGCCTTAGTCGCCGCGAACATCGCACAGACATCAATACTGAGTTTCGCTCTCTTAGTATTATGGTCTCTTGAAAACACTAAATTTTGTAATCAGTAATATTGATTTGAAATTATTGGGTCTCTTTGATCAACTGTATAAAAAAATAGTCGATTCTCTTCAAAATCCCTAAACTAATAAGCCGCTGAACTTAAGAAATCGCTAAATTTCGCGGCCCGCTAAAAACAATAACCACATCTCATCACGTGTATCATGCGTATCATCACGCCCAAGGCTTTCCCCTTTCACCCCCACCCTCCTCCCGCCCCGTCCTCATTCTCCTTTACCACACTTCTTCACCTTTCTCCTCAAACCCCTGCACCCCATCTCACACCGGCTTGCGCGAAGTTGGATATCTCCATTGGCTAAATCCAGACGAGAGTATATTCGATGGATATCATTATCCATCCTTCGTGAAATGAATTAAGTGATTATGGGTGCAGTCACCGAAAGTGACCACTATCCAATAGTTCTTGAAACCGGTTTGCGATCTCCATGGCTGTCGGGCGTGTGCGATAGTCAGTCAGAGGGTCGATCGTTCTTGTGAGTAGCAATCCCAATGATGGATGCTGAGTGGATAACTTGGAGAAGATTTTGAGGATGACGCGACCTAAAGCTATTAGTTCTTTCGTTAGAAGGTCATTATCCTGGAAGCCCATGGAGTTCCCAAGTCCAACCATCTTGGGCAAAAACTGTCCCTTGTATTTGAAAACCATCACATGGTATTCGTCGAGACAACCGTGAATGTATTGTTTGTCATGAAAATGCGATACTCCTTTTGCAAGCTTTATGATATATGGAACCCACAGATTTGAAGGCAAGGTGGGCACCATTAAAGCGGTAGCCAAGTTCGTTGACAATTGGATTGACACGCTCCCATAGAATTTGAAAACAAGAAGGTAAGGTTCTTTTTCAACAGCCATACCTAGGAGCAATGGCAGACATTCGTGACTCTGTCAGGAGAAGTTCCTGGATGAAATTCCTTTGCTGCAACATTAAACCCCTCATACTTGGCCAAGCGTATTACACTCGAGCTACCTTGACTTGTTGTGGTTCTGTCCTCTGAAAGTTTGAGAAGTTCTCTCTTTATACAAGGAACTGTTTTTTCATTAGATTCAGCACAAGTTTGCCCTAAAAAGGCGTTAAATCAATTAAGTTAGTCGAAATGTTTGAATAAATAAATAAGATCCTTGGAATGTACTCTGACGAGGGCTAGCTCGAAACTTCAGTAAGTTAAAGCCCTTTTTACGCTGTTAAAAGTTTCCCTTTAATCCACCGACGCAGCCCAAACTAGTTCACTCTAGCTCGCTAGTCTCCTTTTGGAATGACTGATTGACAAGAGCAGTGCAACCGCGTTTGTTTGTTTGGTTTGCTTGTTTGTTCGTTCCTTCGTTCGTTTGTTTGTTTACTTGTATGTTTGTTTGCTTGCTTGTCTGTTTGTTTTTATTTCTTTTTCCGCATATAGCCGATAAGAAACTTTAATAGTGGTCTGACCCGTGATGGGTCACGCAATGATACAATTTTGGCTACTGAACTGTTTCGCAACAGCCATGTCCTATTTGATGCAGGGAACCGAAATCTTTCCAGAGTATATATACAAATATACAAACTATTCAATACTGAAATGTCAACGCTACCTTTGTTTCCAGTATGGCCATAGGCTTTCAAATCTTGCTGCAGCAAATTTGTGTAATAATAAGTGCTGTTGCTTCTGATCCTTCTAACCCAACAAAAAGTCTTTCTTATAGCTTGTCCTATTTGGCGATCATTCAATTTTGGCCACACATTTTTGACAATCCCACGTACGACAGAACATTCAAGTCGTCCCTCGCTTCGGGCTGTGGCGACAAAATTCTCTTTCAACCTAAATTTAAAATGAATTACGCAATTCAAAACAACTCCGTCTTCTTCAATGTGTCGTTTAAAAAATCATAAAAGGCCTTTCAAATAAAAAGAATAAACTCACCACGTGACGAATTCTTGCATTTCTTTTTCAGAAACTTTTGATACAGTTTTAATGGCACTCGTCGTCATAATGAATTTTGCAAAAGTTGCCCAGGATCGCGTGAATGACCTTCAAAAGCTTCTTTGACATACACATTGGTTTCTAAATTTAGTTCCTATGTACCAATCTCCTCACGGCTGTGAAAATAAGGGGGCCTGACGTCAGTCCCCCTTTGAGAGAACAGAAAATTCGATCTATTTTAATCAAAATCGAAATAACCTGCTGAAATATTCCATCTATTTATGAATCCTTAGTTTTGGATCATAACACTTTGTTTTTAGAAATAACAAAATTATTTCTTTTGAGATTATTCTTCATATCGAGAATTAGAGGAACATGCTAAGTCAGTGAGCTAATAACTGTGACCTGGTTTATCGTGCAACTTAATTGAGGAGAATAAATTTCTCAAATACACTTTTGATTATGTCTGCAGCTATTCTGAGTGCCGAGGATTGTTTGAATCGGTATCGACGTATATTTAGTCACGAATAACTTTTAATAATTCTTTAGCGTTGAGTGGGTAAGAAAGATCAAAGGACGATTTATCTATTATTCAGTTTTTATAAGCTGTGCCGCTCATGAACCCAAGCAGGTCTTGAAGCCGGGTCACACTGAGTAATGCAACAGCCTTGCAAAACAACAACAACAACAACGACAACAACAACGACAACAACAACAACAACAACAACAAGAAAAAAAAAAAACACAAACAAAAAAGAATACCGTAAACTGTTGCTGATCGAGATAGTAGGCGATTGTATCCGGCGCTAGGAGGTTTATAAGTAATCATGAATAGCTAGGTAAAAAAACAGACATGCCAAATTGAGACCAAGAAGGTCATCTATGTTTTCTAAATATACTGTTATTTTACGCATTTCAGTCAATTACTTACCACTTATTAGATGTTTTCTTGTGTATTACGGGCTGATATTTTACGAGTCGCGTACGTATTTTGCCGAGCCTTTAGGCGAGGCAAAATACGAGCGATGAGTAAAATGTCAGCCCGTAATACACAAGAAAATATCTAATTAGGGATTTATTATATAACTGCTTCTTAATTTCCTATTTTCCGATTGTTTTATGTAAAATATGACAAACCAGTTTTCAACTATGTAATACGGTATAATACGGCCTCATATTTGCTTAGTTCTCTCATCCTTATATGGTAAAATTACGTCATAGTTATATAATAAAGTAAGTTATTATATGTTGTAGCTTCCCTGTTTAGATACCATTTATTTATATTTAATGTGCCATTATGTAGACGAAGCAAAATTGAAATATTTTCGCAATCTTTTTCGTTTGCTGTTGAGTGTGGTTTTAACCAATGGGGCGGGGTGGGCTAGCTGACATACATAGTATGTTGATAATAATAAATGATGATGATGATAATAATAGTTCTATTTACGTTTCAAAATGTTTTTGCGTTGTGACACTAATCGAGGATCTCGATCAAATTCTAAAAAACTTAAATAAACATATTACAAAACGAAACGTTTTACTTTTGCTTTCAATAAGCACTTAAATAATAAATGCTAAAAAGTCGGTTGTTTTGAGCTGTTTCATTAATTTAAATAGTGTTAGCCGTGGTCATTACGGTCACAACGTTTTATGAGCAAAAAATGGCGATCATAAATGCACTCACAGCGGCCAAAATTTGAAATACCCTTCAACCCACCCCTCCGGCCTCGAATAAGGTCCCCCGTGCCCATCCCCCTTTTTAGAGCAAAAGAAAATTTAAGTGCAGTTAATCACAACATATAGTTTACAATCATGTAAATGCACTCGCGCATTCGTGCGCATAACGCCGTTTGCATTGCGCATGCATTAACTTGTGCGCGGACGTAGCTATGAAAAATTCGATCAGCCTTCCCATTTTCTAAAGTATTTCAATATGCCAGGTGCCATGCAGGCTTAAATTGTAGCACCTCGATATATTGATATTCTTAATGTTATGTTTGTCGATGTATTTTGATCAAAGCTATAACAAAAAAAAGACGTAAAAGAAATATTTTTACTATTTTTGAACGACCGATTTTTGAACGTCGTTTTTTATTATCCCATTCGCGAATAAATACGACTTTCAAATGCGAAAGCTTGCATTTGCATTTGGCTTTATTTACAAATATGTACATACTCCTTTTTCATGATATCGGCTTTGTTTAATTGAGCATGCGGAGCCTACATTATTGCGGCACATATAGCAAATATTTACAGTAAAGTCACGTGAGTAAAGAAGACTTGAAACTTTTGAGATGTTTTCGTTCACAATGGCTGTTTTTTGCTCCTTTCCAACTATCATAGCACCGAAACTAGCACGTTGAACCTTATTTTCTGCATTGTGTTTCAAGTCAAAAACATTCTAAATGTAAATTTATAAAAAATTCGTCGCCGGGGAGCCTATTACCTTAACAACAAATAGGTATCCTTATCTACAATATAATGAAATGTTTTTTGGAGCCGGAGATCATTTCTATTTATA
The DNA here is from genome assembly GCA_029948255.1 of Telmatactis stephensoni. Taxonomy (NCBI): domain Eukaryota; kingdom Metazoa; phylum Cnidaria; class Anthozoa; order Actiniaria; family Isophelliidae; genus Telmatactis; species Telmatactis stephensoni. Next base: position 81,979 of record JALIZF010001474.1, on the reverse strand, counting down.
TTATCTATTTATGTTATTATCTATTATTATCTATTTATTACTCACGTCGATTTGAGTTAACACGCTGTGCATTATATGTTATTTATAACGTAGCACATTATAATAAAGTGAAGTGAAGGGTGGCATGGTTGGCCGAGCGGTTAGAGCGCTGGCCTTTCACCACTACGGTCCGGGTTCGAGTACCAGCTCGAGCGCCTGGATCACATGTGAATAGACCATTTGCACAATGGCATCATTTTACTACAACTACCAGAATGCTCTACAAATTTTCTTTCTTATTCAGATTTTTATTCCCTTCTGAGAATAGTCGAATTATTGGCACTATAATTATTTCTCAATAGAAAGTGGGCAAAGCATTCTGGTAGTTGTAGTATATGACGCCATAATGCAAGTCGCCTATTGATCAGTTTGTTTGATGTGTTGTTCTGTTCTCAACATCATCATCATCATCATCATCATCATCATCATCATCATCATCATCATAATAATAATAATGAACTTGAATGAATTTATATGGCACTTATCCAGAATCTGCTCTAGGCGCTTTACAAAAACATATAACATGCATGGTAAACTGTGAGCATAGGATGGCGCCTTCGGGCTGCCGCTACACAGTCCGTACCATGAAAATTGATTTTAAAATACACTACAAATTACTGTACAACAAATTACTGTTTAAAATTACATTTAACACAAAATAAAATAAAAGTCCACTGATGCATGATGGCCGTTGGCTCAGTCGAGCTCATCCGCCCTTTGACATATCTTGTTTTTATTCCTGCTGGGTGTCATGCCACCCTCCTCACCAGAAAGAATTGAACCTGGTGGGGGAGCCAGTTTAGACGCCGACGAGCCGTCCATGTGGCAGGTAGTACTGGGTGTCCCTCAATTAGTGCGCAAGCGCTAAAAGGTTTCGACACTTAAATAAACAGTTTTTTAGAGAAGATGCGTTTGATTCTTAAAAAGACGGCGACTACTGTACTTCATGACACTTAAAGGAATTCGTCGTCTTCTTCCTCCTCTTCTTCACCAGAGGACAGCTCATCATCAAAATCGGAATCATTTTCTTGAATTTCTTCCTGGTCCTCTGCAGGTGTATATTCTATAGGGTATATACACTTCCCGTCAGTCATGATCTCAAAGGTTTGGGACTTCTGGTACGAGCTGAAATCTATAGCAGGAAAGAGATCTGACAGAATAGACTTCAGTTGGAGAAGGTGTTTTTGTAGGACAAGCCTATTTCCTTGCACTACACTTCGAAACCCCGCGTCAGTCGTACCATTCGATACCTCGTCTATGACTGCCAGTTGATTGGTATAAAAGGAAGTTAATCTTTTCACTTCCTCGTTCACAAGATGAACCTCCTCTGAACACCTTTCTTTCAGAGAGTGGAGATCAATTAGCCTTCGCTTTAAGGATGATGGTAGTACTGACGGTGAGAAATCTTGATCTTGGCGAAGTATCGCTGTATATAGCTGGCAAGATGGATCTTTGGCATCATCGAATGTAATTTCTGGCTCAGCACCACCACTTGGAAGAAGTGCATTCGCTTTCGCCAGAATCTTCTTTAGTGACGCTGTAGCTTTTTCGATCATCTTGCTCAGCTTCTTTGCAATTGCTTGGCCGTCTGCATTGAGAAATATACCGATTAATATTATTAAGTTAAGGTGCGGTAATACGACAGTTGTTACGGCAAATTATCTGAAAAAAGAAAAGACAACCCAATGTAGATAGTCAGGATACAAAGAAAGAAAGACCACAAGAACGAAAAAATTACAACGAAGAAAGGAAGAAAAAAGAATTAAGCGAAAGACAGGGAAATGAAAGGGTAGACAACAACAACAAACCCGTCACATCCTGATTTACCCGCGTATTTCTTCTTCATTTCCAAAAGGAAAGTTCTTTCAGAGGCTATAGTGTGCAATTGAGCCAGACACTGTTGCCGTCTTTTCGTACAGAGTTGATGCTTGCTAACTTGAAACTGCTGACTGCTCAGAGACCAGCGCTTTCGAACTCCGTTCGCTTTTTCTATTTGTTTCAACGTTCTTTCAATCCTGCGTCAAAATTATACAAAGTTTTGACTAAAACTATAAAAATGCAAGCATTGTTGTATAAATCAAACCATACTTGTCTGACTGCTTACGGGACTGCTTCTGAGAGTCACCATCAGCAACCATTTCATTCCTGTAATGTAACCCAAAAAAAGTAAAAAAAGATAAACATGTGAATTTATGCAAGCCAAATGCAGTCATTCACAAACCTCAACATGCTATGCTGCAAAAGGAGATCGGCATATCGTTCGTCCCAAGTCATTTTAAGCTCTGAACAATAACGTATATGCTAATAAGTGTTTTATTGCTGTTAGGGTTAACTAGTTTTGTTAAGTTCTTGTGACGCGTGCATTGTGTACAAACCTGCTTTGTTAAAACGCAGTTCTTGTAGTTCCTGAGACATTATCTCATCCATGGCAGAATTACTGTAAACAACTACAAACAAACCGATGATTAATGTAGGTAGCACCTACGCAAAGTGAACTATCAACCAAAGGTAAATCAAAAGACATATTTATACGCTTCACATGCAAACAAAGCCATTGATGAAAATTTTAAGATGTCGATAAATGTAACACTATCAAGAGACCATAATATTAGCGTGAGCATTATGGTCTCTTTGCACTATACATTTGTAAAACCGGCACATCACACCACAACATATCAGATCACATTACATCAAATCACATCCCAATACATAAACCTGTACCTATTGACTTTTTATCAAGTGACCATAATACTAAGAGACAAAACCTGGTATTGATGTTTGCGTGATGTGCTTGGCATTTAAGGTTATTTTTAGTAACAGGAGGTTGATGCGATCTTGCGCACAAAAAATGAAATTTGATTGCAGAAGCAATAACTGTTTGTATCGTATCGGCGCGAGATCGTTTGCAGCAGTGTTTGAGCGTCTTGCGCGCACGATATGCCGTCAACTTCCTGTTATAAATAATCTTAAGCGCAAAGCACATCGCTCTCTTAGTACTATGGTCTATTGCTTTATGTGCAACTAAATGTGAAGCGGCCTACGTATTTTTTTTCAGATGTCAGAACTCTGACCGTCCAAACATAAGAATACACTTCTTTCAAAATACGCTATCAGAGATCTGCATGAATCAGACATAAAAACCGAGTTACGAGTAGCAACGTTTGAGATATACAAACGTGCATGATTCAGTTTGAATCAACGTTAGCAATTTTTGAAAGTATTGTCAGCAATCTATGCTGTAATCTGTCGGTAATCTCATAATTACATGTTGGTGGTAGTGACTTAATTATTTCCTGGAGCTCTTTTGACGTTTTTTCCTTTAGATCCAAAGCGCGGGTTAGTTTCCCCTTTAGAATTGCACCTTTAAATAAGAAAGAATGGGGTAAAAAATTAGACTGCGTAAAGGCAGAAGTACATAACCACAAGTGTCCATCTGTATGATAAACCAATCACACATCATTTGAGAGGTGGTTGTGGAATAGTTTTACATGTCTTAATAAAACAAATTAGATTATTTTGCTGTTATCAATATCGCTACGCATTGTAGCGTTTTATGTTTCACTCGGAGACAAGGACAAACGTCAAAGAAAATTGTTAAAAATGAAGGGAAGTGATTACACATACTTTTTAAATGCTCAAAAGAGACGAGTACGCGGCGTTATAGCTGCTGGTGACAGTGTTAAAAATAGCTCATTCAGACTAGTGATATGGTTTATTATACAGATGAACACTCACCCTGTTTAAATAGCAACTGTTGGCCATAATGGATTAAACCATCAGTAAGCACATCAGTGCGCTTAGTAGTTCCCATTTCTTTGGTGATGCGCCTGTAGTCTCTGAGGAATGACCACAGCCTTTCTGTTCCCTCACCATCAGTCAGTCCTATTGACTTAATTCTCCGAGGACTAAATTGTACCTGAAAAAAAATTGAAAAGATGAGGAGAGAATATAGGCGTGTATACACGTAAGTGCTATTAGCATGCAGAACGTTCTCCTGTAGATTTAGAAAGCCGTCAACGATGACGTGCGTCTAGTTACTTACATCCCCATAGATCTCGAAAAAGTAATTTTAAAAAAACGTTTAATTAATCTATGACCAACTACCATGCCAACGTCTTGGCACGGATATCCAAAATATTACGATTCTATGATAATTAATGGTTTGCATTAGAATTAGTTCTCCCTAGCCGTTGGGAATATTTGGCGCACTCCCAGCTAGTATCATAAATTCAGCTCAAGTGTATGCTATATCAAGCGTATATTTTCTTTCCTTGCTTCTTTTTTGTTTGGTTTTGTTTTGATTACAACTCCCGAGGGGAGACTCCATCCGGTACGCCCGTCGGAAATTTTAAGAAGGGCGTGGCTGGACGATTTTTAACCCCTAAGAGATACCACAAAAAATAAATAAACGTTTTTAAATGTTTCTCTGCGTATTATTCTGAGTATCATATTAAAGCTCTTAAACCCCTTATGCGCAATTATAAAATATGAAAAGCGATGGGCTCTTTTGACACCCTAAAAATACCAGGAAATGGTAAACTCTAAACTTCAATTTTAACACCCTCAAAGATACCAAATCGTTGATTTTTACACCTAAGACATACGACGAGCATACCTGATCCTTTCATGTACAATGGAGTCTCCCACCCGGGCAACCAAGACTAATGAATAAACCTACTTGACAAGCTGCCTTATGCCCATAACAGTGGAAAATAGGAATGGCTAAAGGAATTTCAGCCAAATCCTTCAAAGATGGGTTGTTCTGTGAGAAGATTAAAGAAATTAATGGGATGTAATCACTGCCATTACGTCTTTGTAAATTTCTCAAAATAATAAAGAATAGAAGTCCGGCTGCTTATACATACAAGTGCAACATATTTATTGTGGTGTTTTTATATTTGGTTTTATCAAACATCTTGACACTTACCTCGATATGTGAGGAAAGAATACAAGCTATGTCATACATTAATATCACAGAAATGTCTTTTTTCCACTTGACAAGCTCCAGAATCCGCTTGCATTCATAAATGGAATATGAAATTCTGAAATATTGAATGTAATGGTCATAATGTTTAGAGTTTATGTGTCTGAATATTAGAAATACGAAAGCAGTGTAGTGCTGCAATCGTGGGCTTTACTGAAAGGCCCTGGCCAAAACATCCCCCTTGCTACCCGTGATGTTTACAGTAATTCTGCCATGGATGAGATAATGTCTCAGGATCGAACTACAAGAACTGCTACAAAAATTTGATATGATTGTATCATTACATTTTCAGTAGGATTTCCGTTTTTTAGATAATAAAAATTAAATTTGATTGTACCTTTCTCCATGCTTGATATTCAAAAATCCCTTTGGAAAATCGTGCCTGCACACCCTTCCAAAAAGAGCTTTCTCATCAAGCAGTTTATTTTTGCCTTTGGAGCGAAGGGAACTGGACACTTCTCCAGCATGAAACCTGCTGCATTCCTAAGGGTAAAAAATAATAATTTTCAGCACAGATATTAAGTTGAAAAACTAATGTCATTAATTATACCTAAGGTTATATAAGCAGAGGCCTGGGAGATGGGTTCAGAAATAAAGGAGCTTCTGGGGTATGTGATTCCCTGCCCTATGATGTCCTCTGCAATATCCCTCTTGACAGTGGGACATGCATCAAAACCTGAAAAGGGGGCAGTTTTCTTGTGAGCCTTTCAACATGACAAAAATACGTATAGCTCCAAAACTCACTCTAGATCTATTTCAAACTTTAAAGTGATCAATATATCATATATGGCATCTGATCATTCAGAAGATTGGCTCAAGCCCCAAATTTTAGGGGGGGAGGGGGCTCCCCTTGCCCTCCTTGCTACAATTTTACTAGCTACCTTTAAACCTCTAGCTTGTACCAAGAGTATTTATGATATCCTTTAATAATCTTTTTTCAAAGGTTAATGTCAGTATTGCTGTCATCTTAATTATAATTTGATGCATTTGAATACCTGCACCTCACTTGAACTAGCATCTGTAGACTTGCCAGTAGTAGGATATGTGTCAACAAAGTTGTCCACATCATTCTGGTCTGCAAAAAATGCATTCTTGTGCCTTGAATCCCCAAATCCACTACCTTTAGCCTTCTTTCTACACAGACCAAAACAGGCATCCATGCTTTCAATTAAAACTCCATTATCCTTAAAGTACATAATATATAATTAGATGATAATTAAGCTATCATAAATCTGAATTAAAGCCCTAGCTAACTAGTCAGAATATGTGTAACTGCACCCCCACATGTCAGAATATGTGTAACTGCCCCCCTCTCACACATGTACCGGCCACCAAATATTTTAAAAATGCTTTAACTGGAGTTGTGTACAGCTAGGTACGTGAATGAGTGCATGGAGCCACAGGGTAAATTATTATTGCAACATATCCTCCCTCACTTTTACTGGTCCACATAATAGATATGTTAATTATGAAATTATAGTGATACAAGTGGTAGTAATTAGTCCACAAATATATAAACTAATTCAATGACTTTAATAGATATATTTTCAGCTTTATTAATATTATGAAAATTAATATGATATACATGATGATTTATTTTGTATTTTAAAATCTAGAAATTAGTGACATTTAAGGAGCCTGCAGACCTGCAGCTTCCCCAACCTCCACCCATGCAATTAATTAGGAAATTCTTAATAGATGGACATACAATTAGATGATATTAGCTATCCTAGCTATATGTTGATAAATAATTAGATGTCATTTTGATACACCCATAATTGATTTGATATATGCATGCATATATAGCTGCTGTCAGCTAGCTAGATAGGAGGAATGGCTGAAAATGCATAAATGACATTTTGTTAGCATGCAGTAATATGTCATAATTTATGCATCTAATAAAGAAATATTACAAACATATACAATTCAACACCTACTTGTGGGCAAAGTGGGCACCAGGTGCCATCATAAAATCTTTGATCAAAACTTGTAAGGCTATTCACTTCATGATGAAAAAACCTAGTAATTATGCAGTGACAAAATAAAACTCAGTTAATATATACGAGCTTTAATATTATTATTTAAAAAATGATGCATGCATGGCCAGCTTTAACTATAATTAAGAGAAAATAATTAAGAGACTATTTCAATTAATACAGTAGAGTACTTGCTTGCATTAAACCTGTGAACTATACAAGAAGTCATTAATGCATGAAATTATACCCTAACCCTGACCCTTAAATTGTTTTCTGTTAATTGTTTAATTATAATAGTGATTTGTTTCATGGGATTATTAAGTGCCAGCACTCTATATATACAAACACTAAAATTGACAATTGCTGGGAATTGCTTCACTGACACATAAATGCAGGATGAAATTAATACCTGTACTCCTCAAAACAGCCAGAATTCAATATGGAATAAACTGATGCAATCTGAAATTTAATGTAGAACAATTTTAAAAAAACTCTTAATTTCATGTTGAAAGTGCAGAACTCGTTCAACATTACCATGTCATTAAGTATGAAGGAAATGGGCAAATTAGTACAATTATCCAGATTTTCCCTGTGTACTATATACCTCCTAACTGCCTAGCTAGCTATATTACTCAAGCTTATAGCTATGTTAAGTCTAGGTTGGTTTATTGACATTACCAATTATATATGTTATTTCATGCTAATTATGCTTATATTTAAATGACATACCAATTTAGGCATCAGTTTATGTCTTGTAAACTCAAGTGCTTCTATCATTTCATTCAGAGACACTTTGCAGTGGATAAACATGACTCGAACCAATTCCATTAGATCCAGTTGAAAGGCACATGTTGGTTTTTCCGGTGAGCCTGGCCATAAACCATACCTGTCAGTTCAGTCAAATAAAATAATGCATACATGGATTTAATTAAAGCTCCTTAATAAATGAATTATAATAAGGAAATCATTGGATCAGATGCCATTAATTCAGTATAATAACTAGAAATGAACCTAGCATTATTAAAAAGAAAGAAATATCTTAGTCATTTTGTGTGTCAATAAACCACCTATCAACACTGTCTTATATAATACTCAGCAGCATATACATGCAATAATTGCAGTGAGGGCATGATCGAATATATTAAATAAATGTAGTCTACATATATATACAGTTCATTTACTAACCTAAGTAATGTCACAGCAAATTTTTCACAGGCACATATCTCCAATTGCTTGAAATGATGATTCCCTGTGTGAAAACAGTAATTAAAAACAAATATTAATTGTTTAATGTTGTACATTTCATGCACATTAAATTTCATGTGTACAAATACACTGATTAAATTGCAAAATTTCCCTTTAATTCGCAAGTAGAGTACCTTGGATGTCAACGACAGTTATTTCCCTAATTTCCTTGGAGGCACGGCAGTTTGGGTTATGATACTGGATTTTCATTATGTTGCTGCTATGCAGCATTACTAAGGGTACAAATGTTCCCTCCTACGATCGAGAAAAAAATATGATGAGGAGGAATGAGACAAAATACCATGTTGGCAGGCAGATTAACGATGACTTATAATTACCTTCCAGACTTCAGGAGTATGAAAGTGGCTTATTTTTGAGTGCAGCTCCAAACAACACAGCGAGCAAAAGAAGGTCTGAGGGCCGCACTGGCAACATCGAGACTCTGCTTGGTTCTTGTTGCAAATGCAACAGATAGCACCTTGGGGAAGGACGGATTCCTCAGTAAACGCCGACACCAACTTGGTCCGAATAGCAGTCCAGTTGTTCGCTGAGGATATTTTTCGCATCTCATAATCGCTGGTAGAGCTTTGTGAGTTTGATGGCTGGCATTGTACCTCAGGCAATTCGTCGTGAATGACACTAGCTCCTGTTGCCTGCAGTGAGTTGCTTGTTGTTCTATTTACCGTCACAGGAACAGCAACGCTTCGTTTTGTGGACCTCGAATGCACTCTTGTCGTCAACTTTGCCGGTCTAAAACGCTTCATTTAGAAAACAAATCGATATACTTCGATTTCCCGATCGATAAAAAAACTATGAGTTCGGGTGTTGTTCGAAATTTTTAAAAAGAAAGTCAATTTTTATACGATCCGACTCAGTCTTAGATCTAGCGACCATCAATTACTTTAAAAGAGTAACGTTGTGCAACTTTTGTGCAATGTGCGACTTTCAGACGTCATTTATTTAGGTAACATTATTTCACAATAATTGATACATCAGTCCGTCGGGTTACTGAGAAAAACCCTCAACATCGTACGTCGAAAGCTTATGAGGACTGTGATTGGTCAATAATAAATCGAGAGGCCAGGTTTCCTAGTGAGATTGTTGCGATGACAATCCAAAGCCGCTTATAGCAATTTCCTAAATTTAGGAAAGTACGCTTGAAGCGTTTTAGGAAAGGTGAGAAGGGTGTTTCAGTTCAGTTCATTTTAACCGCATTTGATTATATACATATAGATATTTGCGGTATATAAATCTTAAACATTATTATTATTATTATTATTATTATTATTATTATTATTAAGATTTGTAACAAAATGAATTGTTGGATTACGATAAAAGGCTAAAAGCTCAAAGAAAAATAATGCTTTGATGTAGAGGACATTACATGGGCGCACGGAAGATCCCAACACAAGGTTTTCAACACGAAATTTCCAAGCACCCATGTAATAATTTGTTTATTATATAAAAACGACGAAAAAATACAAAAATAAACTCCTCGATAATTGTTTATTCGCGTATAAGAACTTTTAACTTTTAAAGTGTAAACGTATATGTTCAAGTTGTGGTGAATAACGTTTATAAAGTTTGCAAAGGCTAACAATCCTTTGTGTTCACTTGAAGAATATAAAATCCCCCAAAAACAAGTTTGTTGACTAATGTCTACTCGGTCGTACTCTTGACTGCTATCAGACTGCATAGCCAAATTACCACGAAATTTCTTGACTCTGTCAGAACTAGTAGCTGAAGTTGTTTGTAAAGAGGCGATATTGATACTAAATGTTACTCCACTAATTGTGTTTCCGTAAAACATTGTTTTAAATGATTTTCAATCAGAGAGGACGTCGATGAGATTGCCGTTAAGTGGTAGGAATGTGAAGCCCACGTCCTAACAACAACAACAACAACAACAACAACAACAACAACAACAACAACAACAACAACATTTTTATTTGGCACTGTATACTTAAAGTACATAAGTTGCATTCAAATAAATTAAATTGATCTAGTCTCAAATTTCTAGTTTGTTTTCTCTTTTCAGCATGCATTGATAAATGTATGCTGACATAACTTTTTTTTTTGCTAAAACTGTCGTGTACCCGATGCTGCCGACACGGGGTGTGGAACAACGGAGTTCGAGAAGTTAAACCACTTCGCAATCGTGACTTGGCTAAATTTATTAAAGTGATATTGAAGCGGTGAAAACTACAAATGATTACATAAATATCTAAATTAGACGAGTACTATATAGAAACAACGCGCGGACTTTGCTACCCACACTCAACGTGGCCCGAACTCTTGAGATCCACCACAGCAGAAGCTACAGCAGATGCCATGCGCAGTGTATTCGCAAGATTTGGCCTGCTTGAACACTCAGATCGTTAGTGATAACGGGCCTCCCTTCCGATCCAATCCAAGGACTACGAGAATTTCCTCAAACAGAACGGGGTATCTCCCTACCATCAGTCTTCTAATGGCAAGTGGAAAGATCTGTTCAAACCTTCAAACACTATTTGAAAGCCTCCAAGGGACAGACCAACAGACCAATTGGCTTTGCGAAAAAAAGAGTTTTCATTGGCTGTACAAATTTTTGCATAAATTATGCTGTGAGCAACGGTGAACTATACCTGGAGCCCATGGTTTACAGTTTGTTGAAGTTTTGTTAAATTTAACGCATGAAAACAAATCCCCTTGGGACGTTTATTATAAATTTAAACTTTAGCTTGCTAATGTATATTCCTCGATGAAACACATTTTATCAAGAATCACATTTCTGGAGCGAAAACATCCGCCTAGAAAAAGACGAGTGTTGGGAATCTTTGTTAGAACGCCTACAAAAGCAAGACTACAGAACACAGAACTAAAAGAACTGCAAACACAAGAATTGACGTCTTCGGTTTTTAGCCGACTCTACTTTATTGATCTTGTGCTGAAATACACTGAATATGTAGCGTTTTGGAGCGTTTTGTGTATTGTAGTCGAAGAAACGAACCTGATGTTTGACCTGTTTATGCCGGCTTTGACTGACTGAATTAGCACGGCTAGACTGATTTTCACTGAATCGACCAAGACTGAGCAAGAAATAAGCATAGATAGAGGAAGCATTGGCTATAACTGAAAGCAACTAATAGGAAAAAGTGTTGAACCTTTACTATAAATCAAGTTGTTGGACATGTTTACTAAAGTGAACGACGAAAGCAATTATTTCAGTTGTGAAAACCCTCCGTCTACAAAATGCTCCTTCTTCACTTCCTCCTTGAAATATGCCGAGGAAAATTTATTCCTATCCCAGGCCAGTAAAAGTTATGAATCTGTCAACTGTTCATTTGCCTTTATATCAGCACAAATATCCTTAAATGTTTTCCCAGTTAAGTTGAATTTCTTTGGTTTCATGAATGTCCTCATTCATCGTCACGTTTGTAGTTTCATTCATAAAAGTACAAAAGCTCGACTATTTCTTATTCGACGGTAGATAGTAACCTCATTTACATCACAGCTATCAGAAAAATTAGTTTTGATGAATGATATTTTTTGACTTCGTAAACCGTAACCAAAACATGCCATAAAGCGATGAAGAAAAATTTTCATCTTTCAATTTTTCGGTCCGTACGGGAATGTACGGCCCGCTAATTGACCAATGAGAGCGTGCGTTATTGTTTGTTTATAATAAATAAGATTACAAGGATATTGATTTACAACGGTTACAGTGATTGGAATTAAACTAACAATTAAAAGCTTAAATAACATGGTGAAAATAAATTAAAATAGACATAAATTACATCTAAAATGGAAGAAAACTAACTACAAACGAATGGTTGTAGCATAGTGTTTAACCTGTTTATTTAGTTCAGGCTTACAAGCCTCAATGTGCAGAGCCTCCTTGATCTTTAATTGATAATTACAAGCAACCAGTGTACGCTTCGAGGAGCGTCTTGCTAAAAAGTTTGTTAACGATAACATGTCAATCGCTCTTATCCTAGCGGCAGCTTATCTAATTGTCTTTTTTAAGCCGATATTTTGCTTTCACCTGGGCACGAGTGAACGCACGGGTGCGTCTAGTTTGTACAACTTCAGTTATAAAATCAATCAATCAATCAATCAATCAATCAATCAATCAATCAATCAATCAATCAATGAATGAATGAATGAATGAATGAATGAATGAATGAATGAATGAATGAATGAATGAATTAATTAATTAATTAATTAATTAATTAATGAATTAATGCCATATGTCAACAGCCTCAGCAAGATATACGCCAAAAGGCAAGCATAAGCATGCAAATCTTGCCTGGTATATCAGTGACTCCAAGACATTCAGCACTTTGTTTCTGCGATTGAAAGGTGTTCAGAACATCTATACTATATAAATATGTATTTGATTTTTCCAGTTTGGAATAAGACAGACATTGTATTGACATATGACTCCAATTGGTTGAACAATCTTTTTTTGTAGTTGTGACAAAAAAAAAACTTTGCATACACTTATAAATTTCAAAAAATATTGTTGCATTGTCTACTTTTGGGTACTGAACATTGAGAAGGTAAAAAACTGAGAATAATTACAGCATTGATGGGCTACCATTCCTTCAGCAAAAATATACTGTCATTGGCTGAACATCATCAAGAGTACCACTCTGTAAACAAACAAACAACACCTAATATCAACACCTAATATCTAATTCAATATTTTACACTCATCTACAAAAAAAAATCCATCTGATTAATCTTGAAAATGGGCTATTCCAATCTTTATCTGCACTCCCCCTGTTGAGGTCTGTTTTAACTCCCCTGGTGCCATGGAAATCCAGCATGAAATATTACCATCCTCTTTGGAAATTCCAGGTAAATTTTAATGGCTTTATTTGGCCTTATCCCCTTGGAATTCCACTGGATTGCAGCCATTTTTGACCCATTTCCCTGGAAATACAGTAAATTTAAGGAACAAGGACCCCCTTGGAATTCCAAACCTCTTCAACAGGGAGAGTGTGGATAAAATTGGAATAGCCCAATATGAACTTTTCACTTGTAGTTCTTTAGAGATGCTCACGATAGCAATGCTTCCAAAGCAAAAACAAAAAACGTAGCAGAGAAAAGAAGCTAACACAGTTCTCCACCTAATTGTATTAATAATATTTATATAATAGAATTTTACGAGCGCGCGATCTGATTGGTCAATTAGCCATACTTTATCAGAGTACAGATAAAAGAAGTGATGTCACAAGATCAAAATCTTGTACTCACAATGTTTGTTTTGAGTCCTTTCAGCGTATTTCATTTGTAAAATTAGCAAAAACTTTATAAACACAAGAAAATCTATCCCTTTATATTGTGCAATCCCTCGCGACCAAGTCAAAACAAGTCTGGGAAAATTCTCGCCATTTTCTGTTAGCGGACGCGCGCGTTTGTACACCCGAACAGCGGGAAAAGGCAATGTGATGAAAGGAAAGCAAACCTCTTTGCTTTTAAGTTGACTTTTACGTAAATAACACGAAAAAAAGACAGCAAATGTAAATGTTGGTTTCAAGGCAAAGCTGACGTCTTCTTTAAACTGGAACCAAAACTTTTGGAACCGTAAAATACAATTTTTGAGCTTTAGAATTCGGTAGACGGTATTTTGGATGTTTGTCGAGGACGAACTGACAGTGGCTTCACTCAACGTTGTAAAAGCAAGGATGTACTTAAATTTTAGTCAAAGACACTTTCAGTATTTCTACGACTCTTGGAAACAAAGATTTGAACTCAACATTGCTGTGGAAGACGACGACCAGAAGTTTCTTTACCCGTCAACGTCTTACGTCTCGAAAATTTCAAGCTATGGTTTGGACGTAAACAAATACTGAGATATGTCAGGCAAGATAGATTTTGGAAAATCTAATCACCTGTTCAAAATATTGAGGTAACTTAATGAATTACGTAGAAGTAAACCACTGTTTATTTACAGAAGCACTATTTTTTGCAAATTTTGTCGATTCAATCGACAAGTTGTCGAAGGACTTGCGCTGTTTTCCTAACTTTGATTTCCAGTTTTAAGCTTACCAGTTTCTTTGCTCGTAAAATTCTATTATATAAAGCAAATAGATCAGGCGTAGCTATGTTCTGTACTCTGATGAAACACTCCTGAAGCTGTAAAACACTCAAACAGCTATAGAAATCACTCGCCTACGGCTCGTGTTTTTTCGTGTTTTACAGCTCCAGTCGTGTTCCATCAGAGTACAGAACATAGCTACGCCTGATCTATTTGTTAAACATGAAAAAATTACTCGATTCTGATTGGTCGAGAACAGTGCAGTTCAGGTGTAACAGTGCAGAAGAGCTGTAATACAGTGCAAAATTCATTTGAATTTATAATTTCAAAGTCGCATTAAGGACGTTCGCGGGAAAAAAAGTTTACTATGTTTTTTTCTTCATACTTCGCATGGTGAGATAATGTCATCATAGAAGTTCAAAGAGCAAATAAAAAATGGGGGTCACCGTTCTCGTTGAGGAGTGAGATGACATCAAAGTGCACCCATTTTCTCGTAGAAGATCGCTTGCGCGCCAATCTATACGAGTCGAGCATAGAAGTCATTTTTTTGTAGAAAAACTAAATGGATTGCTCAATGTTTATTTACACGACCACTCAATAATCTATAGAATAATATTATGTGAAAATATTTGTAAATACTTAACAAATAGCTGTTGTTTTCAATTCGAATTGGCAGTCATGAGCGACGCTTTTGCCGCGACTTCGCTCAAACTTGTCACGGAAATCCGTGTTTTTATTATGATTTTACCATAATATTTCTCTCAATTTTAGAATATTAACAGCTTGTGTAATCCTTTGTCAAACATTGAAATAAAAAGTGGGGGTCACCGTATTCGTTTCCGAGATATTGAGCCGTAAGAGCCGCAAAGTTTGAAAATTTGGCCGCCATCTTGAATACCGAGAGGAGACTGGGTCCAGTAGAATCTTTTCCATCCTTTTTTCTGCAGTTTTTCAACCTGAACGATTTTTTTTCCTCGGTAAAATTCCTTTTTTTACTTTTTTTCTTTCTTTTTTTAAATAATTTCCATTAAGAAAATCAAAAATGTCATTACCGAAAAAAATTCTTTTAGGCCGCCATCTTGGATGCGGGCTCGTGTAATTTTGATACTCTTTGAAAAACACACTTGTGTGAATTAATTCCAAATTGAACTCGAAACCGTATGATTACCTATTAGTCTATATACTTATAGAATTCAGTTTAGTTCCATGCATGAAGTTCATAAATAAAGGTTCAAACGCTAGGGCGAGGGTTTGCAAGCGCAATGAAATTCAAGACCTCGGGCAAACCCGAGCCCGTACGTTTGAAGTGGTTTAAAAACTAACCAAACCCTATTTTTATCGTTTCAATGCAAAAATTCTGGAAATGAGAACTCAAATCGTCGGTTTTTGAGTTATAGTATCAAATCCGAGTTATATCGAGTGATTTACTGGTCTGTGGCAAATGTTTGGGGGACTGAGAACGAGTGCTTTGATTGGTCACTTCCGGTCACTTCAGAATGTGTTGTTGTTTAGTTTCTTTTGGGAGGCGAATGAAGAAATTTGTGCAAAAATAGACGTGTAAATTTTAAATCTGGCATTCTGTTCTACAGCGTGTGTATTTTCCATGGTTTGGAGACGTTGCTTATGAAGGCTGAAGTGTTTTACTGTGATTTTTGTGGATGTAGAGGATCGTGAACTTTGTAAGCCGACTAACGCGACATGGCGCGTACGAACTAACAAACTCCAACTATCAAAACTTTCACGAAATTTTTCAGCTTACCTGAATGTGAGAACTCTTCCATTCAGTCCCAGTAAGTACTACCAGCCAGTCCTACGTGGCTTAGGCAGGATATATTCTAGTTCTCATAAAAACCACACAAGAGTTTTGCACTTTTTCGGATAATTGTCTTTGAAACTTTGTCAAACTTATGATTGATTTACGGCAAACTAAAGGTGAGTAAATTGTCCTATTTTTGGTTCAATACACGGATATGACTTCAGTTTTGGGAAAAATAATAATAATAAGTTCATATGATTCTTGTTATAGTAATGTGAAAAGTTTCTTATTAATCGTCGCGATTTTTTTCCTCTGTAAATACGAATCAACAAAGTTTGAAGTTTTGATTTTGCATGTGCTTCATTCACCAACCAAAGTTTTTCAAAACGCCGTTCTCCGGCCATGTACCCTGAATCTCGATATTGGTATGTAAAGTACATCACAGATTTTCCGTTAATGACTCATTTTCAACTGATCTGCTCTCTCATCGCATTGTTTATACTCGATCTGACTTATTCAATCTACGAAAAAAATCATCGATGGATATCTCTAGTAATATTTGCTTCTCCAGTATAAAGTCTCTTGGCATTTTCCGTTATCGAAGTAAACGTCGTGGTAAATGCAAACCGGCGCATAGAAAATCAAAACACAATCCTTCAACTGCCAATCTTCCAATAACAAGTCTACTGCCCGATTCAAAATTTCTTCACTTTTGTGTGTTAAATGCAAGGTCCGTGAACAACAAACCTCTACAAATTAAAGATTATCTAGTTGAAAATGACATTGATATTTTTGGAATTACTGAAACTTGGATCAAAGCTAATGAAAATTCTGATTTTATATCTCGAGAAATTTCCCCTACTGGCTAACGTTATTTTACTTTAGTTCCTCTTTAATTCGAACTGTCATTGTTTATCGTCCTCCTATCTCTGCAGCTAATGGTCTTAGTTATAATCTGTTCTATCATGACTTCTCTACACTGTTGGAGCGCCTGGTTTCTTCATCTGGTAAATTAATGATTGCTGGTGATTTTAATTTTCACGTTGAGGACAACTCTGACACTCATGCCAAACGTTTTCTTGATCTGTTAAACTGTTTTAATTTATCAGTACATGATGTCATGACCCCTACTCACAAGAACAAACATGTATTGGATATTATCATCACAAGATCTGATGAGATGTCATTGGTTAAAAATGTTAATATACATGATCCTGTGTTATCCGATCATTTTGCAGTTCACTGTAATCTGTCAATCCACAAATTTAAGCAGCCGACAAAAATCATATCTTTTAGAAGAATTAATAAAATTGACAAGGATCAATTCCATCAAGACATTACTAACTCATCATTACTTCAATCTCCAGCCGCTGATCTAACTGAGTTGTGTAATCAATATGACTCTGTTCTATCTACCATTCTTGATAATCATGCTCCAATCTGCTCCAAAACTATTACTGTTCGTCCCAAAGCACCTTGGTATACTAATGATATAAACGAAAATAAAATTACACGTCGTCGTTTTGAAAGACGTTGGCGCCGATCTGGTCTAACTATAGACAGGCAGATGTATGTTGATCAATGTAATGTTGTGAAAGATATGATTTTCAAAGCAAAAATGAATTACTACTCCAATTTGATCTCTGACGCTGACAATAATTGCAGTGCATTATTCAAATCAATTGATCGTCTACTTCACCGTTCACCTGAAAGATGTCTACCAACCTGTGATTCGTTAAATACTTTGTCCAATGACTTTGTATATTTCTTCAAAAAGAAAATCTTAAATATAAGAGATGGATTACCTGCTATTGTTTTTATGAATAACGATTTGTTTCATAAGTTTGATCATCCTACACTTGATTGCCAACTAGATAAACTTTCGCCCACTACCTGTGATGAGCTCCATAAACTAGCCAAGAAACTTGCGTCAAAATCGTGTTCTCTTGATCCTCTTCCTGCTAATCTACTTGTAACAGAATTTGTGACACTACTTCCAATCATCTGCAAGATAATAAATCTCTCTCTGGAAAATGGTTATGTTCCTCCTGCCCTAAAAATGGCTGTTTTAAAACCTCTTCTCAAGAAATCGTCTTTAAATCACAATGTTCTTGGTAATTACCGCCCCATATCCAATCTAAAGTGCATTTCAAAAATTGTAGAAAAAATTGTTGCTGATCGTCTTGATAATTACCTTTCCATGAATAATCTTCATGAACCCTTTCAATCTGCCTATAAATATCGCCATAGCTGTGAAACTGCCCTGGTCCGTGTTCAAAACGACATTCTACAATCAATTGATAAACGTAAATGTGTTGTACTGCTTTTGCTTGATCTGTCCGCTGCTTTTGACACCGTAGATCATGATATCCTTCTAAACCGTCTTCAAACTAAATTTGGAATTCGTGGCAATGCCCTTAACTGGTTTAAATCATACCTTTCTGAACGTTCTCAGTTCGTTTCGCTAGATGATGCAAATTCTGATACACTGGAATTAGACTGTGGTGTTCCTCAAGGTTCCGTTCTGGGCCCAATGTTATATCTTCTGTATACTTCTCCTGTTGCCAATATTCTTCGCCATCATAACATGTTGTACCATCTTTATGCAGATGACACACAACTTTACATACCTTTTTCTAACAATGATGATGCTGACATCACCCAAACTACCACCAGAATTGAAAACTGTCTTAATGATATTGCCGAATGGATGACGATAAATAAACTAAAATTAAACACTGATAAAACTGAACTGCTCTTTCTTCATTCAAAAACAACCACCCTGACATCCATACCAACCATTCAATTTGCTAATGACATTCTTAAACCTTCTGCCAAGGCAAGAAACATTGGAGTAATTTTTGATTCCACAATGTCTATGGTCCCTCAAGTCAACAGTGTATGTAAAAACGCCTTCTATCACCTCCGGAATATTGCTAAGATCAGAAAATACCTTTCCGTCAAAACAACGGAATCTTTAATTCATGCTTTTGTAACTTCCAAGATCGATAATTGCAACAGTCTTCTCTTTGGCCTTCCCAAATGTTTGATCTCAAAAATACAATCAGTACAAAATGCTGCCGCTCGAATAATCACTTTATCACGTAAATCTGATCACATCACTCCAATCCTGATTGACTTACACTGGCTACCTGTATCTGAACGCATAAAATTCAAGATTCTCATGTTTACATTCAAAGCAATTCACCACATAGCTCCATCCTACATTTCTGACATGATTTCACTCTACAAACCGTCAAGACGTCTCCGCTCTTCCTCTGAAGTTTTACTTAATCACCACAGCTACAATATGAAAACCTATGGTTATCGTTCTTTTTCTGCCTGTGCACCTGAACTATGGAACTCTCTTCCGTCCTCTTTGAGAAATGCAACTGATCTGGACTCATTTAAGTCATCTCTTAAAACTCTACTTTTCAAGCAAAGTTATAATTTGTAAAGTTTAAGCGCATAGATCAGGATTGTATATGCGCTATATAAGTATATATTATTATTATTATTATTATTAAGTATGTCGCTCAACAATTGTTGTGTGGCTTAGGCTATATATTATATCCTCAGGAATAAAAGTTTACGAGTAGGATCGCCATAAAATATCGTCGGCGGTCGTCTTTGATCTTGTTTCTTCGTCATTTCGAGCAACGGCTTACAAAGTTCACGATCCTCTAAATCCACAACAATCACAGAAAAACGCTTCAGCCTTCTTAAGGAAAGTCTTCAGACCGTGGAAAATACACATGCTGTAGAATGGAATGCCAAATTTAACATTTACACGTCTTTTTTTGCACAAATTTCTTCATTCACTTCCCCCCAAAAAAACAACAACAACACAATTCTGAAGTGACCGGAATTGACCAATCAGAGCGCTCGTTCTCAGTCCCCCAAACATTTGCCACAGACCAGGATTTATATTTGCATCAAATTAATGTCGAATAGCTGTGTTGAGATAAAGCTTCTCAAAATTCCATCATGGTCAACGATTTACCGGATAGCATAGTGGTAAGTGAATGGACTAAGATTCAACGGGTTGAGGGTTCGAGGCTCGGTAGGGTCGATGCGTAAGATATCATTTGTGATTTTGTTAAGGTTAGAATAGTCAATTCCTTAAATTTTAAGACTTTCTGACTTCTAGTGTGTGTCTAAAATCTCAAATGCAGTGCCAAATGCAGCCAAACTTCTCAAATGTGTGTAATGTATGTATGGCATGACTAGTAACTTGGTAAAAAACTTGATGCAGGTCTTGAATTCAAAATTCAAAACCTGTCCCGGGTCTTCCCCCGAAATTCAAAACCTACATTAAACAATGGAAATAGGGTGTGGTTAGTTTTTAAATCTTGATCATGACAAGAAAACTAAAAGTACATATGTAATATATCACTTACCAATTTAATACAAGTTGAGGGCAATATACATATCATGTCCAGTAAGTCTAGAACAATACAGGAGTCAAATATTACAGTCTCACTGATTTACTGTATTATCACAAGCGGCTAGTTTATTAGTTCCCGGCTAAGTTTCACATACATGTAAGCTACAAAGAATCAAGCTCAGCAGTACGAGTCTCTGCTGTTTCTGCTCTTTCACAAGTATAAATCATTAGATATGAAGAGAAAGTTTTTGTACGTCACTAATATAAAGTAAATCGAAAATACATTAAACTTACTTACCATTCTCAAGTAATCAAGCATTTTTAATGTCCTTCACGAGACCAGCTTCGAGCCGCCATTTTGTAGATCGCTTCTTCTTCGGTCAATCGCGATAAAAGACCAAAGTTTTTCCACTCAAACAATGGCAATTTAAAAGAAAAAACGCTTCTAAGCTTGTTTTGTTCCATCACACAAGAATAATAAGCGATTTTAGCACAAAAATAAGAGATTTGAGAAGCAAAAGATATCCCACGCCAACAGTTCAACTGAAAATGGCTGCCTCGCCGCCAAGCGATTCAAATGTGTCACATGATAAAATACAGAGCTTTCATTGGTCACTTGCTCAAGAGTAGCAACCAGTTTTCCTCGGATTTTGTAGAGGAAGTTTGATTTTACTTTGATTTTTTCTTTTCTTTTTCTTTTTTTCTCAGAAAAAATGTAGCGATACCTTTTGCATTTTTTTTTATTGCATATAAGATAGGATCAACTTTTTTCTAGACACAAAGTTTTTTTAATTTACAAAGTGTTTACTCTGAGAGCAAATAATCCCGCATTATACTCATATATCTCACTGCCATTTCCGGCGAATATTCGCTGTTGACTGATTCTGCCAGTGTATTTCTCCGTGTATTTCACGCTTATATCAGGGCCGTAGCGCCCACTGGGGCTGTTTTTTCAAAGGCCTGCTACGGCCCTGTATATTGAATATACTCTACTTCTCTATGTAGTGAATTGTTACCAATCAAAATGGTCATTTTAACAAAAAACAAATTGGTTACATAAAATTATACTAGAGCTCAAATGAATTGCATTTAACGCGGAACATTGGAATGCAACTGATCGTCTTGCTTCGATCGAGCACGAGCCATTGAAGCATTATACGAAATTATACGAAATTATACGACAAAGAATACATCTAAATGTTGTTTTGGTTGATGTGCATAAATATCTGTCGATTTAGCTGAACTTGTGAGAGTAGTCTGTGAAAAAAGAGCAAAGTTTCGATCGTTGCGTGCTCGATCGAAGCAAGACGATCATCAGTTGCATTCCAATGTTCTTCTCTTCAAAGAAGTAAAATCTCTTCAGAAAGCGATATCTTATCGCTAAAATTTCTGGTGAATCGAAATTATGCTTTCTTTACGCAGACTACTCTCAGTAGTTAAGTTAAATACACATTATACATGCACTGTAAAAATGGATTGGTTGATTCTACCAATTAAAATGGTTACAACCAATTCCGTACTAATAAAATCCACTACATATAGAAGTAGGTAGCCTGAGTATAACACGGCAATGTTAGTAGACTTAGTAAAAGTAAGCCATTTAAAAATTTACGTTTTTACAATTTATTTTGGATAAAGTTAAAACGCTGATACTGAAGTTAAAAAAAATAATTATCGAGGGAATCTTAAGTTTTCTTGCTTTATATAAAGATAAGTGAAATGATAAACAAAGATGAAAAGACGCAGCTCTATCAACTTGACCTAAATTCGTATTTCTCAAAATTGCCCATAGCAATTTTGTTCTATTTCTCCAAGCAAAAAATTTAAGAGTATGTCAACAAAATGAGCGCAAAAGAAGCTGTTTCTGAGTCTTTTAACTCAGATTTTTGGCCAAGTGAACTAAATGCTTGGAATTATTTACTTTTTTGGTGCATAAATTAAAAGTTCTACCACGTTTTATTCGAAAACGCTTCCATAGAAATCTTTTAAACATAGTAACAGCGGAGAACTTCATCTGGATTCTATGAACCAATAAACGCGGTTTTGTACAAAACTTTATTTTGTCTAAAAATTTCATGTTTGTGAAAACAACAATGCCATCACTTTAAATCATTGGTAGCTCCGATCATAATGATTTAAGCGTAAAAAACAAAACAAAAAAAACTAGAAACTATCCCTATACCTGCTGTGAATTTTTTTTTGAAATAAGGCTTTTGGCCATTTTGCGATCAAGAAGCGGCGGAGGTACGCCTCAAACAAAACCCAGTCAAGCCACCTTAAGAATGTGATTGTATAACACCAGTTAGGTTCTAGACTGACTGCCTTCCCGTATTTTGAAAATCCGTATATTTTGTTTGATCTTTTCTATGATAAACAAGCACTAATCAAACGCTTCATAATAAAGAGCGAACAGACCAACTTATGGAATAAGTCTAAGCTCACCACCCACATGAAATTCTAAATATGCGTGATCTTCTCAGATATATAAAATATCGCAGGCCTTGGTAGAGAAACATAGCCTATGACCCCCAAAAATATTGAATTCGTTCACAAAGAAAACATTGCATTTGTGTGTCATACTAGACTGACGGCGTTCCCGTACCTTAAAAATTCGTATTTTTTTCTTGTTTGATCCGTTTTCATTTATAAACAAGCTTTTGCAAGCTGCTTTAAGGTTTGAGTTGAAATCAGTAAAGTTTATGCATGTACGCGGGTGTATGTATATTTTGACATCGATCTCCGATTTAAACAATGCATGGAATATAGTTGTATTTGATGCAGGGAGTGTTATTGTTAACATCAAGTGATCACACTCACCAGTTTGACTTACTTCGATCCACAGTAGAAGAACTAAAATACAACTGATCATGATCCCAACTTCATAGGACTATAACTTGAATCTCCTTTAAAAGTAAATCAAAATAAATTTACAACTTGGCATTAATTTATTATCCAGCAGGTGGCAGTTAAAATTCCCGTCAATCGCTACAGCTGATATGAGATTTCGACGTTTCCAAAGAACCCAAAATAAAAAAAAAAGCTTTTTAAAAAAGATGATCAGAAGCCATTTTTAGTCGAATTACCGTAGGTAAAACGATGTATAAAATAGGTCTTGTTTGTCTGTGCAGCAAAATGGATCTTGTCTGTACATGTCTGTGCAGCAAAATGCACAATAGAAAACGGTGGCATCATATGATTGGGTCAAACTTTAGAATCACGAGGCAATCAGCATCTGATGATTCTTGTTATCAGGTTGAGGAATTTGTTACTTATCAAACGTCTAGCTAGGTTAGTTCTTTCATGTTTTATGAAAGTTTTAAAAATAAAAGTGAATCTAGCCGAGACAATCTAAACTGAACTTTAAATGCAAACCTGGACGATTTGGTATCAATAGTATCAATATAGAAACGTACTCCGCTTCACGTTCATGTCTTTCTATTGTGTTTTCTAATGAATTCTTAATAAGTTTGATAACGTGTATTTGATTTGTATCGCGTAACTTAATTTGTATCGTGTATCTGAAATTGTATTCGTGTATTTGAATTTGTATTCGTGTGTATGAATTTGTATAGTATTCAGTGTATTTATGTGTGTATTAGCATCGATCTCCAATTTTAACAATGTATTATTTAAAGTTGTAATTAATGCAGGTTGTGTCATTGTTAACATCAAGTGATCACACTCACCAGTTTGACTTACTTCGATCCACAGTAGAAGAACTAAAATACAACTGATCATGATCCCAACTTCATAGGACTATAACTTGAATCTCCTTTAAAAGTAAATCAAAATATATTTACAACTTGGCATTAATTTATTATCCAGCAGGTGGCAGTTAAAATTCCCGTCAATCGCTACAGCTGATATGAGATTTCGACGTTTCCAAAGAACCCAAAATAAAAAAAAAAGCTTTTTAAAAAAGATGATCAGAAGCCATTTTTAGTCGAATTACCGTAGGTAAAACGATGTATAAAATAGGTCTTGTTTGTCTGTGCAGCAAAATGGATCTTGTCTGTACATGTCTGTGCAGCAAAATGCACAATAGAAAACGGTGGCATCATATGATTGGGTCAAACTTTAGAATCACGAGGCAATCAGCATCTGATGATTCTTGTTATCAGGTTGAGGAATTTGTTACTTATCAAACGTCTAGCTAGGTTAGTTCTTTCATGTTTTATGAAAGTTTTAAAAATAAAAGTGAATCTAGCCGAGACAATCTAAACTGAACTTTAAATGCAAACCTGGACGATTTGGTATCAATAGTATCAATATAGAAACGTACTCCGCTTCACGTTCATGTCTTTCTATTGTGTTTTCTAATGAATTCTTAATAAGTTTGATAACGTGTATTTGATTTGTATCGCGTAACTTAATTTGTATCGTGTATCTGAAATTGTATTCGTGTATTTGAATTTGTATTCGTGTGTATGAATTTGTATAGTATTCAGTGTATTTATGTGTGTATTAGCATCGATCTCCAATTTTAACAATGTATTATTTAAAGTTGTAATTAATGCAGGTTGTGTCATTGTTAACATCAAGTGATCACACTCACCAGTTTGACTTACTTCGATCCACAGTAGAAGAACTAAAATACAACTGATCATGATCCCAACTTCATAGGACTATAACTTGAATCTCCTTTAAAAGTAAATCAAAATATATTTACAACTTGGCATTAATTTATTATCCAGCAGGTGGCAGTTAAAATTCCCGTCAATCGCTACAGCTGATATGAGATTTCGACGTTTCCAAAGAACCCAAAATAAAAAAAAAAGCTTTTTAAAAAAGATGATCAGAAGCCATTTTTAGTCGAATTACCGTAGGTAAAACGATGTATAAAATGGGTCTTGTTTGTCTGTGCAGCAAAATGGATCTTGTCTGTACATGTCTGTGCAGCAAAATGCACAATAGAAAACGGCGGCATCATATGATTGGGTCAAACTTTAGAATCACGAGGCAATCAGCATCTGATGATTCTTGTTATCAGGTTGAGGAATTTGTTGCTTATCAAACGTCTTAGTTCTTTCATGTTTTATGAAAGTTTTAAAAGTAAAAGTGAATCTAGCCGAGACAATCTAAACTGAACTTTATGCAAACCTGGACTATTTGGTATCAATAGTACTGATCAATATAGAAACGTACTCCGTTTCACGTTCATGTCTTTCTATTGTGTTTTCTAATGAATTCTTAATGAGTTTGATAACGTGTATTTGATTTGTATCGCGTAACTTAATTTGTATCGTGTATCTGAAATTGTATTCGTGTATTTGAATTTGTATTCGTGTGTATGCATTTGTATAGTATTCAGTGTATTTATGTATGTATTAGCATCGATCTCCAATTCTAACAATGTATTATTTAAAGTTGTAATTAATGCAGGTTGTGTCATTGTTAACATCAAGTGATCACACTCACCAGTTTGACTTACTTCAATCCACAGTAGAAGAACTAAAACACAATTGATCATGATCCCAACTTCATATAGCTATAACTTGAATCTCTTTTAAACGTAAATCAAAATATATTTACAACTTGGCATTAATTTATTATCCAGCGGGTGGCAGTTAAAATTCACGTCAATCACTATTGACCAAATCCCAATCGAGACTTTAGTCTGGCTGGACGCGTAATTATGCACACAGTGGTAAGAACGATGAATTCATTTTAGTCGAATCAACTTACAAAATGGATCTTGTTCGTCTGTGCAGCAAAATGCACAATAGAAAACGGTGGCATCATATGATTGGGTCAAACTTTAGAATCACGAGGCAATCAGCATCTGATGATTCTTGTTATCAGGTTGAGGAATTTGTTACTTATCAAACGTCTAGGTTAGTTCTTTCATGTTTTATGAAAGTGTTAAAAATAAAAGTGAATCTGGCCGAGACAATCTAAACCGAACTTTATGCAAACCTGGACTATTTGGTATCAATAGTATCAATATAGAAACGTACTCCGCTTCACGTTCATGTCTTTCTATTGTGTTTTCTAATGAATTCTTAATAAGTTTGATAACGTATATTTGATTTGTATCGCGTAAAATAATTTGTATTCGTGCGTGTATCTGAATTTGTATTCGTGTATCTGAAATTGTATTCGTGTTTATGAATTTGTATAGTATTCAGTGTATTTATGTATGTATTAGCATCGATCTCCAATTTTAACAATGTATTATTTAAGGTTGTAATTAATGCAGGTTGTGTCATTATTAACATCAAGTGATCACACTCACCAGTTTGACTTACTTCGATCCACAGTAGAAGAACTAAAACACAATTGATCATGATCCCAACTTCATATAATTATAACTTGAATCTCTTTTAAACGTAAATCAAAATATATTTACAACTTGGCATTAATTTATTATCCAGCGGGTGGCAGTTAAAATTCACGTCAATCACTATTGACCAAATCCCAATCGAGACTTTAGTCTGGCTGGACGCGTAATTATGCACACAGTGGTAAGAACGATGAATTCATTTTAGTCGAATCAACTTACAAAATGGATCTTGTTCGTCTGTGCAGCAAAATGCACAATAGAAAACGGTGGCATCATATGATTGGGTCAAACTTTAGAATCACGAGGCAATCAGCATCTGATGATTCTTGTTATCAGGTTGAGGAATTTGTTACTTATCAAACGTCTAGGTTAGTTCTTTCATGTTTTATGAAAGTGTTAAAAATAAAAGTGAATCTGGCCGAGACAATCTAAACTGAACTTTATGCAAACCTGGACTATTTGGTATCAATAGTATCAATATAGAAACGTGCTCCGCTTCACGGTCATGTCTTTCTATTGTGTTTTCCAATGAATTCTTAATAAGTTTGATAACGTGTATTTGATTTGTATCGCGAAACTTAATTTGTATTCGTGTATCTGAAATTGAATTCGTGTATTTGAATTTGTATAGTATTCAGTGTATTTATGTATGTATTAGCATCGATCTCCAATTTTAACAATGTATTATTTAAAGTTGTAATAAATGCAGGTTGTGTCATTGTTGATATCAAGTGATCACACTTACCAGTGTGGTATTCATTTTAGTCGAATCGACTTACAAAATGGGTCTTGTTTGTCTGTGTAGCAAAATGGGTCTTGTTCGTCTGTGCAGCAAAATGCACAATATAGAAAAAGGCGGTGTCATATGATTTGTACAGCAATGGATGGTCAAAGCATAAATTTTGGTTGTAGGTATTGTGATACTTTTTACATAAGGCTTAAACGGAGACAGTGTTCTAGCATTAACAGCATCAGAGGGGAGACTATTCCACACGTGTAACGCGTAAAAAAAGAGTATTTGTAAGACTTTATCAATTTGCAGGTAAGTACTTGTATGTCTTGTTATGCGACTTTCGGTACAGGAAGTATTAAGAATCATATCACTAGGAAAAGGCAAACTGATTAGTTATAGTGGATGGATGCCGCTTAAGTGATCCCCGCCTCTTAAATTTTATCTTTATTTTATTTTATTAGCTTCGTCATTGCCGTTCGAAAATATAACTAAAGTTAAGGCTACAAATTGACAATGACAGGGTTGACCGCAACACGTTAGCCAATTACTGCGGACCCAACAGATAACTAGATGAACTCTTAGTTATCCCAGTTCGAGGTGTCTTTCCCTCTTCATTTAACGAAGAGCAATAGAGTGAGTGCTTCTTGAGTTTTTAGTCTAGCCTTTTGCGCCGCTCTCTTACTTTGCACCACGAGCCCCAATTCTCTCATCCGGTGAATGGCTGCGCTGTTAAATACGCCCAACCCACGTGACACACAAACAATACAATACATAACATGTAACAAACAATACAATACACACACTAATTACGCTCTCTTACACCTTTCCCTGTTTTTTTTTTCCTCCTCTTCTCTTTACTAAATGGGAAAATATGGTTACTCACCTTTCATTCTCAGGAAGACCCGAAGACCCGATGCTGAAAGAGAAATAACAAAATGAACTTGCCTTGACTACTATGAGAAGATCCAACTTGAATTTCTCATCCATCATTTAACGAAGAGCAATAGAGTGAGTGCTTCTTGAGTTTTTAGTCTAGCCTTTTGCGCCGCTCTCTTACTTTGCACCACGAGCCCCAATTCTCTCATCCGGTGAATGGCTGCGCTGTTAAATACGCCCAACCCACGTGACACACAAACAATACAATACATAACATGTAACAAACAATACAATACACACACTAATTACGCTCTCTTACATATATAAAAAATCATTACATACAACATTTAACTTGGTAACTAAGATTTCTGGCAGTATTACGAACATTTCAGAAAAATAGATTTAAATGTACGTGATTCTCCAGAGTTATAAGTATTGCTGAGACATAAAACATAATATGACATCATTGCGGACTTGAAGGTGTTTAAGTTATTCATACTTAGTTTTAGGTCTTCTGCTAAAACGTTCCAAATACGGCAACGTCTGACAAGGAATGATCTTTGGTAAGTAGATGTTTTGCACCTTGGTACGATGTACGTCGGTGCGATCCCTGTCGATGCTTGCGTTGGTCTCGATGGTCTACGAACGACAGGAAGAACAGATGGTTTCAAGTTGACAAGATTGTGAGTAACCCTGAAGAAAAATACCATGTTCAGATATTCATGCTAGTAACATAATGGAATCATTGATAGATATAATAGTCTGGAGTTGTAGTCCACATCTGAATAGCAGAGAATGGCAACTTTAAGATGTACTTCGTAGCTATTACATTTTTCAATTCAGTAAGTTCATTAGTTGTATTGTTATAGTATTTTTATATATGTGTAATTTCCACTGTATGTACTCATGTTTAGAAAATCTGTTGTAAAAGTATTTGTTGTAATTTTCTTTATATACGCCCATTCGCCACGAAACTCATCAGTTCAGTTCAGTTCAGGCTTCAAGACAGAACCAAGTGACTTCGTAGTGTTTTATCGTCTGGAAACTCACCCCAGAAAAGTGTGTCTTCTGTTAATCGTGGGAACCCATTCCTAAACGTAAAGAAGGAAAGCTAGCCCAAGTAGTGGTAGAGCGAGGAAACTAAAATTTCAGCGATTTCAAAGAAAACTGGAATCTTCAGGAATCAGTTGGAGTCAGAATGAGGCCGCTGAGAAGTCAAGGCAAAAGCTAAATAAATCTCGAGAGCCGAAGAGTTCATTCACCAAAAAGCAAAGCAAAGAGAAATGTAAAGCAAAGAATTGCATGCAAAGCAAAGGGTGAACTAACAGGCCATTGACAAGCACCTGAGGCGTATGTATGAACTGTGCACGAATTGAACTCTGTATATTGTAAGAAAAAATGTCTTGTCAAAAAAATCAAGATGAGGTAAGAGAAGGAATCGCGCGTATTAGGTCTTTGGACAATCATATGCCCCGTTTGATGCTATTCTTAGAATAAATCTGATTGGTCGAGAGCGCGCGAGCTTTTGCATTGCCTTAATATCACAATGGTTGAAAAAGGGTGTATAACGTTTGTCGATGAAAAAGAGTTTAAACTCGAGAAAAAGGGCAAATGGAGTAGAAAAAAATTGAAAATGGTCTTGGTTGAGTCGAGGTCATGATGACAAATAGCATCAAACGGGGTATATGATAGTCCAGTCTCAGACTCTCTTTCTTGCCGCTCCTGGACTCGCGGAGAAAGAGAGTCCAGTATAACTTGCATGCGCATGTGCAAAATGAGCCAATCAATTGATTAATTAGTATTTTGCGAGCTTGCAATATGCAAATGTCAGTGTTTGGTAGCAGTGGTAGTGATGCGTATCGAAAAATTCACAAATACGTCTTTCACAACTGTCCATCCGTAAATGGCCTGTAACTGCTCAAACTTTGGTAAAAGATTATAGTTGGTTTTTCCAAGTGCATAGCTCACTGAATCAACAAATGGCTTTCCGAAATGAGACTGATATCGTGTATACAAAACACTTTCTTCTTCAGCCATCTTGAATCATTAGATGACTTTAGGATTTGTAACCACGCGATCACCACATGAATGTGGTGATCGCGTGGTCACTAAACTGCCATGCGCATGCAAGTTATACTGGACTCTCTTTCTCCGCGAGTCCTGGAGCGGCAAGAAAGAGAGTCTGGGACTGGACTAGGTATATGATTGGTCACGAGGATTCCTTCTCTTACTTCATTTCTCTTAAAAAAATCTATCTCATTTAATTAAATTAATTAAGCAGAAGTCCACAAGAACTGAAATAAAAAAAATTAAATATAGAATTAATTTAATCTAGAATCTTTTGAAAATTTATAATTAGTGATTTAGGAAAATTTAATAGTTTAAGTTAATTTAAGTTATTACTCGTGCCAAGTTCGTAGGCCGGGAACGAGTTATAAACTGCAAATGTATTTTTTGTGTGTGATTTCGTCTCGAAAAAAGCCCATTCTTGCGCAATCGATCACGTGATGCACACCTGACTGGTTAAGAGCGTAAGAAACAATGCCCTTCATTCATTACCTTTGAGGGACTGCGAATGCAAGCCAGGAACTTAAGGAATGAAAATTAAGATGGCCGAAAACAAAGAAAATAGCTTTTAGATACAGGCTCCTCCAGCAGTAAAGCAATGTAAATTTGAGCTTTTAACTCGAGATATACCTAGACACTTATAAGAGCTTCACAATGGGCTGTTATTTTGAGCTTGATCTCCAATACTTTGACCAAATGTTGAGCTCTAAATGGAGTACTTGAAACGAAGCCCCCGCGATTCAGACTGTTTCCTTTGACCTGGAAATCTACGAACTTTTCACCCTACATGTTGCTAAACGAACACATATAGAGGCAAGGCAGTCAATTATATTTCTCATTCAAGCATTCAAGAGATCTTGAAAGGTATTTGTACTGAATTTCAATATCATATTATCAAAATTCTGGACCAGACCATTGCATGTTGACCTGACGCGTTTGGTCACGTAATGTCTTTTATTCATATATAAAACATCTCAAACATGAACGAAAAAAAAAACACGATTTGTTTTTGGGTCAAAAATTCCGTTGTAGTCTTAACAGTCAACAATTGAGATATATAGTGAAATAAAAAGTTGAATAAACTGGTATATTCGCAGGTAATATTTTTGCATGTGAGATATAATACCCATGATAATAGAAGGACAAAGGCAAACACGCTGCTGACAGACAAACAAGCTGCTGACAGACAAATTGACAATAATCAGATAAGGACGGACCGTTTGATCCGGCATCACCCGGTAGTCGACGATAACAAGTTCCTATTTTTAAAGTTGTTGGGCTTACAAAAGTTTAATTTCTTTAGTTTTAGATAGCCGATTCAAAAAAGGTCTTGACTACTGCAGCTTGTTGAACCACAGGCAACCAGTGTACGCTTTGAGGAGCGTCTTGTTAAAAAGTTTATTAACGACAACATGTCAATCGCTCTTACTCTAGCGGCAGCTAATCTAAACGTCCTTTTTAAGCCGATTTTGGGCTCCCTTTCACATGGGCACGAGCTAGTAAACGCACTAGTGCGTCTAGCTATTTGTGCAGTGCATTGGCCGATTAGTTCTGATATTTGAATTACTTAATTACTTGCACGAATTTTACGTATTCAAGTATCGCCACAAGACGAAATCAAAGGTTTCCGGTGCCGGATATTTAGCGTAAACGCAACGGAAATGTGAGATTTCCGAGCCGTGAAACTTGAGTTTACGCTCCCTTATACTTGAGTTTCAGTCGAATTTCCGACCTGACGTATACGTCGGAACCGAACAAAAAAACAACAACCGAAAAATGTTTCCGTCGTGAATTTACGGCAGCGGAAATGTACGTCAGAAACACGAATTTACGTTAAGTGTTTAAGTCACATCAACAAATTTCATATTCACCTGGGATCAATATTTTTCATATTTTTCAAATACCTTTAATAAAATTTTATCTATAATTTTATTCCATATAAATAAATACCAGACTATCAAACTCGTGCTACAAAAAATAGAAACTTGGACTAAATTGTTCTAAATCAGTATACACCCAAGAAATTGTTATTGAAAATTTAAGTAGAAAATACAAGTTAACTACAAGCAATAAAGATAGAAAGAAAGCAAAGAAACCTGCATAACGCTACACAAGCACAAAAATAGGAGGTTATTCCACTTCCTTTCTTCTAGGCATTAAACCTTGTCTAACATGGCCATCACGATTAATTCCTTTTTGCAGGCATTAATACTTAGCTGGCATCATTATGAGTTAGTTCTGGAAAGCAGTCTTAATACTCAAATGCTATTTAGCCGCTCGGAGACGGCCAAACCGCACGGACTAGCTACTCGCTCGAAGACGAATGGCCCGTCACGAATAATTCCTTTTTCCAGGCATTAATACCTAGCTGGCATCATTATGGTAACGTTGCGTGATATTTTGCGTTATGGAAAATGCCACTTCACCAATCAGATCGCGCTTTATATGAATTGTTTTATAAATATTACATAAATGTTGGCTGCATTTATTATGTCGGTACTGATTGCCAAGCTCTTTCTGTAAAATCAAGATTGTTTTGATTGATTACGTAAGCTTTACGTACGACAATACAATACAATACAATACATTTTATTCAGTACCATTAATTTACATTTTTTACATTATTATATTGACAATAACTTTAATACTGAATATGTGGTACAAGCCATCTACAATAACCGTAAGGCTAACCTAGGTAGATAGCTGTCCTCTGAAGTGGTAAAATATACAGTCAATCTTGATAAGTAAAAAAATTACAATGGTACTCACAGAGCACTGTGAAAATAGATAAGAGAGAGAGAGAGAGAGAGAGAGAGAGAGAGAGAGAGAGAGAGAGAGAGAGAGAGAAAAGAAAAACGAGAGGAAGAAGATACATTTTTAATATATGCATTGCATGCATTAAATTCATGAATCAATAAATAGTTCTTTAGGATAATGATAAATATGTATAGATATTTTTTACTGCTTCTTTATTGATAAGGAAGCAGTTAAAAATACGTAGTGTGTGCACAAATTGATGACTCTTTAGAAAATGACGTTGACTCCTATAAATATCTAGGTGTATATGTAGATCATAATCTATCTTGGGACCATCATATGAAATGTATCTGTCAGAAAGTTTATCCAAAGCTAAGAATGTTAAATAGATTTTCTGTTTTTTTTATCTCAGGATATTCTTTTGCTAATTTATAAACAAACCATTTTGCCCATTTTGGATTATGGGTCAATGACCTGGTTAGATTGTTCTAAAATAGTATCGTTAAGGATTGAGCGCCTGCAAAATCAGGCAATGCGTTCTATATTGAATGCCAATAGGAAAACGTGTTCCCAGGAAATGCGATGTAAGTTAGGTCTTCTTACTTTAACAAATCGTAGGCGTTTTTTGCGTGCTATATTAACTTTTAAGATAGTATATAACATAAATTGTCCTGATCAATTAGTAGATTACCTTATGTTTAGATCTCGTATGCATGATAGACATTTACGTGACAAGACTTTATTGCATCTTCCAAAGGTAAAAACGCAAACTGGTCAAACTACCTTTCAGTATTCTGCATCAGCAGATTGGAATAGCTTCCCTAAGCATATTAGGGACATAACCTCCTTAAAGAGGTTTAAGATTGAATTATATAGTAATTTAGACATTCAGTCGCATCGTTGCTCTTTGACTTAGCTAGATTTTTAGCTGAAATTTATTGATTTTTTTCATCGGTTTTTCCCCCGCTTTTTATTGAGATTTTAGATTTTTATATTAATATTTATGACCTAGTTTTATATATTTAATTTTTTAATATTTTTATAACAGAGAGATGTATTATATAGCTACACATGGGTTGATACCAGCTATTACTACGGTATTAGCTGATCCATTTTGTAGGGTAAATAAAGTTGTTATTATTATTATTATTATTATTAAAATGATAATTTTACTCCGATCCAAGTCTGTAAGAGTCGAATGTATCACTGCATAATTTTTCTTTGAATTTTGTTTTGTTCAATTTCTTAGTAGATTCGTTAATGGAGTTCCAGATTTTTACGCCAAAATTTTTTATATTGAATTTATTTGTTCTGATTTTTGGCAATAGATAACTCGCTTTTGATGCCAATCAAGTATTATAACTGTGTCTTTGATTAACCTGGGCATAATAAGATTTAAAAGAAGTGGGCAGACACAACAACCCCCTCCCCCCAAAAAAAACACACAACAACATCAACAACAAAAAACAACGACAACAAACAAAAAACAACAACAAAAGCAAAAAGCAAAACAAAAAACAAAAACAAAAATAGAACATCTGTTACGCGACACTTTTCCATGCATTTCATACTCCCAGTGATTTTGTAGTCTATTAATAAGTTTGGCAAGGGACTTTTTGTGACGTAGATTTCTTATGACAATTTTGTTATGGCTAGTTGTTGGACCTCGCAGGGGCAGGACCAACTACACAAAATGTGCTAGCCTAGGCATTTATCCTAGATTTTATATTTCATCTCAGTTCTAGATTTGTAGGTTCGGAATAGTCCCAAGCCTTTACCAAATGGTTTTGTAGGTTTAGTACGTTAATGTGTGAAAGAATCTTAATATATACTCCAGTTTTTACATTATGACGCAGTTATAGGGTGTGTTTGAAATTCGAGCAAGATTGACATTTAGAAAGTAGAGTCCATAGTACAAATGAGACTCCATGATCAAGGTTGTGCAAGAACGTTTCATTGGCCGGTCCGGATCTGAAGATTCTGGTGTGCATCTTGATTGGATAGGCCTGACAGTGTAACGTGAGTCTTGTTTGGGTTATGGCTCTCTACCTGTTACTAGAAATACCTGCGTAATCATCTTTGTAAGTTAGTTGGTGGCTAATGTTTATCAGTTGTTAGTGGTTATCATATTTGTATATCAAGATTTAAAGAAGCTTAAATACAAAGGCCCACAAATTAACAAAAGGTATGGTTTGATGTTGCCGTCAAAGTGATCCCGGACTAGTTCCGTAACACATCTATAAAACTGCATGAAAATCTATAGGACAGTTTAAATATAGTTTATACACCAAATAATTCAACTTGTAAATGTGTGACATCAAGAGGACGATGAAAAATAGTCTTGCAGCTACCAATAGTCATTTCCGAGCTTGCCACGTGGGTTTAGGTCTTTAATCCGACAGTGGCTATTCTTGTTTTGTTAGTTTTTGCGTGTGTATTTTGGATTTGTTCAGTTTTCACAACGTACACGAGATAAAGCCTTGCTGATTAAACTTGTTCAGTAATTGCCCTACTGTTGTTCTGTGCTGACTGACTCTCTTGCAAAGTGTTGGTGTTGGTACTGTTGTTGTTGTTGCTCTGGTCGACACCGACTTTATGGTTGCGAATCCTTCCGCAGCAAATTTCCCACATGTGACGCCTAAACTGCTCACTCTGGAGTGTATAGACAAAGGGATTAATGGCTGAATTGCACGTGACCATCACAATACTAACGATGTAGTCGACGGTGCCATAGTTGTATCCTGGATAGTAGTGAAGCACAACATAGAGGCTAAGGTTTGGGAGCCATGTTAGTCCATAAATGATACTGACAAGGATGACCATTTTGGTGATTCGCTTTCTTGACCTGAGTACCGCCAGCTGTGTGCCCTCGACGTTTTGAGAACCCTTGAACCACAGTTGGTATATAACACGGCTGTACAGAATGAACATGGTCGTAGCGGGAAAAATACCAATAACCAAGAAACAAGCTAAACTGTACACATCACCGATCCATGCCAGATGTTTTTCCCAGGTTTCAATGCAAAAAGTTACTCTTTTTATCGTACGATATCATCACGAACATGGGGATGTTAAACAAGGCAAACGAAATCCAAAAAGCAATAACAAGGACCACTACTCTCTTTTTTGTTAGTTTATATTTCATGGAGTGTGGATACACTATTGCAAAGTATCTCTCAAAACACACAGCAACGAGTGTAAAGACAGACACATCCGCAGCCAACCATGTAAAGCTTCCTCCAGTAAGTAGCTTACAAACCATCTTTCCCACAAAGCCATCAGGATGGGGGAGAAACGGGCTAAAGATAAACCTCACTGATATAAAGAAACCTACCAACATGTCTGCAATAGCAAGGTTGATGAGGAGAAGATTCATGGGTGTCCTCATTGACTTATTGATGACGATAATGGTAACTACCAGTGAGTTTCCAATGAGATCTACCAACACCAGGAAGACAAAAAATATGGTAATGCCTATGAGAGCTGCTTTGTCACTGGTATATACAGCGCCAGCCGACATCCTGTGAATCTGTTGAGGAAATCAAAGAAAAAAAGAACATTTTATTCCTTTGTTTTCAAAACTGATGGAATCAAATCTGGAACTTCGTGTCGTGGCGCAGCTTTTAGTTGTTCTCACTACATTTTATGGCGGAACTGTGATAAAGATCATTCAAAGTTCATATAGTGTATATAGCTGAAACGCATCATTAAATTATTCTTTAACGATCTTATAATCACAAGTTGAAATGTGTTTCAGCTGTGTTGATACACTGTCAAAAATCAGGATACCCTCGAGTCAAAGAAGAAAACTTTCATTATAGGTGATCAATATTCAAACCAAAAAAGAAGAAAAATCTTAGATGCCTCTACATAAAAGAACTTAGCCCTACGCTGAACTAATGAGCAGGAGCAATCGACGCCATTGAAATTAACTAAGATTGGCGAGTTGTAAAAAAGAGTCCATAATGGCCACAGCTTGTTGGACGAAATATTAAAGAAAGGAAAATGAGATATCTTCTCGTATTTTCTTCAGAACCCTTTCTAGAACGAAGTACTAAATTTTTATGAATCTTTAGAAGTGTCAGCAGTGATGTCATCTACTCAACCCAAACATTCAGCTCCATACATTTTGGCTTTCTATTTTGTAACCAAAAGATCTCAACGTAATATTGTCTTACAATCAAGAAAACTGGTAATACAATCAACCCTAAGCGGATTTGACCGTTTTTTTCTCAGGTTGCGTTGCTGCACCATAGAACAATACGGGAAAGCATCTTTTTTAAAGTCTAATTTAAGGTAGTTCGATACTCATGAATTTTACGATAAACTTGCCTTCAAAATTCCTCCAAAAAAGAGGTACATGGGTGGAAATAAAATGTGAAATAAAAGGAGGGGATCACCGAGGTCACTCTTGAGATATGAGGGGGGAGATGTGGACACTTTTTACGAAAAATGGCCTTGCGACATATCTGGTCAAATTATAAAAATTGGAACAACCAAACATATTTAAAAGCCTATGACGCAGAAAAACACTAAGTACAAAGTTTGTGCCGAAAAATTTGCGAAGAAGCAAAATATCAACAATAATATACAAAAAGTGGACTTCCAGAATACACGTTTTTGAAGGATTAGACACAAAAATAATAAACTTACTCAAAATCTTAACGATAGAAGTGTACTTTTTTTCTTTATATGAAATGCTTAGATTATGACTTCAAATCATTCATAAAATCAGGGGCCACCGTATTATTTAAAGAGTTAGAGAAGAACAAAGGATAAAACTTTTCGAAAACGAACGCCAAAAATCAGCCATTTTACCGTTGTTCTTACCGGCTTTTACGACCGATAATATTTGCTAAATTTTAAAGTTCGAACTTTTGTTCCTATTTTTGTTCCTAGGTCCTACACAGTGTACAATATTTTGTGATAAAAAATTGGCAGAGTTTGGTCGATAAAAATGTTATTTTTCTCCGCTAAAGGTAGCATTTCTGCGCTTTTCAATTGCTGGGTTGCATCCGTACCTTCGGGAATCCAAAGGCAATGAAGCGGTAGCCATTTTGGATGAACAAACAATAGACGCTTATGAGAAATCTTTTGTTGAGGTTCATCCAAGATGGCTGCCGTGACGTCACATGCAACCCAAGAATCGCTGACTCGCTGGTGTCCACTCCTCTCACGGACAGGCGAATGTTCTTTAAATAAAAGTGTACGCGTTGGAATGCGCGTGGAGATGCGCAGTAGCAAGGGTCCCGTACTAACTTAAGGTAGGTCCGGACCCTTGTTGCCGCGCATTTCCCACGCGCACTTTTGTTAGAGAGTATTCGTATTACCGTGGGTAGTCTGGGCACTAGTAAGCGAGTGATTGAAAACGTAGAAACTAACTTTAGTAGAGAAAAATAATATTTTGTCATCCAAATATCGGAAACAAAATTTACAGCCAAAATCGTTGCATCGCGACCAGTAAATTACAAATTTTGTTTCGATTTTGGGTTTTTCTGAGTCGTCAATCAGTTTGGGGGTGGAGCTTCTTTCAAATCAACCAATCACTGAACGAGGTCGTGAAAGCTCCGCCCCCAAGAATGATGGACGGATCAGAAAAGACCAAAATCTTACCGACATTGGAGGTCGCGATGCAACGATTTTCGCTGTAATCAAGAAACCTTGTACACTATGTAATGTAGATATGTTAATCTCGAACTTTTAATTTAAATTTAATTAATCTTATCTATCGAAAAAGCTGGCGAGAAAATCGTTAAAATGGCTGATATTTTTTTGTGTTCGTTTTCGGTATGTTTTCTCTTTTGTGCTTTTCTAACTCTTGAAATAATACGGTGACCCCCTGTCTTCTTCTTCTTTTTATTCAAGAGAGTACTTATCACTTTTTCGATTTAAAAAATAAAAATACAACTTCATTGATTGAATTGTAGTAAATGTTCTACATTTTTACAGTCCGTACACGATTTCGGAGCGCGTAATTGGGTAGGAATTTGATTCTATATAGAATGCCCTTATAATCATATTTGCAACTCATCAAACAATACATACGATTGAAACTTAAAGATAAACATCAAATCTATCTTTTGAGACGGTCCAGTTGTTCGTATTCTTCAGACCATATGGATTACGTACGTTTTGAGAAAAATCGCGGAAAATCATTGAAAAGCACCTTTTACGACATCTTACAGCTCAGAAACCAATGCGGTAATCCCCCTTTTTTCTCGGGTTTTGACTTGGCAAAAAATTATCTTTGAATGACAGGATTTTAAAGGAAATTCATTGATGAAATCTAAGGCTCCGGAACTACCTTAATGCCAAAACATTATTCTAAAATTCAGCAAATTCCCATCATAGTTCTCATGTTGTCGGTCATAGAGAATTATGATTTGGAGAAACGTCTTGAATCACGTGGCGCGCAAGCATCTGACATTTTACTGATCTGAATTTTCCTTTTTCAGAATCTATATAGAAGCGTCTAGAAGTTAAAAAGATGCCGTGTATTTACAAAACATGTGGTAATCAAGAACCAAAGTTAGTGATCATCGTGCGTGCATTTTTTAAAATGCAAAATCTTTTAAGATAACAGATTAAGAAATTTATTTATTGAGTACTCAATAACACCAAAGGGAGTATTGTTTGTGTAACAGCAGCTATATATTTCGTTTTGATATAATTAAAATAAATACCGCTCGTATTTACTCTCCTTTCAATTTGTTCTTTGATGGAAGAGTACAAACACAGGCTAAAAGCGTGCAACAGCAATACTGGCTAAATTTATGCCAATTCTGTTTTCTAGTGCTATTTTGCAACGACAAACTTTCGCGCAACAACTCAGAAATTTGGGGCAAATTCGCCATTTTGCGTTATAAGGTTTTGACTTCAAATCTAAAACTCTCTTACAAAACTCTTAGAAAAATATTAGCGTTGCGCTAAAAATCGCCGTTGCAAATCGTTCCGTGTAACATCAGCTTTAAATGGTTCTACTATAGATTTCAGTTTTTATGTAATTTATCTGGAGGCAGCGGTTAGCAAAAGTTACTGCTCTTAAGGGAGGTTATTCCTCTAGAACCCTATGCTAACAAACCTTCAAGTATGAGATTGGGAAAGTATGAGCCAAGGTTCTGAGTTTGACTTTTTCTCTCACTTAAGTCCTTACAAAGTATACATTTTTCAGTCTGCTGTGTTTGCGTGACCTCACGGTGACCTAAAACCGGTTTGGCCATGTTTCCAAAAAAGGCAAATCGTTTGTAAACAACATGGAAGTGAGATTTGTAACTGCCGCGGCCAGGGGTTTCTCGTCGTGTGACTCTCCTATTAAGTAAATAAACGTTGGAACGTGACGATAAACCCCTGGAACCCAGGGTACACGACATTTTGCGAAAGAAAGGAAATTCAACATCATCGAGGACCCTCAGTTTGGTGAGTGTAACCTGCAAGTATTTTCTGCTTCTGTTGTTGAATTGAAAAAGAATGGTTTTGCCAAAGTACATCACCATCCTGAACTAGCAAAAGAAGATTTAGAAAAAGTCTATTCATCGTTTGATCTAACAACACCAAAAGGACTTCAGCAAAAATGTCTGTTTGATGTTATGTTTTTTCTTGTCAGAAAATGAGGAGAAAACTTGAGAGAGAGAAAAAAAACTCTTTTGCCATTGCTGCATTTGGACTCTAACAACAGACGATGCGTTTATCAAGCGGCAGATGAACTAGTTAGAAATCATATAGAAAAGGACAATCCTGCTGACTCCGTAACAGACTGCAGAATGTATGAAAAACCTTTGAACTTTATCTTTCCAAACTTCACCCGGAATTGGAGTTTCTGTGGCAGCGATCAAAAGATGCACCAAGCGAAAATGACTCATGGTATTGCAAAGTGCCACTTGGAAAGAATACCATTGGGAATTTCATGGAAGAACTGTCCAAAACTGCCAATTTGTCAAAACACGATTATCCCTCCCTGGATCGCCGGTAGTCCAAAATTCAGCAAGAAATACTTTTGACCATCTATACTTTGGAACTGGGGCATTTCACAATTGTAATATCTCATTCAATTTCAAATCCAACTAGTTACACTGCCCTATTAATTAGTTAAGTTGTATTTTGTTAGTTTATTAGCAAGACTTGTAAGCTTTCATTGGCTTTTCAGTCAGTTTTTGTTCAGTATGAACGAGAAATTTTTTCCACTGTCATTTGTCTTTCAGTTCGTCAGTTAATAAAGGCGGCTGTACACAGGCTAATAAGTCAGATTTGGAATAAAAATGAGATGTATGTTTGTAAATTAGTATGGGTATGTATGTAATCCATGACTTTGGAATTAATTTGCATCAGTGTTGGATCTAATCAAGTTTTAATTGGTGGATCAAGTCATGAATGTTTAAACCACGCTGTGCTGCAAAAAGCGAAGGAGGATTCACGGCCGGCAGTTTCGAAGTCACGGAATATGAAAATTTAGTCCAACTGAGCACTAGCTCCTTTAGACAATACCTAGGAGAAAACTCTGACAAACAAAATCAAGATAATAAATTTTAAGTTTTGAGGGACATTTGCGAAAACGCTAGGTTTGTTTTACGGGCGTGAATAGACCTTTTCAGCTTCGTATGCAAATTGCCCATTTCAGATCACGTGGCATTCTCTTGGGAATTGTTCTTTATTATGAAAATGTTAACCTATCAACATAAGAAAGAATTGAATCCCAAGAGTAACATCACATGGTCTGAAATGGGAAAACAAACAACGAAGCTGAAAAGGTCTATTGGACCGTAAGTTTGTCTTTGAATGAGCTCAAATTCTTCGCATTGTCTTTGCTCCGTCTGGCACTGTGTACAAACGCCTGAGCAAAAAGTCCAAGTTACACACGGAGCCCAGCTTGGTGACTTTATAATGAAAACAAAACGATCACGCTACAGATGACAATCGTTTTAAAATGCCATTACAACAATATTTCAGGCGTCAATCTGTCTGGTCCGTAACAGATTGTCATCTGTAATGTGATCGCTTTGTTTTCATCAGTATAAAGTCACCAAGCCGGGCTCCCTGTGCAAGTTACACAAAAAAAGTATTATAATTTTACACTGTAATTCAGTTTAGATACCAATAAATGTTATTGTTCTGTTTGTAATTCAAATTTATCTTGTACAGTTTTTGTGCTTTCTGAAATGAAAATCTTGACCATGGAAAAGCAAACCATTTAAAGAGCAAAATGACA
This sequence comes from Telmatactis stephensoni, assembly GCA_029948255.1. Classification (NCBI taxonomy): domain Eukaryota; kingdom Metazoa; phylum Cnidaria; class Anthozoa; order Actiniaria; family Isophelliidae; genus Telmatactis; species Telmatactis stephensoni. The sequence continues at coordinate 39,649 of JALIZF010001474.1, read as the reverse complement.
AAGAATTAAAGAAATATCGATATGTATATGATAAACAGAAAACACCATGGAAAGTGGTTCCGGGCTCTTTTTCGTCCATTTGATTTTCGTGTAGAAAGAAAAAAATGAAAATTGGTGTTGAAATCAATGTCTGATTTTTTATTTTTGAATATATTTATAGTCTTATACCTCGTTTTGATGGATTTTACAAAGAGAAATATTGGAATTTCCCTTTAGTTTTTAAAGGTATAATTAGGTTTTTCAAAATCGATTAAATTTAGAAAATTGAAACCATTCCCTCCGAGTTCCCTCTGGAGAGGTACTGGACTGTTCATCTTCGAGGGGGACGGGTGGGTCAAGCAAACAAAATGGGTGCAAAGAACGATTCTGTCCCAACAGGAACCTATAATGGGTAGATTTGGTCTATACCAGTTGTCATTTGATGTTCATAGAAAACAAGAGCTAGAAGTTGCCAAAGTATTCCAATATTAATAAACTCTTGCCATGTGTATCGATTTCTCAACGGTGTAACTCAGGAATTGAATATCTGAGTCTGTTTTAGTTGTGTTGTATGAACATCGAAGGCAGCCATGTCACTCTGTACATGTGTTTTCTTTGGCACGAAAATTTCCATTTTGTATATTCTGTTAAGAAAACTCATCTCTTATCTTATCATATTAGATGATCAGCAGATAAATTAATCGTATATCTTCTTTTTTCATGTCAGTTGAAAGTACTGGTAAATTAGGTAGAAAACATGAGATAAAAATATAAACATTGAAGTATTCTTGCTGCTCTGGCTGTGTGCTCGTGTTCCGCGAAGCATGTCCGCACATGCGCATACAAAATTCCCTCCTGTGTATGTGCTCATTTAAGCGCCAAAGTTAATTCATGTGTGCACTAAAGCGCTTATAGCTTAATTAATTCAAAATAGATGACCGTAATTTCTGGCCATCATGGCCTATTTTGTATTTTATTCAAACTGGATGTTGAAGTAATGGCTGTACTGCTAGCTTATTGCCTAACTATCCCATAGTACCAATAAAGCTTTCATATTCAAAGATAACTAAAGTGGATGCTATCGTTCTTGACCATTATACAATCATTGATCGAGAAGAGGCAGTTTGGGATATACAAATTGTTTACTTTCCCACACTGTGGTATGGATGTAGATTTTGAGCATTTTTGTCAGGTGAGCATCTATCAGACACCCAACTTTCAGAACCAATTTTACCAAATAATTCGCAAACCTACATCACCAAAATACACAAACCGTTTGCAAAATTATTAGAATTGACCCTCCTTCGAAATGTATTAAAACAAATCAGTAGTTATTTCATAATTCGATAAAAGTTCGATTTCTTGGCATTTCTAAATTATGTTTTTGAAATACATAGAATTAAGAAATTTAACGATATAAACTGAGCACGACGTTTCGGAGTCATCGTGACTCCATTATCAAGTGAAGATTATGTTAAGCAACAGAGTTCAATGCCCACTCCTTGCTAACGTCTTTATGTGCCACATCGAGGATATCCTCCAACGTAACGGAAAGTTACCCGCGTATTATAAAAGGTACGTCGATGACACACTGACCATAATGCCCAACAAGCATCACGCAGAACAGTTCCTACAAGAACTTAATCAAACCCACCCGGCCCTGAAATTTACAATGGAACTGGAAAAAAAATGGAATGCTGCCCTTTCTTGGCATACAACTGCTAAACAGATCACCCAACATCGAAACCAGGGTATATGTCAAGCCAACTAATACCGGTCTTCTTCTACACTATCAAAGTCACGTCGATGTGCGCTACAAACGCAGTCTCATAGCTACGATGCTCGAACGCGCATACCGTATATCATCATCATGGTTACATTTCACTGAGGAATGTGAACGACTGGAAGTAATGTTCTCCAAGCTGAAATATCTACAACACATGGTCAAGTCTGCTATCAAAAACTTTGTCGATTCCAAAAACAACGAACGGGTAGACCCATCGACAACAGACAGCGAAAACACAGTGAGGATTGTTTTGCCCTTTAAGGACCAACGCTCAGCTAATATAGTCAGGAACCGATTAAAAGACCTCTCTAACAAGACAAAGGTAACAATCCAGCCAGTCTTCGTGAGCCGCAAAATCAACGACCTGCTCAAGACACAGGAAAAGAAACCATCCATCGTTAACAGACAACGCGTGGTCTATAAATTTAAATGTGACTTGTGTGATGCAAGTTATATCGGCTACACCATGCGCCACCTCCATGAACGAGCTGAAGAACACAAGTATAATCAATCTTCTATCGGTAAACACTACAAGATCAATCACGGAACTGCCCCTGGGGACTTAATCAATAACATCCAAGTGATTAAGAAGTGTAAAACAAAATTTGATTGTCTATTGTACGAAATGTTGTTTATTCAAAAACAGCAACCATCTTTAAACGTGCAATCAGATTCCCTAAGGGCTAAACTGTTTGTATGACAATTCAATTAAGAAACGTTGAACCCATTGAACTCTGTTGCTTAACATAATCTTCACTTGATAATGGAGTCACGATGGCTCCGAAACGTCGTGCTCAGTTTATATCGTTAAATTTCTTAATTCTATGTATTTCTAAATTATGCACTAGAACATGCTGAAGACATTGTCAGGAATAAGAACAAAATTTCTCCACTATTTACGAAGTTATGCCAATTTTCATAAAAAGCCTGGTTTTAGAATATCAACTATATCTCCTAAACTTTTACTTTATTTGCCTTAAAAGTTACGCCGTTTTAAAAAAGAAAGATGTCATATTTTGCGTACCAAAAATGTCAGAAATCTGTTGCTATTTACCCTTTCAAAATTTAACCTAAAAATCGAGCCTCTTCCACAATAAATATCCGCGGGCCACCTTAAATAAAGTTTTTTCCCTCAGATAGATTTATTAGACCCAAGTATATTACGGTGACCAATCAATTAAAGAGTGTAATCGATCGATGATGAAAAAATTGAAGTGTTTGAATTTGTATGTCAACAGAAGAGGTAAACATCGTGCATGGGGTTGATAATCGACCTCCACCCGACCAAAAAAAAAAAGAAAAGATATATATCAACAAGCACTCTATCGAGTAGACATGGAGTTTGCCAACTCAAGCGTAATAAGATAGGCGCACGTTCATTGCGCTAAGGGCTGGTTTTCACGAACGAAAGTAGAGCTAACAGTTTAGTTATGAATTAAATTTTTTTATTATTCAATTGTCATACACTGTACAAATTCTGATTTTCTGATTGGTCAGTTTGTATCACGTGACGTGTGGTTATGACGTGCAACACGTCACGACGTAATAATACCGACGTATTAATAGAATAAATCACTGGCAATAACGCATAGTTGGAAAGAAAAAATGTTCCTGGTGGTAAATTTGAGGATTTTTCGAAAAAGAGAAGATCAACAAGCATACTTAAAACTGCTTAGCGTGCCTGTTTTGAAGGTAAACTCAATTTCATTGAAGTTTTTGGAGCTTACTGAGATCAACATATTTCAACGGCTTAAAAACAGAGTTCGCCGGCTTTCCAAATTCATCTTAATATTTACTGTTTTTTAGACTGGTTATCCAAAACCTATCTCATAGAAAGTTTAGAAAGTCTGTCGCCACAAGTCTGTCTCTGTTTTTAACGGTAAGCTTACGAAGTTCTAACTTTCATTCAAACCGTATTCAGTTTTTGGCGTGTTGTTTTTGTCAAAACACTATTCGCCGGCTTTGCAAATTCATCATTATAATTTTTGTTTTTTAGACTGGCTATCCAAAAAATATCCAACAGAAAGTCTGGAAATCCTTTCCCCGCAACTTCTCTCAGATGGGGTAAAGAAATTTTATCAGGAATCGAAGAAAACGCCAAACGAGTACTTCAGCCTTCGGCTGTCGACAAACGAAAACTACTTCTTCCCGGCTTCATGCACCAAGGTTTAGCAGCGTTTCAACCGTAAGTCGCCAGTTTAAACCTATATCCAAAACTCCAGCGATAATTTTCTAGACCTTTCACTTACCGAGTTCTAGGACTCAGTGCTGAATCACTTTTAACGATCCAAAAAAGTCTGAGTTCTTTGTTTATAAGACTTATGGACGATTTCAATTTTACCGAGCAAGTTGTAAACATGGATTCTGAGAACTCGTTTATTGTCTTTAATCTAAAGTTCTTGTATCACGGTACTTTTCTCCTAGTTTTCTTCTGAAAGGTTTATTTTGTATTGTTAAAATTACCAAATGCTATAAATAAAATTTGAATGTCTTACTATTTTGAGTGATTTCTAGTGATCAATTAGATGTCGACTGACAGTTTTAGCCTGCTTCTGCAGTGTATTCAAATTGAATAATAAAAAGGTTAACGCACTCAGCGAGTGAATTATCGGGATTTTATCTTCACTCGTTTACTAACAATGAACTCGAAATTTTTTCATACTGCACTCGGCTAACGCCTCGTGCAGTATTTAAAATTTCTCGTTCAATGTTAGCAAACTCGTGAAGATAAATCCCGATAATTCACTCGCTGAGTGCGTTAACCTCTAAATAATAAATCCTATAATAACCTTTATAGGAGCTGTAGTTGTAGTAGTTGGTAGTGTTTTTAACGTGTGGTTATTGCTTCTATAACTTTATCATATCTTTCAATATTTAAAATGAACACAGCGGAGTTTGTTTTCGTAGATGTGCAGTCCTGACTTTAACTTTCTGGTTTTCTGATTTGCCACTTTCAAGTTCGAAACCCCTTTTAGACATATGCAAAATAGAAGACTGAGAAGGTATAATCACGTGACTTGTCTCTAATAAGAACATATCCGTTTTGACTCTCTCTCTCTCTCTCTCTCTCTCTCTCTCTCTCTCTCTCTCTCTCTCTCTCTCTCTCTCTCTCTTTCTTTCTTTTTTAAGGATAAATACAGTGCACGATTTTTTTTTTACTTTTCAAAACTGAAGTATTATTAAGGACGAAAAAGCCAAGAAAAGAAGAAGAAAAGCTTTAAGGAAGAGATATGCTTTACGAAACAAGACAGCCTATTAGAAACACTACCTGTTAATGGTGGTTCTGCCTTTGGTGGTATCTTGCTGTAATGGTAGTGTTGTAGTTCTGATGGTCGCTGTACGTTTGTACACCTTTTATAAAAACAATGAACAGCTGTTTTAACTTATTACAATAATACATGACAATTCAAGTGTTGAAACTGAAGAGGTTTATTAGTGCGAATTCCTCATGCAGCGATTAACAAATTGCACGACACGAAGTTCAATTACCACTTGATTATATCCACATTTTAAAATCTACAATAATAATACTGACAATATGAAAAGAAAATACTTTGTAATCAAGTGATATCTTTATTAGGTGGCTTCAAGTGTTTATTCTGGTGTACAGTGATGAATAACTGTCTAATCACAAAACTTTGGATTGAAGTTTTGCTGAAGTGGAAAGAATGTTAAAACCAGCATTGGAGCTAGGATAAAACTGAATAAATACTGTAGAATGATCATTCATTGGCTGCCACTTGGGAGACATTTCCGTGACATTAACACCAATGCTCTCAGCGTCGTTTGTTATCGTTTTATTTGTTGTCAAGCAAGTTGCTTTGGTCCTCATAATTTTTCTGTGGTGATTTCCCGCATTCTGATTTTGGAATATAACAAACATTGGATTTGTTGAAACTGTGCAGAAATTGTGCTAGTATTTTGTTGAGATCTGTAGGCGCCATGTTGAATTGATGTCGATTTCAAGATGACGGGCTTGATATTGTTGTTCAACAAAAATCAATAAATCTTTCGATGTTCAAGACGGCAAGCTTGGTGGCTTCTGATTGATCTCCGTAATATCCTGAAGTAATCCAAATCGCCTGTGTTTTTGTCAGTGATAAAGAGCACAACTTCCATGCATACAGTGTGCCTGATGGGGAGGTTTCAACTGGGGTATCGAAAGTGAACATGCTTATAACTGGATTCCAGGATGGTAATATAAGAAGGTTATTCTAAAGGACAACGTACTGTTGCAACCGATTTTTCGTCTAAGGAATCTATTGCAGCTTTCATAATTTTTTTTAGAACGTGAAAAGGCGACTTCTACAGAGGAAAATCATCCTAATTGCCCATAATGGAGATAGCTTTGATTTTCCTGTGTTAATCAATTCTTTGAATATGTACTCTTTGCTTGAAAAAGCAAAATCTTTAGATTTGCTATTTTTAGACAGCCTTAACGTTATCCGCAGTACGCCTCGTGGCTTTGACTAACAAGAACACCTCCCTCAGTTTAACTAACACTTACCGCAAACTGTTTTAAAGGATTTGAGGCCCATGATGCACTTTGTGATTGTCAAGCCTTACAAGAGATTTTTTTGCAGTGAACAGGTGCAATTTGACGTTGACCAAAATGTATGCCTCATGCACAGACTAGCTGATATTGAAATGTCCGTGAAAGTAAGCCAAAGTGTCCGTAGTAGAGAGTTATCATTCATTTAGTTTGCCATTGTCCAAGTCTACGAAAAAGATTGCCAAGGCTGGCATTGCTTACCGCCAACTTGAAGAAGTATTCACTACATATGGAAGCAAAGGACTGATTGCTCTGCTCGCCTTGCTGCGAAAGAAGCCACGAGTTACAAAATATTCTAAAGTTCTAACAAAAAATAATGCACTTTTTTGAGAAGACAAAGAAATAAATACTTCAATCTAACGAAATTTCTTTTAATTTGTTTCGATAATGTAAAACAACAACAACAACAACAATCAATTTATGAAAAAGGCCCCTCCTTTTGAGATGACAGAAAGCTATACGGGCACTAACTGATAGCACATTCATTATTATGCAAATCTATTCAGGCACGCACAAAAGAATTTGTCACCAGATCGATGTAACGCAATAGTCCCATTATTATTTCAAGAGTAGAGAAGCAAAAAAAGAGAAAACACTCCGAAAACAAACACCAAATATCAGGCATTTTTGCGATTTTCTCGCCGGCTTATAAGCCTTTAGCATTATGACGTTTTACACCTCTCTCTATACCACAATCTTTGTGGAGTATCTATTGTTCATCAATTTAAGAATATACTGTTTGTATTCTCCAGGGATTTTTATAATGGCCTAATTAAGGACACATTACACCTGTTTTGAGCACAGGCAGCCCAAGCTCATTATCTGTGAACATTACCGGTAAACAGTAAGAAACACACGTAAATGCATAGAGTCTAAAATACAACTTTTGACAAATAAAATTATAGAATACATTAATATGACATTCTATGTGCCTTGTAAAGTTGTTATAATTGTAAATAGAGCCTTATTTCACAGTTTTTTTAAGATCTCCCTCCCCCTACTAAGAAGAGGGGAAGGGTGGAAGCTTCGCTGCCAACGAGCCCCAATCGTCTGTACATTTCAACTTCAAAAAATACCTTCCGCTTGTCCAAATAACACCAACGCTCGGCTTTGACCGCACCGATAATTGTTCTAACTACTGTGTAAATATCATTTTCCAACGACCACGTCTTACGGAGAAAAAAATTATTTAGTTCGATTCTTCGATCTCCTTCGAGGCTTGAAGCCAACGTCCACCGCCACTTTCAACACAGGCAGCCCAAGCTCATTATCTAGTACATCTTTAAAACACGTGAAATAAGGTTTTATTTACAATTATAATAACTTTACAAGGCACATAGAATGTATTCTGTAATTTTATTTGCCAAAAGTCGTATTTTAGACCCCATGCATTTACGTGTATTTTAACAAATAACTGTTTAATGTTGTCAGATAATGAGCTTGGGCTGCCTGTGGTTCTGTTTTATCAGTATTTTCCTGAAACCTAACGCCAGAACCGTCCAAATGGAGTGTTCTATATGTGGAACTATTAGCGATCTTTCGCATAAGTGCAACTACGTATGATAATTAACTACTATAGTAGAAACAGCGACTAAATATGCAAATTACCCTTGCACGCATGGATAAGTGCTTTTGTTGGTTTTATTTCATCAAAAATAAACATGCGAGTTGAGCAATGTATGCAAGTTTGTCCACCAATTAATGCGAAAGCCCTAGAAGAAAGCTAACATGCAAACATTCTCAAATTTTTACTAATAAAAATATAGAACACTGCATTACGCGTAGACGTGTTTTTGATTTTTATCTTTAATCTTAATCAATCAATTAATTAATTTTAATCTTTAATCTTGTACATTTTACTCACTTATATCTTGGACTATCAGACTGTCTTTATAGTGCATAAATCTAATCGGTTTCCTCTTCACTACTTCCGAATTTATCTAATAATTTATCTATCTTGTCCATCATTTTCATTGCTTTGGTGCACATTTTGGTATGTGCTTTGTGAGCACCCACTGACAACTTCCCCTTGGACTTCTTTCTCTTCTTATGTGTTGCAGCTACAGCCCTCTGTGACACAGCTGGCTCGTCATCAGTAGTGCTAACCTTTTCCCCATCCTGATCTTCCTCGGAAGAATCATCAGAATCACGGTCTAGATATTTCGCGTAATTGAACTTTGCAATTGCCCTATCTTCAGGGAGGCTTTTTTTGGAGTATCTTGTCTTGGCATCGAGGATCGTTTTGGACATTCTAACCGACTGGGCAGATGTAGATTCTTCCTGTTTCTGGGCAGTGCCAACGTTCAGATTAACTATACGCCGGATTCTCTTGATGATCGTCTCTCGCGTTGCATCCCGGTAATACTCTTTCGCCTTTAACGTCTTGTGGCCACGAAGTGGTTTGTCTCTTATGCGTTTCTTGACGTTCTCCAGTATCTCGTCCCAACCGGAAAATTTAGAGTATACTTCAAGAACAATCTCTTCTTCTTCTTTGGTTACAGCAAGACGTTTGAATTTCTTGGTCGGAGCATCAAGTGCAATATACAGGAAAGCAATATAAGTAAAGCACCTAACATACTAAAGTCCAAATGTTACAAAGGTTACTGAAAGAAGAACCACTTACACGTTTCATTTTGGTCGGGTTCTAGCTCTTCTGCCAGTCACTTCGAATCGTCTCCAGAATTTTGCCATTGCGCTACGTCCTGGCTTAGTGTCAGGTTAGTGTGGGCTATAGCGGTTCTTGGGTTGACATTTATAGTAATGCTTAAGAAAAGAACACAAACGCCACCAAAACCTAAAACCCGATAAGCTTTTATTAATTTGGAAATATATAATCACCTTTGTTTTTATTGTACACTGCCTTATAGATTAATCAAAATCCTACAAACATGTACAATGGCGATAAATGCCCTGAGCACAAAATGTTACGTCATTTATTGCCATTATTCAATTAATATTGCTATACGCAATTTAGCATGTACATTTTCACAGTGTTAAAACTACCATAACTCTATGATAATATATTGCTCAATTGTTTCATGGATTTAATGTAAGCGCTCGAAATAAATTTCAGCTTGTTTCAGTGAAAAAGCCAGTGGGAGTTTCCAGCCGATGTTTTTACTGTGTACCTTTGGTAACAGGCAGATAATTTAGCCATCTTTGCACAGCCGTAAATCTTAGAAAATGCGTATACTGCAGGACTTTTATAACGACAATTTTTGCATAAAAAAGGAGTTAGATCAATCTCAGTGTTATAAAAGCTGTTTTCATGAAAAGTTTGGGTTAGGCAATTCTCTTTGATTATAACAATTCATATAATTAAGACATGGGAAATAATAAAGTAGGAGGGTCTGGTTTTGAAAAGCTAGTCAAATCTTTAATGGCTCCTCCCCCAGTTCTCGTGGACATCGTCATAATCACCTGATGAATACCCAAGGTCATAGTGCATAATCTTGGAAATATTGTTTTCCTGCAGGCTGGTTTTCTAGGAGCCCAAAGTGATGCTAGCAATTTTCAATTAATGGATAGAATCTGACCAGGTACAAATTATGATATGCCTCGTGGTGGCGTGCTTTTGGCGGACAAGGGTTATGGTGATGTCCACCCATTGGTAACACCTTTTCGCGCGACTCAAATTCGACGCTTGCCAAGGAATCAGCAAATATTTGCAAGGAGATTCATTCAAAGACTCTCCAGGTGCCGAATCATAGTTGAACTCGTCATAAAGCATGTAAAAACCTATTTTGCTATAGGAAGCATTTGGCGCCAACATAAGTGGTTTCAACCAGTAGTCGTAGAACTTTGTACTTTCCTAGCTCAGCGACACATTGTACTGTTTGATGATGTATAGTAACAGTGTAAATATAATATAATTACAGTATAATGTCAGCGAGATCAGAACAAGTGAGCATCACTGTGTAGTGCAATAAAACTAAAACAAAAAGCTTATCCAGGCGTACAGCTAATTTGCATAAATAGTGGTCATTTCTACTATAGTGGTTAATTATCATACGTAGTTGCACTTATGCGAATGATCTCTATTATGTTATTTACATGATTTGATTCAAAACAATGAAAAACGCGCTAAACAAAGTGTTTCAACAATAGAAAACTCTCCGAGGGTGGCAAATAGTTATTTTGAACAATGTTTCGTATCGCCATTTCTCACATGGCTTAATACATTACTATCTATGCTCACGTCACAAATGTATTACGGCTTAAGTCACAGAAAAGCTATGCAGAAAGCGTACTTTTTGAAATCTGGCGATGTTAAACTTAATCCAGGTCCAAATACATGCATGATATCGCAGACATCCAAAATATTTTGCCAATCTAATAAGATTTCTCGAAAGTTTTTGTTTAAATGCTAAGCATCTTACATAGAGCATTTTGCTTCCCTTTAAAATTCTTTTGGCAGCACTCACATAAGCATTGCTTATATAAAGCTAGTTTTTAGTAGCTCGGAAAACAAAGTGGGCGGCATTAATTATCATTGATGTGTCACTCTTTTCAATTCGAGTTGTAAACAAAGGGATATAATTGAGACTAAAAGCAGGTAGAAATGTTTCTTAACATAGACAAATTAGGTAGAAGTATAAATGCTTTATTACTGGTTTTAGTTTTAACGTTCTGATGTTCCGGACCTCATATTAGGAAATCTTAAAATTGAAAGAATAGCATTTTCCTTCACTGTCGGTCACCGCTTTGAAGTCGGTGAGCAACTATATATGCCATAATCTTGTGTCAGAATGAAATTGTATATTCTTTATGGCTAGAAAAAAAACCTGGTAGTCACTGTTTTGTCGTTTTGGAGTGATATTCAAATACTTTGAAAATAGATGTCTACCTAATATTTCCTGATGAACTGATGAACTCTTGCGGATACGTACCCCGCTATTACGGACATCCCGGTAGTACGACTAGTATAGCTAAATCCCGTCCTGGCATTGCAGACATCCCGCTATATTAACAGCAAAGTTGATAACTTTTCGTGACATCCAAAATTTACACTTGAAATTCTTTTTACATTTTTTTAGATAGCAAAAATATTTGGTACAATCAATTCGAATTACACGCAATTTGCCCATTATACTTGACGCCATTTTCCTGCGTCAAGACTTGTTAAATTTGAATATGAAAGATTATTGAAAAGGATTCTGGTATAGATAAAGGTATGGAACGTCATAAAGGTAAAGGCTTATTCGATGGCTAAGATTAACTAAATTTAAAAGTCGAGGTTAGATATCTACATTCATCTTCCAGGTACATGTGGTCAGAATTAGCCAAAGTATTATACTGACATGACAAATTGAAAGTATTATGAAAGAATTGTGAAAAGTTGGTAATTAGTAACTTATTCTTGTATTAAGTATAGACCCTGAGAAATAGTAAAGAATAATGAAACAAGTTTGTACTACGCGTCTGTCACTACTGTGCATTTGTATATAAAATATATGGGATTTAACGAATGAAAAATAAATTTTGAATGAAGGACCAATTTGAACTCTGTGTATATCTGTGAAGTTTCAAGCCGTTTCATTCTCATTTGAGGGAGTTTTAGCGATTTGAATTTTCTCCCCTTATGTACATATATTTGATAACAAAAAACCGTGCCGTTTTCATAGTCGAACAAAATAGTCCAGTTTCCATTTGGTAGAGTCCGTTGAGCTTCCTGACAAAAGGCGCATTTTTGCAGGGTTAGCCTCTTTTTCAAGAAAGACCCATGGGATTAAAATCGATTTCTGTATTGTTCCTAGTCAAAATGTATTGCTTTTCTCACTGGTATTTTTGAATAATTTACCTTGACTCGAGGCTAACCCTGCGCCAGTGCGTCTGTTGTCTAATTTTACAGCGGTATCAAAAAACTCGAAAAAGGTCTATTAGATTGGCTATATAGACATCACGGCACTGACATGGTCACAGCAAGGCGCGGTCCATTTCACACTCATAAGAAATCTGCTCTAATTCCATGGTACACACCTACGGTGCACACCTGGCTCTCCAAAAAAATTCATTAAATTTCACAGCTATAGAGTGTTCCATCTGGGGCAATAAAACACTGCAGCTGGCCTCATTGCGCGCTGTATCGAGTCCGGCGATAACTTTACTGGATAACGCTAACATATTATCTGTTGGAAAAGTAGCGCTTTATCCTCTCTTTATGAAACCTGAGCTCCCATGCATATAATTGTGTATATGTGATTTTGGGAGTTATGTGTTGGATAAATCCTTATCCAGTGCACTGATAAATGTATTGGTTGTAACCCCAAACGCCATTATAAGGATTTATAGTTGTTCAACAAATCAGTAGCGCTATACGATCTACCAGTTATCCACTTGGACGATATGGTTGTGTATGATTTTTTTGGGATTCGTTGAATCGTTGGTTAAACCCTGGCATCCAGTAGACTGGATAAGTTGATCATTTTATCCGGTACTGCATGGGCCCGGTTGTATGAAGGTTGGATAAAGTTATCCACCGGATAAGAGTTATCCACTGTATAGATTTTGTATAGATTTTATCCGATGGATAAGGATTTATCCGCCGGATAGCGCTATTTACCCTTCGTACAACTGGCCCCTGGATTAGAATTTGTGCAGCGCTATATAGCTGCTTGGGAGGTGATTTTTGGATTTGCTTGTTTGATTGTTTTTGACCCATTCTAAAGTACAAATAAATATATCTCTAGCTCTAGCACAATTTAAATTGTAAACTATTGCCTGTACACAACTGAGACCGGCCACGAGTGTTTTTCCTTTGACGATGGAAAATTGCCGCTCTATTTACAGTGTTTTAAGGATATAATTACTCTGCGTTTTTCTATTTGGAATATATGGTCCTAAACAAATTCAGTTGTAATTTAGTTACCATATTCACACGCTTCCAAACATTGCTTATGCAGATAGTGTCTGACTGATGACCACGAAGAGACTCCTATTTCAAAACCGCGTCTTCGAACTCCTGTCTCACTATACAAATCTACTCGTGTCGTCTATTCCAATATTTCTTTGAAGACGTCTTTCAGTAGTCATATATAGCAAACATTCTGTGGCATCTAAGCCAAGAGAATCATTGGACTATATGTTTTCCATTCTGACATTATTTGGCGATCAATCTCTAACTTTGTTCTTCACGAAAGTTGAAGTTCGTTCTTTGTGGTCTGTTTTGCAGACTTTTTCTTGAATACACTGTGAACGGCTTTCCGCATGGCTCGACATTTCCAGTAACATACAAATGGATTGACGGAAGAGTTGCAAAAGGCGATGCTTTCAGACCAGTTGTAAAAAGAGTAGCTGCCAAGATCTCCACTGCCAATTTGGTGGTAAATGGTAACTATAAGTACAGGAAGATTAAAGAGAAAATATATTCCCACGATGTAAGCAATATTCATAGCTAACTTAGTTTGCCCTTTGTATCTTGTAGAGCAATTCTGTTGCTGCTTTTTTATCAGTCTTTGATGCCTTTGAACGATTCGAATTATCTTGTACTGCATAACAGCGGATAACAAAAGACAAGAGCACCATAGTATTAAATGGATTGCTCTTATAGTGGTATTAATACCAACCCACTGTAGACCTGTTAAGACTATATCAGTGGCACATATGAATATCACAAGTTTGAAAACTCGTCTTGTTGTTACTAGTTCTTGGTAACGAAGATGCAGTGTCAAAGCTACGAATCTTTCGCAGCTGATTGCACTAAGAGTCATGAATGACACTCCATAGCAAACATAGAAGCCAGTTGAATACATCATTCGAATTGGACAGGGTAAAAAATTTGCAAGGTTCTCCAATAGCCTGAAGGCAACATATAAAGGCTGGACAAACAGGCCAACTAGTAAGTCACAAACTGCAAGACAACCAAGGAGAAATGTTGATGGCTTTCTTAAAGAAGGCTTCCTGAAGATTACAAACACTAGAAACGAATTGGTAGCGACTGCTACTGGAGCAAAGATGGTATTTACTATGGCTGTAGTCAAATTGCTGTTGTATCGTTCGCCTATTTTTTCAAACTCGCCATCGGGAAGAAAAAAACATTTATCACTTGCTTCCCCACTGGAAATGGGATCGGTAGAACGTGATGCGTTCATCTTCAGAACACTTTCAGATAGCTAATGAAAAACATTAAGCTAGCAATGTCCACAACGTCATTTCAAAGCCCATCTGGTAGATTTTCCTGTAATGCTTCTAAATTCAAAGCAATTTGCAAGACAAAAAACAGCCTAGCGAGAATTTAGAAATATAATTTATGTAAAGAATGTTATTGTACGTGGGGTTGTCCATATTGATGAATAAATGCTCCAACCACGTAGAATGAAAACAATTTTAATGAGCCAAGCTTTCGTACCGAAAGTGTCCATCATCAGGGCAAGTGAAAAAGTACAATTCTATGGTAACTATGGTGATCGAATTACAATCGCGTGCGCTAACTCGAGATAGAATAGAGCTATTTTAGAATATAATATAACTGATAAAAACTAAGAAATGATGATGAAAAAATGCAACAGAAAAAAATAAATTTCCTAAAATATTGAACAACATTCTATCTAAGACAATTTTAGCAAAGTGGTATAATTTTCTGGAATAATGCGTCCATTGTCCCGATTACTATATAATGAGGTTTTATTCCTAGCTATTTTTATTGCCTCTAAACAACGTCGCTGAAGCCATCGGTGTTCATATCCAATGATCTTGGTTTCATCCCAGAGAATATCGTGATCAGTCGTGTTGGCATGTTCCGCCAGTGCAGATTTATCACACTTATCCAAACGGACGCAGGCCATATGTTCTTTTTGTATTGTTTTAAGCGATCTTCCCGTCTCTCCTATGTACGTTGCATCACAATTCCGACAGGGAATCTCATAAATCACTCCTGTCTTACATTATAAATATAATTTATTTATTTTGCTAACCCACCTTGTGTTTGTTTTAGAACTCTACAAGTGTCATGACGAAAAAATTATGAACAGGAAAATGATGCACTTGAACCTCACAACCAATTTCGTGAAACTTCTCTGTCTGAATAGAACGTAGGTAAACAGTAGCCTCCTATATGAAGGCGGTTTGTTGCGAGAGAAATTCACTGGATCGAGACTAAAAACGCCTGCGTAGGAGGCTAGGTAATCAGTTACTAAACAGCAGGAAGGCAATTTAAAGGGATTAATTAGCTTTGCCTTGCTCATGATTGAAAGAAAGATGGAAAATATGAAAAGAATTATGAAAGAAGGGTGAAAGGTTTCGTACTGAGTTTATTCATTGGTAGACTTGGATATAATCTGAACAAAATACATTCGATCTTTAGTCAATCGCCAATTTAAATAGTATAGAGTGGAGTTACTATTTGAAACTTCAAAGACTAAAGAGCACTGTCTAAGAGACATTGACGTTACAGCAGGTTTTCAAACCCTCAAGAGGATGAACAAGGATATGACGCTGAACTAGATTATAGGAGAAGTCCTTAGAAGTAGTTCAGAACATTAATACATCCTAGCATCAATAAGAAGTCATTCAATGAAAAAAGTCAATGACTGTAATTATACACCCTTGGTAGGACTATAAAAATTTCGTTATGTTTACTAGAATTAGGGAGTTCTACCTTCAAATTAAAAAGTTCCAAATGATATTTACTCAGCTTGTATAAAGTGTCAAACTTTAAAAAGCAGCAAGTAGACTAGAGTTTTGAGCTCAACTCGAACGACAAACATAAATAAAAAGTTTGTTTATTCTTAAGCATTTAATTTCCTTCATTTTGCCTGTATATTAAATTATTCTATTGATAGATATGACAACAGGAGATTCATACAAGTCATCCTGTGATAGATGATCAATTTGTTCTTGCTTTTATTTCAATTTTGTTTACCATTTAAACACTGCACCTGTGCGCGCAATCGTACTTTTTGATGGCTTTGCAAATCGCGAACCCGGAGCCCTTGTTCCTCCTGATTAGCATTAATTTCGGAACGCAGGCTTTTGGTACGAAGTTGGTCAAAGGTGTTAAAGGAATCTCTCACCTGAAGCCGACTTTTTCGACGTTAGGGAGCGGTCATTAACTAATGGGGGGTGGGTGGGCCGGTAAATATGCAGATGAAAGGGCACAACATTTTTGGCCCCTCTCCTATGTAGAGCCCAGAAAATATGAGCCCCCCTCAAATGAGAGCCGAAAAAATTGTGACCCTACCCCCTCCACTTTGTCCCATTGGTGGATAACATAATACACTTTTAATATACTTCCACTGCTACTTTTATTTCTATTTTATTTGGGAAATAGAAATAGAAATCTTATACCTAGTGCTCTTACAAACATGACCACCAAATTAGATACAGTCAATGGGTACAACCTGCTTTGAAATACTATTTATTAAAATACCTGTAGTTGAAACCTGTTTTTCTATTTTCGAATTATCAGTATTTCACACCAAAGGGAAATCACTATATGAGTGGAATAACAGTGCTATTTTCATGATTTTTAGAAACATAATCAAACAAAAATGGGTATTGTGAAAAAATTTCACTGTCGCAAAGGAAAACACTCGAAAGAGCATAAAGAGGAAAAAGGCCAGGCAAAATGCACGTAAAAATGAAATACTGAAGAAGTTACCGCCAGAATTAAAGGAAGGAAAACCATGTATGAAGGAGGATTTGTGCAAAGAAACCGTTAAAAACCTTGGAAAAAGAGAAAACAAATGGGCGATTGCTCTGACTTCTCAAGAATGTCAACTTTTAGATGAAGGGGCAAAAGCAGAAATCAGACTATTATTGGCTATATCTCAAAGTGACAGTGATACTGGTGAAAATGATATGATGATCACAGCGCACGACATTGATTGTGAAGATGTGAGTGATGGTAATGCGAGTGATGATAATGAAAGTGATGTTAGTAAAAATCTACTAGTATTCTAATGCAAATCTCGCATTCTGATTGGCTACTCTACTCACCTTCTAATAGTGATAGGTGAGTAGAAAAAATAGGGATTCGTGATTTGCAAATTATCCGCAAATTTCTATATATAAATCATGGTTTTTAATTATATTTGCCATAAATACCACGAGTGATATTTATACAAAACAACACGTACAAATGTTGATATATAAGCAGATACATTTTTGCGATTTTGATAAACTGAAGCTGACAGCGAGTTCAATCACCGATCTCTACGGACCGTACTTCCAAAGTGAAAAAAGTGGCTTTCAAGTCTAAACTGTCTAAGACAACTCAACAGTATTCAAGTACAATAGCAAAATTTAGTGAAAAATTACTTTGTTTTCGTTTTTGGTCGATTTTCGGCGTGAATGACTTCAAAGTCACAGAAAAACAAACTCTCAGGAAGCGAGCAAGTAGTCACTTGTGAGGACAAAAACGGTATTGTTTGAAAAAAAGATGAGACAAAAAACTTTCTAAATTAGATAAACAGGGAATACATAAGTGTAGAATAACTTTTTATTACCTTTCAATAACGTTTCTGCAGGATTCCTTCGTGTTAAAGCTAGTAATTTGAAATTAAGCTTCACTTTCACCAAATCAGTTCACGACGAGCAGGTCGGTCAGCTCGATCTTTTTTCGTCTTTTCGCCCCGAATAATACAAAGAAATCTCCACAAGCATCAGATAATCCGTACTGCTTTTGTTTTTTGAATTTTTTGACTTTCTTTTATGATCAAAACCACTTCTTTTTAGCGGAAGAAAGCTTCACAGCTGGACTAGCTGCCGATTTTCCTCGGCTCCCAAAAGAAAGACAGTTGCCATGGAAACTATAATTTTTTATGCGTAGCTTTCCGAAATTTCTTAGTTTTTTAGGTTAAAAATTATCACCAAATTTCGTTTTATAAATTTTGCATTAGAATACTAGGTAGATTTTTACTAAAACAATTAGACTACTCGTTCTCGTTTTCTTCGGCTTTTGATAGTTGAATTCGGGCTTTCGCATCGTCAACTATCAGCCGATGGAAACTCTAAACTTTGTAGTTAATTGTTAAGTAGTGCGAGTGATGGTAATGTGAGTGACGTAATTGATACTATTAAAAGTGATTGATGGAAGTGTGAATGAGGTGAATCTAGTTATTGTTCGACTTTCTCGATATACCATATAAATGTTAAGTACATGCAATACATACAAAATAAAGGTTATGTTATGGTTTTAAGCCTGCAAAAAGCTTACATTCATTTTATAAATATCCAGTATCATCAACAGTACATATGCAACATTGTCCAGTCTTAGAAGTAGCCCCAAAAAGTTGTGACCCACCCTAAATTTGGGCCTAAAAATGTTTGCCCCCCCTTAAATAGGCGCCCAAAAATCATAGCCCACCCCCCATATTTACCGCCCCCCTCCCATTAGTTAATGACCGCTCCCTTATACTAGTTTGTAGTACGTGTACAAATACAAGAAAAATTGTGAAAGAATTATTTGTATCAATAAAGAACAATTTAGTCCAGGAAAATGGTGCAGTTTTAATGTAGAATTGTTCAAATTTGTGTAACAAGCATGAAATTTGGCATACCGATAGAGGTTAATGACCTGAGTAATTCTGGAGGTGGAGCCACGCCCAGAAATCAATTACTTACATATCGATATTTTTGAAATTAATTATTTAAGAAACAAAGAAAAAGAACATCTAATGTTAATGAAAAACGTGTAATTAAGCATTAAGGTAGAGTATGCTGAGTAATGTTTGATTGAGAGCCACGCCCTCTAATGGTAACTTGGAGAATTATAGCTATACCCAAAAGCAAGTACTTCCAGTTTTAAAGCAGTGGAATAAAATCATGAAAAAATCGACAAATTAAAAACCTTTATAAATTTTAGTGTATACAGCTGTTTCAAAAAACGTCGAATACTGCATTCTGCATTCTGCATACTGACTAGTGGTGCAGTGCTATGGAACAGCCTTCCACTCAAGGTGCGTCAAGCAAGCTCGCTTAACCATTTTAAGGCAGGCTGCAACAGCTTCTTCTATTAAACTACCACACACGGCACTCCTGGAAAACAGGTTTTAATTTTGTTTTATCTACATTTCTTTAATTTCATGGTACGCATATTTTATCTACATTGATTGCAATTTACTACACTATTTATACATATAGCTAGTGTATTTTATTATGTACTTTTTAAGTTTGTACTGAAGAGTCTACCGTGTATAAATAAAGTTATCTTATCTTATCTTAGTGCATTCCAAGACTTACAAATTGCATTGTTGATCGTTTGCATTGTCGTATTACTCATTCGCCTTGTTGTAGCTGTTATAGAGGATTTTCACTATGTCATCTCCAAAACATACTGAACTACAAGGCATTTTGGTCTTTGAATGTACTATTTAGTATGCAGGATGCAGTATTCAGTATTCAACGTTTTTTGAAATAGCTGTAACCATAATAGTGAAAGCAGTAATAGGGTAATATAATTTAAAATATAATAAACATAGAGTCACGCCCTAACAGAGTACTTACAGAATTTTAGTTATGGTATAATGTATATCATAAAAGTTGATTACTAAAACGAAAAGCGGCTGTAGAAAGAAACTGCGACTATTAATTTGTAATGATTCTATTAGGGCGTCGCTCTATGTTAATTATATGTTGAATTTATTACTCGTTTTTTGTTTTACCCTTTACAATAAGAGAGTAAAGGTACGCCTTTAACCTATTTAATGTTAATAATAGTTCGGTTTGCACTTTATCTATGCTGGTAGTGCCTTAATTTTATTATAGCTATAGTGGCAAAACTTTTGGGTTGCTTGTCATCAATTATTGATTTACACTTTTGCGCTTCTCGCAGATTGCGGATCAGGTTAAGGCTCTACAGATTGCTAGGATCGAAAGAAGAAACTGCAGTAGCAGCGACGATCGCAAAGATGGCAAAAGGAGCATCGCAACCGTGGGCCCAACCACTTATGCACCCGTATCGTCGGCCTGCAGGCGGCCGGGGTCAGGGTATTCGCCAAGGGCGTGGCAGAGGGCTCTGCTTTTCATGTGGACGCCCGGGTCATTATCAAAGGCATTGTAATGCTAATAGACCTTACAACGCGTAACTCAGCAAGACCATAAAGTTGGCATATGTAATGAGTATTAATTTGTCGTGCTTATGACAACAAGTGAGCATATTTGATAACCTGTAATAATTTCATAAGGAAATAAAGTTGAACATATTTAATGGGACGCTTTGTTGTACTCTCACGGGCTTGTCGACGCTGATCTATATCTAAACGCCCTCCCGGAGGAGGTACTGGTAATTTTTCGCTTAGCTCGGTTCACTCCTACACAATTTTTGCAAAGTAAAAGGGAACATTCAGCAGACTAGGATATTTTGATTATGTAACAAAGGGAAATTATAATTATTCCTTTAGGATATTGGTTGGATTTTCCTTTTAAACTAAACATTGTTGGGAATTAATGGGGCTTTATTCATTAGCAGGGCTCAAGTAAGTCTAAGTCGTAGTATAGGTATTTACGTTATAAAGAAAATTGTAAGTTAGCTAGGGAATAAAGAGACTTAATTTCAAGTTAATGTAAGATTTACGGGTCGCGATTTTGTTGGTGTTTCAGGGGTGACCTTTACCATCCCCCCGTCTTTGTCGTTCCTAGGTGCGGGCGTCTAATGTCTTTTATGCCCCAGTGGGGCTGCCTAGGCTCGACAATTTGGTGGGCGTATCTTTAGCACGTCTCCTGATTTAACTTTCCCTTGTTAGGGTCCACCTACCGCCAAGCGCCTTAAGATTCAAGACCCCCGGTCGTTTTATAGGCCAAGTCCATAGAAGACCGGTTGTTCGTTGGTGCGATTGGAAAGGCTTGCCTACCACAATTGTCGGGCCTAGGCCACCTCCGGCTATGGTGGCTAGGGGGGATGTTCTCGCAAAACCGAGTGAAGTAATGTTTCGTGACCCTTCATCGTTTATTCCGGGAGAGCTCCACAACCACTATAGTGGATGGGAAGAAATTGAGGTCTTGGGTTTTATCAAGAATGGCGTACATGTATGGTCATTTATTACGCATTATAAGGGAACTTTTGGTGGTTGTTCCTATGACGCCCCATACCAGCCGTCACGTGAATTCTCAAACAGTGAATCTTGTCACAAATTCAAGGATTTTATTCATGCGATTACCATGAGAGAGTGCACACCGGTTCTTTATTGTTCTGGGGATATGTGGGACAGGTCGAGCTTCCTCATCTGGTGATGCCTTTAATGATGGAGCCGACCAAACCGCGTATGTGCCACGATGAAAGATTTCTTGATCTTTGGATACGCGACCTTCCTTTCTCGCTGGATTACCTATCGGATTTGCTGCGTTATGTCGGTGAAGGTCATTACCAAACTGTTTGCGACGATAAAGTGGTTACGACCACATATCGTTGACTCCTGAACAGTAGAACCATGTTTCGCCTACGTTGGCATGATTGTTACCTTTGGATGGAAATCAAGTGCTTACGTGTATCACTCTACTGGTTTGGTGGCGACTAATTACATCCGTAGTCTTAATGTCCCTTGTAGTCAATATATCGATGATCGCCATATTGGCCAATTAGTTACGCCTGTCACGTGTGACTGGAGTCATTTTCAAAAGTCTAAAGCCGCGGCGTACATTGCAACCTCAGTGCTGGCGTCTCTTGGGTAACACTTTACCTCTTCCGAAATCTACACTAAATCCCTCACAAAGCGTCCGTTTTCTTGGTTACCTTTGTGACTCAAGTCGTACGGCTTTCATATTACCTGAGGACAAGAAAGAGAAGTTCCGTGTGCTGAGAGAAACTATACAAGCCCACTCGGAAACAAAGCCTCCGTACACTACAACGTTTTGCAGGGAAAACAACGTCGTTTTGGATAGCCGTTCCGGCGGCGCGTCTGTATACGTGTACCGTGTTCCACGCGATAGGAGCGTATGGGAGAAAGCCCCATAAGCCCATCACAGTCACGGGTGACCTGAGAAAAGAGATTACCTACTGGAGATTTCTTGATAACTGGCAAGTCCATTAACCATGGTTTAAGGTGGCCCGTACCTATTGATTTGTTTGTTGGACATGAATTTCAATCGCGTCCTTTTACATCAAAACCTTGTCCGATTTCTGAGAAATTTGCAGCCATTTGTCTACAAGCCTTGAATTCTACCGGTAATTATTTTTCTGCGAATTAGATCGAGTAATTTGAGATATCAGACGATTTTTAAAAATGGCTTTTGAGAAAAATTGGTCATAAATCCAAAATTCCAAGGTGAATTTTTTTCCTATTTCGTCAATCAAGTATAAGGCATAGAGGACTACATACAACATGTATCGTGCCAATTGGTGCCTTAGAAGTTGCGATACAAAATTTGTGCTGCCTGTTACGACGCAAAATTATGTAGTCAAAACTACCGCCAAAATCTCAACAAAATTTCAAAAAACAGCGAGAACTATATCTGCTGTAAGAAAGACAAATACCTATTGTAACTTGTGAACAAAATTTGGAGAGATGAGAAGCTAAACGCCAATGTTATCCTCAAGCAAACTTGGGGAGTAATTTTTGTGACCACGAGGCGAGCGTTGCGAATTTGTATTACTTCGACTTCTACAAATTCTATCAAATTGTTTCGTGAAATTTTCTCGGTATGGGATAGAACAAGATGTTAACATACCTGCTGCTAAGTGTCGTTGTGTTTGCTGCACTAGGTGTAATTCAGTGAGCTTCAAAAGTAAGCAAATGCATCGAGTCGACGTTTGAGCTGCCAAGGTAAAGCCCTCATGGTTTGTTAATTTATTCAAAACGACACCTTACTATCTGTTGCAAAATTCCACACGGGATTTAGACTCAGAAGCAATTGTATTCAGAGAACTACTGTCTTTATTCCCAAAAGTCTGGATCCCGTGTGGAATTTTGCCACCTTAAGGAAAGACATCAGGTGGTCAAGTTCTTCGCTGACGCTTCCAACTCTGGGTGGGGCGGAGTTGTCTTTTCCCCGGAAGGTGCAAAGCGAATAAAACTGAGCCTGGAAACCATTGAAATGCGAATCCACGAACTCGAGGTGGCCAGAATAACATCAAAGTATGGAAGACAAAAATCACAGCTAGAATTAGAGCTACAATTATTTTTGTGCACCCTTGACTCTTCAAAGACTCTCATGTCTTGTGGCCCGAAAGACATTGTTCGTTTCCTGGTATGGAAAGACCAAAAGGGGAGAACAAAGGTCCACAGGGAGGTTTGCCAATTTTTTGGTTCTAGGACTAGGGGACTTTGCGAGTGCCCTAGCCGCCTGGCCGCGGGAACTGTTGACTCGACTATTGCTAAACTCCGTGCAATATTCAATAGCTTTGACCGATCGGGAGAATGGGATGATCGTCTGGGGTGGGGAAATCCAGCCAGCCATTTTTCCGTCAAGCAGTATCTTAAGTCAATCCAAAAGGAGCAAGCAGAGGCAAGAATTTCTCCCAAGCAGGCAACTCCGGTATTCTTCGACAAGTTTTTGAAAATTGTGAACCATTTACGTGCCCTTCTCTCGAATGGCTCCGCATCGGCCATACAGAAGTACATTTACGCCCGCGATTTGGCCTTCTTTACTCTCGAGTTTTTCACTGGTCAGAGGGCTTCAGACCTAGGAAGGCTAAAAACTGTGGACATTTTACAGAATCCAGACGGTAGAAGTCTGCTTATCCACCAAAGGGTCGGAAAGACACTCAGGGGGAGCGATTCCAGGCCTTTCCCGGTCAGACAATGCAAAAACCCCGCCATCTGCCCAGTTGAGAATCTCAGATTCTACAGGGAACTTTGTAAGGCAATGGGAATCAATCTGGGCCAGGGGTTCCTTTTCCGCGCAACCACCAAAAAGAATTTGGTATCCAGCTCTCCAATTTTGGCGTCGGTGGCCCAGGCTAGGCTACGTACATACCTGACCTGCCTCGGCATCCACGAAAACGAGTCCATCCACGGGTTTCGTGGTGGCACAGCAATTCTCCTAAGTCTCCTTGGTGCTTCTAAAGAGGACATCGCTGGACATATGGATTGGTGTTCTACCTTTATGGTGGACCATTACACGCAGGCCGACAAGGTTCTAGCTGCTGATCAAGCAGTCACGGACACATCAGAGAGACTTAGCAATAGCTTGCTACCACAAGGAGGCAAGATAGCCGCAGAGACCCTAGGTGCCAGGTTTCGTAAACTGAACAACGTAGTGGGCTTTAAGTCTTTTTTCACAGCTTAGTTCTATCTATAGGTTACCGTTTGCATGCTCGACAGGATGATCTCTTCCATTTTGGAAGGACGTTATGGGTAGGGGATAGAATTTAAGTTACGGGTAAGGTGGGATAGGGAAATTACCCATATTGTGGGATGCTTTCAGTTGGGGTCTAAGGGGCCTGGCCCCTGACATAGGACTCGCTTTGCCCGTAACTAACCCGTATGCACATGTGGAGTAGGATGCAGTTGGAATAGATTACTATTTCACGGATTAAGTGCCGTAACTCTAATGGTAGTGACAATGTAGTAGATAGTTATTTTCATCTTGAAACATGATGTCTGGAATAATGTAACTGTTAGTCAAGCTATAGTATCTTGTACCACTTTTCCCAGGTAAAACAACTTTTTAGGGAAAGTCAGATATGCAACTTGTTGTGGTAAACATTATAGTCCTATCTTATGCTGACAGTATATAATACTAATCTGCTTATCTATAAATTATGTTTTCTAGGTATGTTTTCATTGCTTCAGCTGCATGCCAGATTCCTGGCCAAGTACAACTGCGAAAAGTATCCATTGCCCATACAAAGAGCAGAGGGAATTACGACCCTCAATGAGCTTTCTGTAAGTTATTGCTTTATACATTCTGTTCATGTTTTTTTTTTATGAAAATAGTCTAGTGGAAGATTTACATGATTTTGTAAACCACTTTTAGCATTTGTTAGATAATTTATAAATAGATTTAACAAATCAAGCCAGTTTTCTATGGGTCTGTACTGTAATAAATCGAACATGAAATGACGTCAAAATGAACCAGACGCAAGTGAAATCAGAAGTTTCACTGCAAAGTTTGGATCAGTACAGACCCATAGAAAACTGACTTTGATTTCTTTTTTACCATAACAAGGACCAAAAAACTTAAGAATAACCTTCCAAGGAAAAAGGTTGAAAAAACCTAGACTTTTCAAGAGCGCTCTGTGTGTATGCGCGAGCGCCAGAGCTATTCGAGTCATTCCATGGGTCTGTCCTCTAATCCAACATGGCTCTCAGCCACGAGAAATTTACAATAACAAAGGCTTGCGTCAAGCAAAGTATCGCTATAGATCACTTTCTTGTACAAATATATAGAGTATGTATACCGTATATGCATGCTAATAAATTGTGAGAAAAAAATTGTAAGAACAAAAGTGAACTGAAAATGATAACAAAAATATAAATAAACATATATAACAAAACTATTCAGCACTTGGCTTGAGCAGATTCTGACTTTATGTATTATTTTCAGATGATCATCTTGACAACCCTGAAAGCTATCCGCCACCCAAGGTCAAGGTAAGGATTTATGATAAGATGACATTATTCTTGGTTCAATTTGTGGCTTCACTTTCGACTTGCTTCAAATTGAATCCATGAAATCAAATCATAACAATCTAAAATAATTGTGACATTTGATCAATATGCATCAATTTTATTAATCGCAGAAACCTTCTTCTGTAACTGGCCAAATTGGCCAATGGGTGACTGTGGCCTATGATGAAAAGTTCTTTATTGGTGAGATCAAAGGCAAAAAGGGGGATAAATTTAATACAGTCAACTTCATGAAAAGATACAAAAATGATGTCTTTGTATTCTGCATAAAAAGGAGATGTTGACCATATTTCGAAATATTTTATTTTTGGGCCAGTTCCAGAGGTTGTCGAAACATCCAAGAACTCCTTTAATGTAGGAAACTTGAGATCCATCGAAGAACATCATGCTAATTATCAAGCCAAATACATGAGTTTTGAGCTATAGCAACTCTCATGGTTGCCATCATGTGATGGTTGCCATCATGTGATGGTGCTTACAATGTATCCGTGAAAAGGTTAGCGAACTAAATTGTACTAAATAGCGCGAAATCCTTTGTTTTCTATTATTTAATTAGTACAACTTAGTGCAATTTCTTACAAAGTTTTTCACTGATATATTGTAAGCACTCTAGCTATGCTTCAGGAAAATACTGAATTTATTATATTATGATTATTACAAGCATGTTGCTTTTTTAACCGATTATTACTCTATTTACGAGACATAGTTTTGGAGGATTTTCATTGAAGGAGAAACTATTTATATATTTTAATATAGTTGATATCATATTTTTACAGAAATATTTACAATTTGAATCTATATTTTATTCATATATATTTATTATTGTACTTTTAATTTTTGCAACATCCTATTATAGAGCAGTTGCTGAAATCATATTTTACAGAAACATTTTACAATTGGAATTTAAATTTTATCCATATAAGTATTATAATTGTACTTTTAATTTGTGCAACATCAATTATAGAACAGTTACTATAACTATTGTCCCTGAAGTAGACGTGGCAAGGTATCGCTCATTATCGGCCAAGACATTAGTAATGCGCATGTCGTGCAGGAAGTTAGGATCTCTGAGAACCAAGACGAAAGTGAGCTTTACACAACGAAGACAGCACTTGGCTGGACAGTAGCCGGGCGTCTTCAAGGAGAGGACAGCACAAAGGGAGAACATATGGAAATGAACTATCTCAATAGCGACCAACTAGAACCAGTTAACTAAGTTTTGGATGATAGAAAACATGGAGTGTCCAAATAAGATCGATCCTCCCTCATCAGTAGAAGACTCGGGGGCTGAAAAAATCCTTGAAGCAACAGCAAAGCATGTCAACAGACACTATCACTATTGCTATGAAGAGAGGGCAACCCACGATTGCCTAATAACAAAGAGCTAGCCAAAGCACGTCTTAATGGCCTCAAGAAACTGTCCTGACTCATGCGCACAAGGAAATATATTATCTCTCTTTGGGATATCATCTTTCCTCGACACACCAAGCGAACAAGATGTGCTTTTCTGAGCTCCTGCGATATCCTCGACTATCCGTGAAAATGAGTCAAACTCCGACTCCGCCTTTGTCGGACATCGTGGGAATCTTGAATGGTTCAACACCTCACGCTGTCACGTCTGCGGCCTTTACTTCGACGCCGACATCGACTACGCCCGTTACTCAAGCTACGGGACAGGCAGTCCCAACGGCAGCAGCCACGGCGAACACCAACGGTACGGCGACCAATAACACTAGTACAATAACCTCAATAAGCCCCTCCAAAGCAACGTACCAGGTTAGTATAAAATGTATACCTAATATGGGCTGTTTGTAGTGTGTAAAACAATCGAGGTTGAGTTTAGCATTCCTATCATGCCAACTCCGAGCGGGAAATCTTGTGTTTAACATGCAACCCACTATAGACTTTAGATTCGAGAGCAGATCGCGTACACTATGCGTCATCCGATTCAAGCCTGGGATCTGCAGTGCGGCAAATGCTGGAAATTCGTCTTTTGTGTGTGTGTGTGTGGTTGATATGATACGACTATTCTGTCGATAACTGCCTCTTGACTATCTGTATATACCTCACAGCATTCCGTCCTTGTACGTGTTAGAGAGGGGAGACGGGCTATTCTATGTTACATGAGTGGAAGAGTCCACTATCATTCGTTTATTTGGAGTGATTCATATGACACTAACATATATTTAAACGATTCGAATTTGTCCAACTCTATTTACTGTGTTTTGTGCATGTGTATCAAACACTTGAAACTGGCGTCGGTTATTCGAGTTAACTGCAATATGGTTGAGTCGGAAAGTGCGACCAACACGTAAAACTGGCGTACGTATAGATACTTTATACGATCGGAATAGACTAATATATTTTTAGTGTGCAACCAACATATAAAACTGGCGGACTTATTTGTAAGTTATACGTTCAAAATGGACCATATTTTGAGGGTGCGACCAACACGTAAAACTGGCGTACGTTATATGATCAGAATAGACAATATTCTGAGTGTGCGACCAACACGTAAAACTGGCGTGTTTATATGTGTACTATACTATCAGAAGGGACCATATTTTGAGGTTGCGACCAACACGTAAAACTGGAGTGCTCTATATGTACTCTATACGATCAGAATGGACCGTATTTTGAGTGTGCGACCAACAGGTAAAACTGGCGTGCGTTTATATGATCAGAACAGACGATATATTGGGTGTGAGATCATTACGTAAAACTGGCATGTTTCATGGCCTGTAAGGAATGGCGCTGGTTTGTTTTTTATCGCTGCAGTCGAGCATCGGGATTTTCAATCACAGGCAATATCTAGGATAGTCTGCAACACCCACACGCTGTTAAGTGATTGAGCGCTATTTGACTGTTATCCGTTCATTTAGGAACACTTGCACGTGGGTTTGGATAGCTTGGTTGTAAGAAAAGTCACCGAACGAGGTTGAGTCCGCGCAATGACGGATGCCACACAATACTCGATTTTTTCCTCACGTTAGTTGGAGACACAGACTTTTGTTATCTCAGGTAATAAAGATGGGAATTGTGATTCATTGCACGTGGAATTTTATTTGATTTATTTAGTTTTATTTATAAGTCAGTAGAAGCCTGAAAATGTTTTTTTTTTATTTCTTTGCGATTGGTGCTGTGAGAAGACAGCACCATAAATTGTCTATCCTCTAGAATTCCGTGTGACGCCAGATAGTCTGGATCAATTGGTGATAGGCATCTACTGATTTACATCCAATCGATAAGCCGGGTTATCAAAATGATTGTCAAGTGGTCAACTTCTGACAATGCATTTCATCGAATGTTTTGCTCGTAGGAATTAGTAACGCTGGTGAAAGACTTGACACATGAGGGACGAACTCAAGGCATATTGCCATGCCTTAGACTTCAATGATACCGTAGCCTTAAACAAGCAGCGTGGGACCCTCGACGAGGCCAAAAAGTCACAGGCAGAGGAGACGAAAAGATTGTCTGCCCTCTGGGAGCGCTTGTCCTACTCCAAGCAAGCTGGGAGGCAAGTGGGCTTGCGATCCACAATCTTTGGTTGTTTAGCCTCAGAGGAAGAGCTGGCGGGGGACAAACTCATTCGCCGCTACGAGCAGAAGGCAAATGGGAGACCCTCTTATCGTGGGGAGCGCTTTAGAAATGCTACAATACATGCATCATACCTCCATCACAAGAACATTAGACCGAACCTCCAAGACAAGTCCTCCTTCCACACAAGATATCATTCTACCAAGTCAAAGACCCAAGATTAGCCAATTCCACCTACACGCCATCACCCCCAACATCTGCCTGCCACTATTCCACACCCAACAACCTTCAACCGTAAACCTTGGCCGACAGCCACCAATTTTCCCTCCTCCCCACCGACCATCAAAGGGAGTTCCCTCCTGTTTGGACAACCTGGTTACCTACAGTCTCACACCAAAAAAATATATATATTTTTTCATCTATTATACATATGTACATTGACGTCAAGACACTTTTTTAATAATTATTCATATTTATAATTTTCCACTCCAGTTACCCTTTCTTTACATTTTTCTCCTCCACAGTAGGAGTTTTTATCGCCATTTTTTAGTTTCACTTCCACCTTATCGTCCACCTGTATATTTAAGAAAGAAGTATATAATTATTATATTATATTATATTTATTATTTACCTCTCTCCATTTCATTTTTCACTTATTTATCTCACATAATCGTTATACCATTATTTCCATTGTATATCTTATTCCATATCTTCCAACTCCTCATATTTTACCTTAGTAACTAGTTTTTAATCCCCCCCTTGGGCTCAGCACCTCTCCCACTCACTCCACTCACTCACCTATTCACTCCCCCACACCCCTCCTCTCCACTTCCAAGCACCTCTTCTCTATTCCAAGCTCCATTAGACTTCACTGGATTTCTTATTATACCTCATCACCTAGAAGTATCTATTCCTATCCACTCTGCACACAACTACAGCAAGAGACCTGCATCCTCAAAAAGACCATTATAATACACAACTATAGCAAGCAACGATGGACCTTTTTATAAAATCATCTTCTTTTGTTGGTTCCTATTTACACTGTTTATCTACCCTCAGTTGGCCACTCACCGATCTAGCATTCATAAACAACACGATCTTTCTACTACTTCAAATCCACCTCCTAGCTACACATTTTAGAGACTTAAAAAGCCTCCAGCTATCGCTCCAAGTCCTACCACAGACCAGACCACAACCAAGCATTGAAATACAGAGAAACCAGGGGTACATACACACTCGCACCCACCCTCCCTCCCGCTGCAGCCCTCCCCTTCTTCTTCCAATATAGTTCACCGTTGTATTTATTTCTTAGTTTCACATTAAATATATCACGTACCTTGCCCCTTTGTGTTGTTTTTTCCGTCCTCTTCCCTCCTTCCTACGCCCCTTCCTCCGCCATCTTGTTTCTTCTCCCCAGGCCCTCTCCCCGCTCCCGACCTCGGCACACAGGTATCCCCTTTCCCTTTTTCTCCTGAACCACTTTTAATTTTTAACCCCGTTTCCTGTCCAGTCAACGCCACTCCCCCTATCGTATTACCTTCTTCGCTGTCCTCGTGCACTGAGAAGACCTTTCATCACTATGCCTTCAAAATCAACCCTTGAACTCGCCAGAGCTTGGTCTCGTCAGACCACTCCTCCACACCAGTAAGTAACACCCCCCTCCTCCTCTCCAGCCCGTTTTCTAACGTTATCGTCCCCTTTATCCCCCTTTTTTCCCGCCCCACGTGGCTTCTATCGTAATCCATCGTACGGTCACGCGTAGGACAAAACTTTTAGCGCTACAAGTTACGAAACGCGTGGGTTTCCATCCGCTGCTTTGTATTTTGTCCCTGATGAGTAGTACAAAGCGGTACCTACGATCTCCGGCCCCCTCCACGATATACGCCACGTTCATAACATTTGAGCTCAATTGTCTCCCACCTCCCCTCCCCCCTACCCCTTGTCATCCTCCTTTTTTCTTTTTATCCACCACGAGTTCGTCCGATTCATTTTTATTTTTTCCCCACTTTCAAATTTTAAAAATTTTTTAAAAAGAAATGGTAAAATTATTCTTTTTTTTTCACTTTACTCACCTTTACTCACCTTTTTTCATCACCTCTCTCCTCTCCATTCTATTTTTTCCCCCTCCCCTTCCCCCCCCCCTCTTCTTTCTACCTCTTCTTTCTACCTGCTACTCGCTCTCCATATGTACTACCAAATTGCATTTCAACCTATAACACGTGGAATTTTATTTGATTTATTTAATTTTATTTATGTCAGTAGAAGCCTGAAAATGTTTTTTTTTATTTCTTTGCGATTGGTGCTGTGAGAAGACAGCCTGACACATAAATTGTCTATCCTCTAGAATTCCGTGTGACGCCAGATAGTCTGGATCAATTGGTGATAGGCATCTACTGATTTACATCCAATCGATAAGCCGGGTTATCAAAATGATTGTCAAGTGGTCAACTTCTGACAATGCATTTCATTGAAAGTTTTGCTCGTAGGAATTAGTAACGCTGGTGAAAGACTTGACACATGAGGGACGAACTCAAGGCATATTGCCATGCCTTAGACTTCAATGATACCGTAGCCTTAAACAAGCAGCGTGGGACCCTCGACGAGGCCAAAAAGTCACAGGCAGAGGAGACGAAAAGATTGTCTGCCCTCTGGGAGCGCTTGTCCTACTCCAAGCAAGCTGGGAGGCAAGTGGGCTTGCGATCCACAATCTTTGGTTGTTTAGCCTCAGAGGAAGAGCTGGCGGGGGACAAACTCATTCGCCGCTGCAAGCAGAAGGCAAATGGGAGACCCTCTTATCGTGGGGAGCGCTTTAGAAATGCTACAATACATGCATCAAGACGTGATCGGAGTGACCGAAAACACGGCTCGCTGCAGGATGATAAGTGCTATGTGTGTTTTGAGCCAGAACATTTTGCTTGCGATTGTAGAAGCAAGAAAGCAGACAAAAATAGCTCACATACAAAAAGCCACGCTCTTAATTAGCCTAATTGACATATAGGAGTGACGTTAAATAAATCATGGCGGATCGATAGTTATCGTTTTTTCCTTCATGTTATATTTGTATTACATATGGGTTATTTATTCACTCCCCCATAGTTGGTTCCAGAGAATAATATTCCCGACCGATCCATCCGGGGTTAGATTCACTGTCCTGACTCATGCGCACTAGAAAAGATACTATAAACTACGAATATCACCTTCACTCATTGCACCCGAGAGCGAGACGGTCAATTTGGCGTAGGTTTGCTAGAGATATTGCAAGCTTTATTTGTGCGACCAACACATAAAACTGGCATAAATTTGCCAGGAATGTCGTATACAAGCTTTATTGTGCAGCAACCACATAGGGCTGGTGTAAATCTGCTGGAACCAATTCAAGTTTATTGTCATCAATTTAAACTGGCAGAGATCTATTAGTAATCGAGTTCTATCAGCTCCTTCGTGTGACCATCACTCTAAACTGGCGTAAAATTTGCTAGGGAAATATCACAAGCTCTATTATGTGATCCTCACATGAAAGGGCCCCAGATCTTATCATGTTATCTTATACACAGGCGAGTTATCTAAAACGACATTACTGACATGCCGGTGCGATAAGGAAAGGTCTTTATACATCGGATGTGATGTGATTGCGAGCGATTGATGCGATGAGTGGTACAAACGCCACTTATATTGCGTATATATTTGCTAAGTGAGGTCATAAAACGGGAGTTAATCCTAAACCCCTCTTCTGTTCAATTAGGAACTTGTTACAATGATGAAGGAGTTAAAGAATGAGGTCCACAACCTCCAAGGGACAAACCATGCTCGTCGCTACAACACCTTCCATGACGAGTTAAAAGGATATTGCCATACAATCGACTTCAACCAGACGATTGCACCAAATAAGTTCCGGGCTGTTTTGGAAGAAGCGAAGGCTGCAAAAGCTGTCTGCTATGTGGGAGTGCCTGGCGATCTCCAAGCAAGCGGAGCAGGAGGTCGACCTTCGCTCGGCCATTTTTGGTTGCTTAGCAACCGAGGCCGAGTTGGAGGCAGACAAGCTGGTTCGTCGATATGAGAAAAAAGTGGTCAGAACACCTCTCCCAGGTACACTTACCACCCTTATCGTCGCGACAACCGGTCTGACAGGCCAGGCGGGCACTTCACAAGCAGACGCAATAGCTATGAGCCTCGACGACATGAGAGATGCTATGTTTGTGGGGAAAGTGGACAATTGGCATGAGACTGTCCACAAAAGAAGTGGGACAGCCAAAACCGCCCCCAATCCAAACCCAAAGACTACTGAGTTACATATATTAAAGGATTTACTGTAATAAGCAAAATGAATTCTTCAGGATTTCCTTGGTATGATTACCACGAAAGCATGTATCTTCTTTAATACTTCTTTCAATTTGAAGTTGGAAAAAATGAAGGACACAATTTATGTGCCAGAACCATATTTTGACGGAGTGTAAAACTGACGATTTGACTGATCTTTAGAAGCTTAAAATTCGCTGAATCGCGGCTACCGAGTCTGAGCTGAATCAGTAAAGTCAGTAAGTTTAAAAACATGTCCTTTTGTGTTTTTTTTTTTATAAATGGAGAGCAATATTCAGATATTATTGAGGAATGAATAAATGCCTTTCAATAACGACCAAAAATAGTCCAACTGAAGCAAAATGAAGGGCTGTGCGGGATTACTCAAAAATTCATGCTGTCTTGGTTAGTTACCTTAAGTGTACCTCTGGGAAAGTCAGTGCAGCTATGGAATTATATGTTAAAAACACTACTGTCTGCAAAAGGAAAATGTTACTGGAATGTTTTAATATATACACAAGCTAGCAAAGAAATGTTGTGACATTTGCTCTAGTACTTTTAAGTGACTTTTCAAATGTACCTGATTATGTTGTGTCACCTTTTGAAAGCTATGGTGTTCAGGTGCAGAAGAAAGAAAGAAACATTTGTAAACAACCCAAATGTCTCACAGAGGAAGGGCAAGTAATTCTTGAAGAAAAATTGAAAGATTTCAGAAAATCTTGCATTCAATGTAACTCTGTTGTGGGTCCAGATATTTCAAGTGGTTTTCCCTTATTGGCTGTAGAGCAAATTCGAGAAAAAGTGCATATGATCTCAAATGAGGACAGCATCTGGAAAGAAACATGTATTTTGGACAAAAAAATTACCACAAGATGTCAGAAAGCTCTATAGCACAAGGGAATTGAATGAAGGACATGAAACTGAAAGTGAGGATTCCTTGTCATCCAAAAGCTCATGTGATCAGATCAGGAGGAAAGCAGTGACAGCGAATCTGGTCTTCAGTGCCGTGCACAACTTGGTTCATCAAGCAGTGACTCAGATGACCAAAGCTAACATTGTTTGATTCTTGTTATTTTGTCATTTTAGGTTGTAAGTTTATCATATATGTTAAGCTCCTTAAAATGCTTGATTTGTTTTTGCATCCATTACTTCAAGCTACAATCCTGGACATGTTATGTAATGTTAAGAAAAAAATGGTATTACTATGTCCAATTGAAATTGAAGGCTCTCACACCACGATACTGTAAAGTTGCTGCCCCCCTACCCCCCGGAACAATGTTGCAGGCGGACTCAAGCATCTGGACCCTCAGAAGGACAACATTGTGCAGGGTGGGGTGGGGGAGGGCAGATTTTGGTACCTAATGTAGGGTGATGTACGCATTTCTTTCAAAACCACAAAATTCTTAACCCTTTTTGTCCACGATTGTAAGTTGATTTTCATATTTTGATAAAATAGAGATAAAAAGGACCCAAAGACATTCTCAAGATTTAGGCATTCCCTGCAAAACTCTCCGTAATCAGGCCCTGCTTAAGTACTCAACTAGCTGTTTCTAATAGAAAGTGAAATGCTGCGAGCAGAAAATAGCTGGTGTATCCACGTTAGCAGAACTGTTCCCCTAAAACTCACGAAAGTACACTGCTTTGTCTATCTCCTGTGCGTTGTGTGACGAACACTGCTAGTTGACCTTCAATATAAAACAATCACAAACGGCTAGCGTTGGCAATGATTATAAAACTAACTGACTACGACAACACAAGTTTTAGAAATGTACAAGTACATTTAATTCACTGAAATATATTGCTTTTTCAAACAATCACAAACAGTGTTAGCAATGATTATAAAACTAACTGATTAAAAGTTTATGTACCGCTCCCTGGCAGCTAAAAGATTCTTGATAAATATCTGACATAATTTGTCTTGTAATGCATAGAGAATGCATAAATATATGTGGATTTAACAGAACTACTGAGAGTAGTCTGCGTAAAGAAAGCAAAATTTCGATTCACCAGAAATTTTAGCGATATCGTGTGGCTTTCTAAAGAGATTTTACCTCTTTGAAGAGGAGAACATTGGAATGCAACTTTATATCGTCTAGATCTTGCTTCGATCGAGCGCACAACGGCGATGAAAAACTCATAAAGGACATTGTCTTTCCTGAGAAATATCACTAAACAGTTCATGGCCTTGCTGAACACTTCCACGAATACAAAGCAGGATTCAGTGGATTCCCGGGTTATGATAAATCTGAATAACAACGACAACTTTAGCTAGAAAACAAAGACTCCAATCGCGTGGTCAGCGATCATTCCAAGCATATTTTGATGACGTCACAAATCATCATTCGCTCTACATGTCTACATGCCAAATAATCGAGTTCAGAGCTGGTCTAGAAACATGCCGCGCATGTGCAAGATTAGTGTTGCTGCTCGCTTCGCTCGCAGCAATAATCTATATGTTTTTGTTGCAACACAAGGTATGTTTAGGAGTTCTAAACAAAGATGAGAATGTAACCCAAGACATGATTGAAATTATGAAGTTCCTTCATCAGTTTGTACCTGTTGGAAGGGGAGGGGAGCCCACTTGTGTTTTGTCCTTTGGAGATCTTTTAACATGTGAAAGGCAGCAGAATTCACAGGAAGATCAAAGAGACAGTCCAATGGCTTTTAAACGCCTTGAAGGATTGAGTCCATGCATTTCTGACTTCCATATATTTGGTAACTTTTTACAGGTGCATACATTTTACTTGGATCACAACATTATTAAGGGGGCTAAATATGAGCAACAACGTCATCCAACTTGGTTACAAAACGTTGCTTAGCAAGTTGTAAAACAATTCTGCTTGATTATAATACAACTCAGTTCCCAACTTGTCACCAAACAAAATCGTTTACTTTTAATTTACTTTCCATTCCTTGCTTTCATCATTGCATGATTTCTTTTGCTCATTTTTAACCACCTTAACCTAAAAACAATGAAATGTTGAACAATTTATTGGTGACTTTGATCATGAAATTTCTTAGATGATGCATGATGCCAACTAGTGATAAAAATCAATGGCACAGCAAAGATTAATAAACCAATAAATTTCCTTGATATGATTTCATTCATATTTCCACTTTAGATATAATATCACTCACTTAATAAAATATAAATAAAATATTCATTTTGTTTAGGTTTTGTGGAATCTTCTGTATGACGAGGAAAGATATAGGAACCCTGTATGCAGCTAAAAAAAAATTGAGTGCCAAATATGTACCACTAGATCCAATGGATGATGTTGATGCAGCATATGAGTTTTTAGAACAGTACACAGAGGCTCTCATATTAGCTGCATATGAGGAAGTGAAGGGGAGTTACAAACGCATTAACAAGTTCTCATCTATCAAAGAGGAAAGTTTGATGAATGCATTCTTAAGATTGTGGACGAGTTTGAGTATATTGCCTTCTACCGGAGAGGATTGCATTCAGTTTGGTGCACAACCACTTTACTAACAACAAGGGAAACATTGATTCTAATGTTGAAATAGATAGGGAAGTGGAGCACTGGAATAAGCGTTTCAAGATGGATTGCAGAGAATTCCATGGAAAGGTTACAGATAACAGTATTGACAGAGCAAGCTCTTCATATCAGGGAGTAGAGGGAGTTCTCGCCATATTTGAAAGTAGAACCAAAACTCAAAGTCCTTTTGGTAACCATTCCACTGAAATTGAATTATTCTTATAATTATATTGATGCTCAATTTTCGTTTGCTCCAGTGATGCAGGGTGTCACAAATGGAATGTCCCTTTTCTCGAAAAGAGGAAAGTCTCATACACAACAGAAGAAGTCGCACTGATCCTTCTCGCTTGTCAGAAGAACATTCCACAAAAAAATATGTAAGGCTCAACCAACCCAGGTCACATGTAATTCAAGTTTCCTTGTGGAAACAGAGCTACAGAGGTTTGAAATCAGTAAAAATCCACAAATAAAAATCAGACAAAATCATCAATGTGGCCCTAAACTTGACCCCCCTGTATCTTTGCGAGAATAATACAATACCAGAAACAAAATGCAATTTAGAATAACCCTATTAAAAGTAACTTTGCACACAAGTTTTAAAAGAAATCTATTTCTTAAAAAAACAGTGGTCATGAGGATCTAAGGGAGACTGCCTCTTAAAAGTTTCAAAATCACTCTGCAGAGGTGTGTTCGAAGTGTGTTTTAGCAGAGTTGGGAATTTTTGAGGTAATTGTTTTGAAGAAGGAGAAGAATGAAGCAGTTACCTTGCGAAGTGTGAACTGTGTGCGTGGCGCAGTTTTTATGTTCACCGTTTGTTAGAGAGTATTTGTATTCATTCGATCCTGTTCCCGCTCTTCTTCACAGGACCTTGTATGGAAGAGCATATAAGGAGGATATCTTTGCTATGCCGTTTTTGTGGGAATACTCTAGATCAAAACGAATAGTAGAAGAAGAACCTTAGTATTGGTAAACTTCATTCTGGATGACTTTTAGAACTGACAAATCATTTCTAAATGGACTAACCAAAAATAGCAGCTGGTGATGTACTTGTGGCTGTTGGTAATGATCAAGTTCTCGTTAAAAAATGGACAGTAGAGAAGGAAAACAGAGCCAAATTAGTGTTCTCATTAGTGTATGCTGTGCACAGCCTAAACCTGCAACAAAAGGTGAGGTATAGCCGAGAAAGTAATTGATTAAAATTTAACAGCAATCAACTTGAATGTTTTTTTGTTGTATCATCGATCGACCTCACAACATTTCTATCACATTCAGTGAGTAAAAGAATTCATTTTTCAAGTACAATTTTGTAATAATTTATCTTCCTTGATTTTAGTGAGTGGAGTAATATCCCAAAACACACAGAAACCCTTTGACAAGACTATTTTTTGACAGATAAGAATAACAAGATTTTACGATCAGAGGTATTATGACTCTTAACTCTTGTTTACAATATTCAGCAATCCAAATGTTAAATTTGCATATATACCTCCATCATCAAAGTTAAGATAAAATACACAATTGTGTATTGTGTAATTCCAGAAAATATCCAAATCCCTCTATATGCAAGGAATTGGAAATTCTTGTGTGTAGATGCGTTGACAAAAGACAAAAGTTGCAGAGTTTGTATGAAAGATAAATTGCATATTGTTATTGCATATTTCAAAGGAGGAGAGTCCATTTCCAAATTCCCTTCATTGTGGAGTATTTTGAAACTGACATACAATGCTATCATTTGGTTGGATTTCCTTTTATCAGCTTCTCGAGTTTTTATTTTGATTGTTGGAAGTTATTAGCAAAATTCCATTTGATCAAATATATAGTTATTACCAAACATTAAAATTGCTTGTATGTTTCAAAGTAAGAATAAGAGGTTTCTCCAATAGCTTTTGGAAAAAGACTTAGAAAGACTGAAAATGAGTTGGAAATATGATATTGATTATTGATCATATTGAGTGGAGGAAATGAACGCTAAAGAAGGAATCAGGATGTGTAGTGCATGTGGAACATCAGTGGAACGAAGTAAAAGAAAGTGTACCAACAAATTAGTGGTGTGAATCTAAAGGCAGCTGAGAAAAGTGTAACTGGAAAAGATGTCTTAGGGTCAGCATTGATTGCACCAGTTCGCAAATATGCCCACAGGATATGTGAAACACAGCTTGGTTTTACAATTAAAGAAGGTACAAGCAAGAGTCTTCTAGGAGAAAGAGGTCTGGTAATCATTTGATCAGTGGTCACGTCCAAAGTGGACATCCCCAAGAGCCTGTTCATGTTTTGTGATGTGACCCAGTATTTGTCAACCCCAACTCTTTTGAGTCATTGAAGGAGGTGTTGCGAAGGGTGGGATAGTCAGCTCATATAGAAAGATACCATCCCAATTTAGCAAACTCCCGAAAATGGTTAAGTGTGACAGTGGATGGTGTACCCTTTCTGGTTGTAAGGCAAGTTATATAGATAGTTCATATTTGTACAGCGTGTGAACAGGAAGTAATATAAA